>VZTN01032661.1:0-40345 GCA_013400515.1 Erpornis zantholeuca
AATTGGCCTCAGCCCATTGATCCCGACTGTGCAGAGATCTGTCTGCCCTCTGCAGAGACTTCCTGTTCTCCCTCTACACTCTTTCCCAACTTGATGTCATTTGCAACTGACTGAGGGTGCACTCAATTCTCTCATCCAGATCATTGACTAAGATATTAAACTGGGCTGACCCCAAAACTGAGCTCTGGGGAACAGTACCTCAGCCTTTTCCTCATCCTTGGTCACAATATTCCCTTTCACATCCAGTAAAGCATGGGAGATTTTTCTCAGCCCTCTCTTTTTTTGTTAATGTATTTATAAAAACATGTTTTATTATCTTTCACAGTGGTGGCCAGATTGAATTCTAGCGGAGCTTTCACCATTTTAATTTTCTCTCTACATGACCTTCTTCCAAAGGTCATACTCTCATTCTTTTCCTGAGCTCCAGCAGAAGCTCCCTATTCAGTCACGCCAGTTTTTGTCCCTGCCAGCTTGTCTTTCAGCACATTGGGATGGCCTGCTTCTGTGCCTTTAAGATTTTCTTCTTAATGTATGCCCAGCCTTCCTTTTTTTTTAAGGGCAGTTTCCCAAGGGACTCCCTGAACAGTGTCCTGAACAGGCTGAAGTCTGTCCTCAGAAAGTACAAGGCAGAGGTTTTGTTGACCCCCTTTCTTACTTCACCAAGAATTGAAAACAATATAATTTTGTGATTGCTATGCCCAAGATGGCCTCTGATCAGCACATCTTCCACCAACCCCTCTCTGTTCATGAACAGCACATCAGCAGTGAACAGAGGGCACTGCCCCTGGTGGGCTTGCTTACCAGCTGTGTCAGGATGTTAACTTCCACACACTCCAGGAACCTCCTAGACTGCCTCCTCTCTGCTGTGTCGAGTTTCCAGCAGACATCCTGCAGATTAAAGTCTCCCACAATAACATGGGCTAGACATCATGATATGTCAGCCAGTCACTCACAGAATCTTTCACCTGCCTCTTCATCCTGGTTGGGTGGTCTGTAACAGACTCCTGCCAGGATATCTGCCTTGTTAGCCCTCCGCCTTTTCTCACCCACAGATACTCAAACCTTATCATCACTATTCTTAAGTTCCTTACAGGCAAAACATTCCCTACAGTACAGAGCCATGCCACCGCCTCTCCTTCCTTGCCTGCCCCTTCTGAAGTGCTTGTAGCCATGCACTGCAGCACTCCAGCCATGCGAGCCATCCCACCACCTTTCCGTGACAAAGACTACATCAGAGTTTTCCTGATGCACAACAGCTTCCAGCTCCTCTGGTTTGCTCCCCACACAGCTGCACTGGTACAGCTGCACTTCAGCTAGGCTGTCGATTTCACACCAACACTGGCATGCTGCCCCTAGACTCGTCTCTATTGAGCCTGGTTTTATCCCCTTCCCGCTTGAAACCAAGTTTAAATCATTAAGCCAGATCAAAGAGCACTTTACCAGTACAGAGGTAACAGTGTGTATATTAGAAAACATTCTTGGCATACAAGCAAAAGGAGCAAAACTTCACAGGCTTCTATGGATGACAAAGATGAGTAGCTTTAAGTCATTAAATGATTTTGGTGCATAGAATCCCTATGAAACATGAGGAAAAGACACACCTAAATGGACAGATCCTGAAAACTCTTGACTGTGTTTATGTTCTGGTTTTAGATCAACAGTCAAAATTATCTGATGTCCAAAGGGTACCAAAATACAGTCCTGAAGTACAGGACACAGGATTGCAGCCCTACACATTATTATACTTCCACAGAAAGCCAAAGCACAGTATTTCATTATGAATGTGTCAGCTGTTAATAACCATCAAATCTATGACTCATGAAAACGTCTATACATGTTTTATTAACAAAGCAACATTTCCAATTTACTTTTACCACAATGGATAATGACTGAAGGTTCATCAGGGTTAATCAAGAAAATGATGTAAATTTTATACTGCATTATGTTTCACTTGGCTTAAAATGGATCTTGAGCGACAATCTTTTTTATGTGTTTAATCATGATTTACAGCATTATGGAAACCACACAACAGCCCCATTGTGAAAAAAAAAAAAAGTTATTAAGAAGTCAGTACATAAGTCATCAGATTTTATGTATTCCAAAAAAATCACTTCTTGGGATCTTCAGCAGACAGGCACTAAGTTTGCTTTCTGTAAAAACAGAATCAATACGTTTTGAGATGCCTTGTTTTAATTTATCTTTCCTTCAGATTTTATAGATATATGGAGATCTTATTATAGCAATTTATATATTGCAGAGAAACTATCACTACATACAGGTAAGGCTCCACAAAATTTTAAACAGCTCTGTGCTAGCATTATCTACATGATAAAAATAAATTTGGATTATATTTTTGGATGATGTTAATAACTGACATGCAGATAAAGCAATCAAAGAAGTTAAACCCTATGCTAATCATAGAGATTAAAAAAAAATCAACCTCTGTAAATGCCCAAATAATAAATCCACTAAAATCTGTACTTTTGCTTATATAAACACACAAATTTAGCTCACTATAAGAAGAAACTGTTATTGTTTTTAGCAATCTTGCTTGTATCAGAATCTGTAAGCATAAAATCTAATTATGGGGAATTATGAAATTCTATCTTCATTCTGCTCAACTGAAAAAATTTCAACAGAAAATGGAATGAGATCTTTATATTTATACATAAATATGTATATCTATATATATAAACTTATATCTAAATCTATCTCTCTAGCACCTATGTAGGCAGCTTGCTTTCACAGAACTAAAAGGACCACTGTAATAAATCTGGGTTCGAGAACCTAAGAAAGTTGTGGCTTATATATAACTTTAAGATACAAACAGTGAAAAAAAATGCTTATATAGAGGATGTTTCACTCCCCTTTCACAAGACTCTAGTAGCAGCCAAACATATCGCACTGTGCCACAAAGCTAGCCAACTTCTCTAAAAGACATTTGTACATGTTTAAACTAAGAAAAATGCAAATCCTTCCCAGATCTTTCTTGTGAAAATGGACAATATAAACTGGACCTGAGGTTCATGTTTTACCAAATAATAGCATCACATATCCTCGGAACCTGCCTAAGGAAACTGCCTGGCACATAAACTGTATGTCTTTTTCAGTATCTTATTCATTATGTCCTGCTTGTGCTGTTGCAGCTCTGTCATATTTTGACACATTAGCCCCAAGGGATATGCAATCAAAATTAGGAAGAGAACTTAGTCAGAACCAGCATACCCATGAATAAAAGAATAATTTACGTCCATACATGAATAAAGATGCATACATGTTAAAATGATGAAAAAGTTTAAACTTTTATGCCCTGTGACTGGTGTAATTCATGTCAGCTTCTTACACATGCTAGTCCCAATTCAGACTACAAAGATGACTGTATCCCATAACTCGTGCTCACCTTCTGAGGTGCACAGAGCAGCATACATGTGCTTCCCCCATAAGTGACATGCAATGGGAAGTGAGGTATTTTTATCTCTCATTATAGAAAAAAGAAAAAAAAACAGAATATGAATCACAATTTTTGGTTTGTGCCTCCCTTAACACTCTGCTTCTGCTTAAGAAGAATGGTGGTGATATGGCCATGCCACAAATCCAAACCAAAACTTAATATGCCAGAAATACAAAAGCCTAAATGTAATATAAGTGCAAAAAAACCTCCTACATTTTAACTTCCAGAAACAGCGTGACTGTTCAAGTGCCTCACTTTCAAGTAGGTTAAAATGCATTTAAATATTTCAAAATCCGAAGGCAATTACATAAAAATGACAAAACATCACCCAGAAGCTTCAGTGGGGTTGTGATAGATGCAGAAGCCGCTCCGGAGATGCCCATGCAGGGACGGTGCCAGGGGCAGAGGGGATCAGCCTGGTTCCAGGCCAAAGCAGGGAAGTCAGTGATGTACTTGGATACATCGTTCCCTCACTGCCTAACAGCTGCCTTGCCCTGACTACTTTTACTCAGCAAATTTTACCTTTAGCAAGAACAACAAGAGCTTGTAAGAGAGAAATGTTTTATTTTTACTGCATACTCTGTTTGAAGCCTGAGTTCATAAATGTATATTTGTGTCACAGTAAATTATAAGGATATTATTTACCCGTATAGTGCAAGGTGTAAAATTATTCAGTGTTTCATTTTGAAAGTGTTAAGAGGTATCTAAATTCTATATGTAGTTGCAAAACCATGAGGAAGGATCTAAATCATCTATACATCTAAAAACATGTATTTGGGAGATGTCTATAACATTTCTAGTTTTTGAATCTTCCGTAACAAAGATCCCTTTTTATTGTGTTAGGAAGCTTAGAAAGCTCTGGGTCATTTTTTCCACAAATTTTTTAAATGTTTCAAAACATTTGAGTTCAGTTTGACCTTCTATCACTACAGTGTTCAAGAATAAAAAAATTGTGTGACCTGTCAGTACGCCCACTGAAGCTGGTTTCATGGGAACAACTTACAAGGACTGAAATAATTCTCTGACAGGTGGTGCATTAAAAACCGGCCAGAATTTACTTCTGGTCTTGTTTCACTAGGATAATAGGATACAACCAAAAGGAGTTAAAGAAAACCAAGAAACAAGGCTGAAGGAAATTCTGAATTTCCACTTCAGAAAAGCCAGCAAAATCCTGATGCCTAAGATATGACATCTGCAATGTTAAAAAAAACAAACAACAAAACATACAGGAGGAACCCATTCTCCCTCTTTGTACCGGCAGATTATCAATCCATGATCTCACGAGTCTCTGGGAATGGGACAGGACTGAAACAGACAGGACTCTGAAAACAAGGCAAGCTCTGCCCTGATCCCTAACCAGTTTCAGTTCACTCAAACTCCTGTTCATCACACTAAAAATCCAGCACTTAGAAGAAGCCTAAGCATGCAGTTTGGATGTAGCTGCTCACAGGCTCTCAGGCTCGCTAGTCTTAAAAGTGATGACATTCAAAACCCCCACAGTAGATATCCAAATTCTTATCAAGAAATAACATTTGAACCTCATGGAAGGTGTTTAACATTTTAAAGACACTGGTAGGATGACTCTGGTAGACCCAATAGAACAATTTTTTCTCCACTAAAAGCCAGCACATGCCTGCACGTCGGAGAGGTGACATTCCTGGAGAGGGCTGTAACACAAGTGAACAGTGGCAGCAGTCCACAGTTTGTTACTTGCTTGCAGAACCCTGGAGCAGCACTGAGCGAAAAGATGAGAGACCTGCTTGCTGTTCCTTCCTAACCCTCATGGATGGGCCCACAGTGCGGAAAAAATGACAGAGGTGAGGGTGAGGGAGAGCACAAAACTAGACCATCACCAGTGAAACTTGATTTTTATTTTAAACCAAACAAACCAATTCACACTTAGTAACTGGAATATCCCAGCACAAAAAATAAGTAGAAGCTGTTATTAACAGAGAATATTTTGTTGCTAGCATGCCATGCTAAGCAGAAAACTGCTATTACATTTAGCCCTCCTTAATATTTCCTAAGCAGCAAGGGTAACAGTTCCTCAGTGACAAACAGAATGACAGACAATTACTTCCGTCTAGGTTATGGAAAGCAAAAAACTTATGATATTCCACTGGGTGTTTTTTTAACATGAGTGAAAGAAAGTAAGCTCAGTTCAGGTTTGTTCAGGTTTATATCTAGGGTTGTCTCCAGAAAAACCTGTGAGGTAACTCTAATACCCATGGTTCTATTTTGCTGTGCACCAAGACAGTATCTGAGTAACTCAATAAAGATTTCCAAGTTTTTTACATGGTTCTAGAGGACATTTTGCTGTTACTGATGTGTTCCACTAAATTAAAAATAATTTAATAGTTGGGAAGACCTAAAGTATCTAAGCTGAAGGTAGAATCATTTAAAGCTAAGGTAACAAAATTCATATGCAATGTGCCCTAGGGTGACCCTGCTTGAGCAGGGAGGCCACACCTTGGTCCCTTCCAACCTCACCCATTCTCTGATTCTGTGATTCACCCTAAACTGACCCACAGTTGGGCACTAAGAAAATCACACACTGGCCTGAGGACTTCTGCTGTAGGAAAGATGTGATGTAGCTCAGAAAAGAGGAGATAGATGGATAAAGGAGTGAAGTATGAAAAAGGACAAATTGAGCTTGTCTGGTTTAGAAAAGAGAAGACTGGGAGACACATGATAATGATCTACCCACCTATAAAAACTTGTTGCAGAGCAGACAATGATGAATTGTGTTCTCTGTCTGTTAAGTCATGCAACTTAATTTGAAGAAGAGAAGATTTAGATATGATTTCAGAAATGCTATCTTTAAAAGGAAGGGCTGGAAGAGGCTGGCTATCAACTCCACAGCCTCCTTGGCTTCTTTATCTCAGTTCTCCTCACACACCTGTCCTCACCAGCGGACAGTTATTGTTAAGATTGTTCCTTCTTACACAGGTTTAATACACAAAATAAACAAGAATGGGAATTCTTTATCCACTGATCAACACAACACCCTATCTTCCTTCCAGATGAGCAAAACTGCCCCCTTACATTATTAGAGGGATACTCCTCCTTCATAAATACCTGCCTGTTATCACTTACCATAGTAAGACTTGTTTTCCCTGACAATGAAGACACTTTTCTGGGAGGAACATACATCAAAAAGATTATTTCTGGAGTTTGGACCTATAGAAGTCCCTATGTGGCCACTCCACAATCTTGAGGGACTCATAGGTGCCATAAAGGTTTGATTCTCACTTGTTGGGCTGGCCTAGGTGCACTACTCCTGACTTAGAGTCAGGGTGTGAAATAAAGGTTCTATGCATTTGCAATAATTTTTATTTGGCATAATTTGTGCTTTTTTTTCTTTAATATATGTGTTAAAGGACAAAGACTTTTTTTTCAGTCACTGAATTCAGAAACTGATCTGTAAGATGTGAGAGCAGGAATGTCTTTTCTATCACCTCCAAATCAAACATGCTTAGCTGCTACAGAGACACACAAGGCATGCAAAACATGACATGCAAAAACCAAGAGGTTTTTTAAAATATCTTGGTTACAAAGAACTAAAATTATCTCTGACACTAAAAATTCCAGAAGCGGTTCTACTCAGGGCAGCTTATAGTTCCTCTTAGAAATTTACTTTTCACCTCTAAAACTCTCTGGTGCACAAAAGATCTGAATCCCACTTTACAACAACAGGAAAGTCAAGGGACAAGCAAATGATTTTGTGACCAAACTCAAACCCCTGACATGTTAAATATGCCCAACAGTACACAGGTAAAGCCAAATGCTAAGCACCTGCCATTCAGAACCAACTCAGGAAGATTCTCATCAGTGTGGGCTTTGGGAACACCCACGAAATGTGGTAGAAAATCATGGCAGGCAAGAAGCTAACTGCCTCAAAAGCTGAGCCTCAGAGCTTAAGTTCACTGTAGACTGTACACTACAAGGACTACTTTTACACTTTCTCTCAGGATTTGCAACTGTGAGATAAATATCAAATTCACTTTGGGAATAAGAGGTCATGATATTTGAATTCGCCTACCGTGTGTTGTAATCTATGACATACCAAGAAGACATTGTAAAAAAAAATTAAATTAAGAAATGATGATTTCCAATTGATAGGCAAGCTGAAAAAATTTACAAGTGCCCCTAAACCCACCAGAAAATGATTTTTCTACTCTTACAAGTCTAGCAAAAAAATCAAGAAAGAAGAGAGGAAGTTATCTGTATCGTGCAGATATATTATACTCTATTTTGGGATCTGATTACACATTTTCTATAATGAGAAAACATGGCATCTTTTGTCACAAATTAAAGTAAAGCCTTCTTTTTTTAACTAGTTTGAATATTTTTGCTTACCTCTTCATGGCATTCTATTACATCCATCATAAAAAGAAAATACTGTTGGTGATTATTTTCTTGCAGAGACAGACATCAATGCTAAGCACTTAGCAGTACGCTATGTTTTTTTTTTGAAGATGCACTTGGGGGAATCAAAGTACTTTATTGCACAATAGATATTATTCTGTTTGTACTTGCATTTCTCCAAACTTAAACCATTTGCAATGTTTTATTTCGAGCATACATAACTAAGAACACTGACTGGGGTGATATTGTTAAGTATTCAAACAACTCCTATACATCACTTACAAAAAAATAGCCTTTGGGTAAATATCTTTGCTTTCTCTTTTTCTTTGCCTTTCCTTTGACAGTGCCCTTATATGACATGTTCTTGAAAAAATTAACTACATTTGCTCCATTTACTGCTTAACAAAAAACCAACCCCCCCCCCCCCAAAAAAAAGTTATAAACTGTAAATAAAATCATCTAGTATTTGTATTGCATTAATTTGTCAGGGGTTGAATAAATGTTAATTATAGAGCTTTTTAAAAATCAGGCTTGTTAATGTCATTTTTAATTTAGAATGTTACACTGTAAATGTTTTCCATTGTGTTAATTTACACCTGTTATTACAGCCTTCATTATTAGGTCTGCACTGGAACAACTACTTTGTGCCACTGAAATTTGCTTAAAGCAGCAGAAACAATTACTAATTAGAAGGGCATGTTTACTTTAATTATATTTATTTCCTAGCCTACTTTTATATGTAGCACACTATGAAAGTGTATGATTCAATTAGCCAAACCCATTTATCTTAGGCAATTCCTCAAATGAGTATTGCTTAGAAAGACAGCAAATTCTTTCAGCACTACTTTGCCTCATAAATTTCATATGTGACACTAATACATACATATGGTGACTGGGTATCACTTTCTATGTGACCTCACTGCTTTCTCCGATTTTTGCTAATGTGTTTTCAGTAATTGCAGATTACCAGAATGACATACTGTTTAAACAACAAGCACAACTGCTTTAATCAAAGATCTTAAACCACTGACATGGTGAACCATTTTTAGCATTCATAAACTTGGAATCAATAGAAGATATGCCCTCAGCTCATTCAGTTATCCACACACTGTGAAACTACAACCGATACTTATCCACAGATATCTAGAGCTAGTCTTACGTATTATGAAGTGCTTTATAAATTTGCAAATTGAGTGCAATTTAAACTTCTTGGGAACAATAAGTTAATGTCTTTATCCTTTACAAATATGACTCTTTGAGCTTTTCCAGTGAAAGTTGTATTATCTATCCACTCACACAGATTAAAAAGGAGGAGAGTCATAAAAATTCTTTACAAATTACTTCCCTATAGCTCATTCCTAGCATTATGTTTTAAACCTGAAGCGAGGATTAAAAAAAGAGTTATGTTTCTAATTGATAGTTGCTGCTCCTATTCTATGCAAATGATATTGGCAGGTAGTACAACATACTGTTTGTTGCTTTCAAATTACCTTATTTCAGTACCTACAACAAAATTCTGTACTCTGAAAAATGAAACTGCAGATAAAATGGTACGAGCTGGGGGTGAAGCCTCAATGAGTTCTATGTCACCAGGTGCTCTGCTTCTTTTAGCCATCAAGGTTAACATTTTTACTATCTCACTGTCACTCCACGGGCACAGCAGCTGCACGGCACTCAAAGGGTGCAGCTGATGAGCTGATGCTGTCACAGTGGCTTTGACAGGGCTATAGATCCCTAACAGGGGCAGTGGTTGCCTGTGGAACGATGTGCAACAGCTGTGCCTATCAGCAATGCTACCTATAATGATCAAATGCATGAATCTAAATCATCAGGCTTTGGACTGCTTGGGCTTCACTTTATACCTCCCTCACAAAGGGAATTTGTTCCTAGTTAAATTTCTCTTTAACATGCAATGTGTGAAAAAATGATGAAAATCTAAACTTCTAATAAGAATTAAGCCATTATCCTGTGTGGCCAAAGATCACAGATCTCCCTTTTCTTAATCCACTGCAACACAGAAAAGAAAACAGTGTATAAATAGAAAGCCTGATGTAATTCAGAAAAAGCTGCTACTAAAAAGTCAGCATTTTAAAAAAGCTAACAGAGACATATCTCAGCTGAAGCAATTATTTTGTAGGTTAAGAGGAGAGAAATACTGCCGCAATTGAAGATTCATCTTCACAGGGGTTCTCAGGAAAGTCAACGCAAATCAACTGAGGGAATGAAGTCAGTTCCCAGTCAGATGAACATATATTATGGCAGCTTATCCTTCCACCAAGAGGAAAAGGGATCAACTGCACTGATGTGAGATCACTTTGAGGATAGACCAAGCATGTTCATGCAGGGGTTTAACACACTTTAATGTACACAAGCTTGCTTCAAGTATTTAGTGCCTCCTCTGGTCTGGTGTCTTTACCCACCCCGTGTGGTTGCTGGTAGTAAAGGCTGACTTAAAGGACCCCATCTCTGACCTTACACTAATAGCATCTTCTCTTTTATTTACATAGGGGGCACGGGGGCGGGAGGTTATACAAAGTGCACTGGAAATTTCTAATAGCTTACCATCTTTAATAATGAAGTGTAAGGTAACAAATCTAGTCAGAATCACAACTAATTAAAATAAATGGGTATTGAAAACAAATGTAATTAGTAAAAACCTGTGATCGGTGTTTTTATAATAAATTTAGTGATTAAAATGGAGAAATCCATGTTTTGTAACATAATCAAACCAGTACACAAGCAACTTCCGGCCTCAAGTGTCATGGCTTTGATTACCTCCACTTTCAGAGAATTTGGATTAGTATAGATGCCGGAGTTTTTTCTGAAGAAGAAACTGATGGGTTGGATTTAGTTACCTTCACTGGGACACTGTCAAGAAAAGATGATCTCAGTATCCTATTGCAACAGCAGAGAAGAGGCACTAGCAGTTAAAACTGAAATGAAGGTGGTAGTGTTACTTTGTTGAAGTCAGAAACAAATGTATTTGTATGGTACATATAGTTGTAATGAATCTGAGTTCTAAAGGGGTAGGATATATACATGCAAAGCAGGTACATGCCTTTTAAAAAGAGGCCTCTAGTTGTTCAATCAAGCAGACTTCAGGAGAATATGAGTTTATAAAAGGAATATATTTATTCACTCTAATATTTTCCCACTGACATACACCTTCTTGTAACCACGGGCTGGCTCTTTTTAGGCTTGTTCAATATGCATCCTCAAAACCCCAAAAGAGGTTTTCTTAGCTGGAACAATTGACTAAAAGCAATGATATATGCTTTTCCAACCAACTATTCACTTTGATCTGATTCTTTTCACTCCACCACAGCCTATTTTGGCACAAAAAAAAAAAACCCATAGATAAGTCTGGTATTTTCTTCAGTGCTTCCAATGCTGACCCACCTCAGAGCTTTTTGATTACTTTTAGCCCACATCCACCAGGTAACAAGCTCACTGAGTGTGAAGGAGCACATCAGCCTCAGTCTTGCCTGGCCAGCCAGGGGGGCACTCTGCCTTGCTGGTGCAGCTGAGAACCAGCTGGGTACAGAACACAGCATTTACACTCTTCTTGTCCTTCTCCTCTTGCCCCTCAAATGAAGATTGAGGCATGACAGCCTTTTCCACAAGAATAAAGGGATGATCCAAAGATACTGCATCCAGTGGAAACCCACCAGTGCAAAGAGACAGATAACACACAACACAAGTCATATGTTCTTTATTACCCCTAGTAGAAAGTAACACTATTTTAACCCAATGTCCCAGACACAGAGAGCAAAGGGAAAATGCATCCATCCTCAATTCAGGGCTGATGGATAAGCAACAACTCCATTAAGCCGTGCCTGTGATCTGACACTATCTAAAAGGCAAGGCTGCTTCCCAGGGAGCCTGTCTGGTGCCCGCTCCTGCTGCTGTTGTGCAAAAGGCTTCAATTAGTACTGACCTCAGCACGGAGTATTTCTCCCTGGGCGAGAAAGGAAGTATCACAGACTCAGTGCCCTTTTCTCTGAAACTGGGGCGAGACTGTGCCATGGAGGATTCGCCTCCCTCAGACCCACTTGGAGTATCATGGAGCAGCACTGTAACACAAACTAGAACAAAGAAACCAATTTCTTGACTATTTGCAATGCAGGGAAGCTGCACGGCAGTGTGTGTGCCCAGGCATGCTCCCCTCTGCAGGCTTGCCAGCTACCTTGAGGCAATGCTGCTTCCTACACATGCTTACACACAGACACCTACTCACACAGAGGCAGCTGCACGTTATGTACAACACAGGGAAAAAAAATACAGCAAACGGGAAGTTACAAGAGACTGAAAGACATACTCAGGTTTCATATGGATGCTGAAAACCAAAGGAAATCACAAGGAAAAAAGAGCAGGGGGGGAATATCTGAAAAGTGGCTGTATTCAAATATTCCCTACACAAACTCTTTTTTTACTAAAGCTGTTAAATAACCTTCTAAAGAGCTAACACTTCAAAAACATGGACCTGAGTGTTATTGTAGTGATAAAGAAGCTACTGAAACATAGCATTCAGGCTACCCAGTCCAGTAGAATTAAGATTACCTTTATTCCTGATTCACTCAACCGCCTCCCACAAAACAAAACCAGATTCTTGCACACAGATGGAGGTCACTTTAAAACAGATATAACAGATATATGTATCCATCTAAAAACCATTAATAAATCTCTTTTTACCATGAGATTCTGGCTAGATGGAAAACTGGGCAAGCATGGTAGAATCAAATGATTAATAAAGCAAGAATTCATGCGAATCAAAGGTAAAGCAAGCAAAAATGACAAGCAGAAGGAGAAAGCATCTTAAAAAAATTACAAGAGAGCTAGTTTTGGATTTAAAGGCAACACCAAGCCTGCCAACTTCCCAAAGAGACTGCCAAGAAGCCAGATGCCATAACTGGAAGGATATTATCCAGAGTTTTACATCTGAGTCTCATGAGTGCCTTTGAAAAAAGGACAAAAAAGGGATGCTGGCAAGAGTTCAACTGTTTAATTTCTATCCCCACCCTAAATATTTATTTAAAAGTCAAATTGAAACCATTGCAAAAATTAAAGACAGGATGAGTAAATACAATGTTAAGTATTTACAATGACCCACAAGGGCAAACTAGCCCTACTAAAGTACTGGAAAAATCTCTGGTAACAGAAATTAAAAAGGTCATCCTAAACTCCCTGTTTGAGCTGGGCTTCAGAGAGCACTTGGAGTCCCTGAGGAAAGGCTTGTGATGACTGAGTCTACAGAAGCCGTGCCTGCCCTGCAGGCAGGGTGGGAGCAGGAGGACTCTGCCCAGCTTCTCTGTCACCACGCAGAGGGGGCACGGGGCTGACCCCATCACACGATGAGTTGCACCTATCTGTGCCCCAGTACAAGAAAGCTGAGCTGCACAGCAGCTGGCACAGGGCACCCAGCAAGAACAATGCCTCTGTTTTGGCCATGCTGGAGGCGGGTTTGATCGTATCAGGGAGGAGATGCTGACCACCCCTGAGACAGACCACCAGAACAGTTTAGATGGTCTGCAGCTTTCTCAGTTCTCATACCCAAAGAAGCCAATGCAATGAGGCAGGCAAGCAGCCTGCCAGTAATAAGGTGCAAAAAAACACCAAAAGGAACTGAAGAGTATCTAATCAGTGAACAGACCAAAGGGTGACTACATCTGCAGTGCAGCAATGTCCCCCAAAGTGTAAGGCAGCACAGACAAATTGGATCCAGCCCCTCTAATAAGAAAAAAAGCAATCCTATTTGGAATTTTAGGGTGAGTGAAAGAACATTTACACAGGGCTCTACAGAACCTGAAAGCTCAAGCTCTGATTTTACTTCATGTAACCCCCATTTTGTAAGCACATAAATACACACATTTAAAACACTTGAAGAATTCCATTTAAATCACAGCAACTCCTCCTGTGCATCAAGTTAAACATTTGCACAGGGTCCATTTAGGTCATAGCCTTGTGCTGTTTATGAAGAAAAAAAATTTGGTACCAGGCTGATTTGTATATCCTACCATCCCTTTGCACTGAGCATTTGTATCCCTTGATGTTAACTGGCATCTGTCAAGTACTCTCCTATAAAAAAGTTATTCAGTTGCACATATTTGTAGTCTGCAACTGCATATATTTCTTGGGCAAAGAAAAGGCAGTTATTTTGAGTTCTGCCATAAAATACAGCATAAGTGTAAACTATGAACTGCAGAACACAAAAAAATGTAATGACTTTTTCAAATACCGGCCAAGTAAGCAGTATTTTATGAGACAAGAAACAAATGTTCAAGTCAAAACTGCAAATGGAAGTGACCATGCCTGCACCAGACTTGAAGGAGCACAAGATCCACCCCCAATACTCTGACAGGTTAACATCTCATCTTTTTAAACATGCTGTCTCTGTCTCTCCTTCTGGACTTTTTACAAGCTCATTAGGATTCAGCATGGCTTTTGAAGTTTATTTTTTTTAAGAAAACATCAGGTAGTGTGCAAAAAAAATAAATGAAATACTGAATTAACCAAAATCCTCCTTTTAGCTAGTTCAAGTCTTGTTTATAGTGTGCACGCACCACTTTGCATTTACCATGAGGCTCCTCAATTAGTTCATAGCCAAGTTAACCTTCTATCTCCCAGCAAATATAACTCATGCTCATTTTATACAACGCAGCATTCTGCTGGCTATTATCCATCATTTACAAGTGTTATTTGTCTATAAAAATGACACTAAAAAGTTGAAAAATGATTCTGCTCTGCCTGCTTCTGGATGTGTTTTAACAAATGATACCAATGCAAAAGGCTCTAAGTCATGTAAGACGCAATTAGTCAAGGAAGCCATAAATATTTTTTAAAAAGGATATAAATGATTGCTTGCCAGATAGTAAAAGCTCTAAAGGTTGCTACATAATAAAAGACTGAACCTACACATACATATCTGAGTAACTTTACCCTTGTGTGCAATCCCATTAGGATGAAGAAGGTTACTCAAGCAAATAACATTATCCAGGTGACTGTTTGTCCCAAAATAGTTAAAATAGCGTTCTTCATTATTTATCGTTAATGAAGTTAATCAAATTCAGTGGAACTTACTCATGCATGCATTAAATAGAAACCTGAACATGACATGCATATTTATAGAACAGAGATTGAAAGATCATTATCTGTAGGGAAGAAAATCCAGCAAAGAAAAGGATGCGTAAAATGTGTCTGTTATCTTATTAGAACATAAACTGTTTTGCTTTAAACATAAATATTTATTTTAGTTAATTCAATTAACCTAAATAATAGCTTCCACACATGACAGCTATAGCTAATGTATGAATTTCATGATTTCTGATGGTTGCAGCCATAGCTACCATCAGCCAACTGGTGTAATTCCATGGAAGTCAGTGGAGCTCTACCAATTTATATACCAGTGTGTGTCTGGCTTGCAGCTCCCTACTAAGTGAACTGAAATATAATATACTGCAAATCATCAGAAACACAAAAAGAAAAAAAAATCCCAACTGTTCTATTTATTTTGCAGTTCACAAATAAGGTGAACATTCCCCACTTTCATTGCAAAATTCTGAAATTGCAACAAAAGGTTTTTTTATTTTAAAATTTAGTTACCTATAAACAGGTTTAGAGGCCAGACAGATGGGCTTGGCAATCCCAGAGAGAGAAAGAAGGATGAAATAACTTTAGAAGTGCAATTATTAAATATTCATGCCACTGGCATTCTGTATCTTCAGTGAAGTTCTTGCTCTATACATGGAATGAAGCCTATGGTTAAGCACATGAATCTACCAGCTATCAGTTTTGAAACAGCTCATTATAATGTGAAGGGGAAAAACCTCTGGGTTACTAAATATACGTTAAAATATATTAAGAAAATAGTGAAAGAAGACATATTTCTGCATGTTCTTTGGCCTTTAAAAAATGACAGATCAATTTTCTTTTAAAAACAATCTTATTTGTTCAAACACCTGAAGAAAAACCAGCGCATTACCTTCGATCATATTCTCAACTTCTAAGGTGATTTTATTAACTCCTCTTTATTGCACAGTTTAAATATTCTAATTGGCACACAGCACACTTTCTGTCACTAGACATCCATTAGTCTTTAATGGGTTTGAAATGGTCTGCAGTATTACGGGGCCGGCAGAGCTACTGCAGTCCCATTTACAGTGATGCAAGGCAAGTGGGGCGTAAAAACACAATGGTTAATGCCACTGCAAGCATGGAAAAAAGCTTCCTCCAGTTCCTCCAGTGTGTACCATTCCGAGGGTTTTGCACAGGCCAGGGCCAGTCTCCACAAGTGCTGATGACCAAAACAAGGTCTATGGGAGTGTGTAGGTGGCAGGACATAGCACATCAGCCAGGAATAAATGGACAGCCAAGCACTCCCAGCAAGGACTCCCCATCACCTCCTTCCATGCCCCCAATATCACAGACAGAGAGCATCTGTGCGACTGATACAAGAATTATGATATTATTTATGGCCAGTGTTGCAAACCTTGTTTGGGAAGGTGGTTCTTTTCCATGAAAACTGTCCCTGCAATGCCATCAAGGCCATCTGGATCCCATATGGGGATCCAAATTCTGAGGAAAACAAGAAGTTTATTACTGTGAGAAGCATGAAAGGAAGACAGATAGTCTGATACACCTATTCAAGGAAAAATTAGAACTGGGCAGCTTTGTTACTGTCAATGAGAAAGCCCTTCCCACTGACTCACGGTAGCTGTGTAAATGGAAAGAAAAAGAAAATCTGAGTTCCATATGATAATTTTAAATTTAATTCATGTCCATGCAAGAGGTTTAAAACATGGCGTGTTTTATGACGCTTAGGAAATATCAATAAAAGAAATTGCTGTTTCTACAGAAATCTGGAGATCTGTCTTCTACTACATAAATAATTCCCCTGTCTCCACTTGTAGGTAAGTGCAAAGGCCACATGAAGATTCATTCCCTCTTTCCCTCTCCCCCTAGCCAGCTTTTCAGGACAATCCAATGTGAAGAAATAATCATGCTCTTCACCAACCTTCTTTACTGAGTCAAAATAACTGATTCCACACATTTAATCACAGAATCCTCCTTTTATCCTTTAATTATGAAGTGGTTCCTGTTGAAATTAAAGCAGCATTGCTTGTAAATATTTTCAGGCACAAAGGAAGAAGCAAACCCAGCTAAGCAATTTGGTAAGAAGGAAGGTGAAAATACCCTGAACCTAAGGAACATCCTGTATTTCTGAGTTACAAGTGATGAGAGACTTTTTATTTGGGTGGTTTTACACAATAAATTTTAAAGAGTAGTTGCTTAAGTACATCTAAAGGTTAAACCTTCAAGCAGCTAATCTGTATGTAAGAACAAGTAACTGTCAAATACTTAACCTTTTGCAGATTAAAACTGTCTGCCTAACAGATGTGAAATCATCATTGTTGTAATTGTCATAAGTAGATATCTGAGCATTTTCTGGAGATAAGGTCTCTTTTTTTTGAGCAGTAATTTTATGGCTTGGGTCACTTGCATGTTCATGGCTGTGATAAAAACACTGCTTTCCATGAGAAGTTATATGCCAGGACTTTATAACTGCTGTACTGGTTTCCAGCACCAAAGTTATTGGTTGTAACAGGCAGTTTTAAATTACTATAAAATGAACTTGCAGGGTGACTGGAAATGTTTTATTGTTCAGTTGCTGGAAGTGGTTGTATGAGCGAACTTTCACAATAGCGTGGCGAGGGCATAGGAGAAGAAAATGCTTCATTTCTGATAAGCTGTAAATACTAGTATACAATATTGCTCTTTGACAACATTTGATAGAAACACACACAGTCACTAGAATGCCTAGAATGCCATTACATTATGTTGATCAGTTCTAAGTATTATGGATATATGGGAAAAATGTTTCTAGTAGAAGTGAGCATGGAAATGGAATTTTTCTGATATGTTGCTCATATGTAGCAGGGAGAACTAGCTTGACACCCCGTTCAGCTACTCTATACAGGCATATATTCTTACATGGGTCTGTGTTCAGGCCCATGTCCTGTAACTAGACCAGGCATTTTCATTTTCAGTCACAGCAAAAGGTAATCATTAGACTACCCAGCAACCCAATAATCTTACAAGCCCAGGATGTTACACTCGGACACGCAGGGTTTGAGGGTACAGACTTTAGTGCAGCTCTCACTGTGCTGCTCAGTATGCATTGGGAGAGGTGGCTGGTGTCAGACTGAGGTCCAGGCTTCATGCTCCTTTTCCCTTCAACTTTCTGTAGTTTTTTATCATTTTAGCTGTAAATACCAGAGATCAGGATTCTTCTGGTTCAAGATGCTGCACCAGGTCCAGCACAGGGATAGTGACACCTGCCTCCCACACCATCTTTTCTGAAAGACCTAAATTACTCCATGAGGAAATTTCCTGCAAGTATGTGTTTTGGGCTCTGTGCCAGATATCCAACCTGCACTTTTTTCCTCCATCTAGCAATTAAATACAGTTTGGAAACAAGAAAGATTTATTTTTTTTTTCAAACCCATGTTTGTTTCACAAATTGACATGTACTGCATGGTCAAGAAGGCTTCCTTGGAAAGCAAAGCATCAAGACTGTGGTGTCCCCCTGCCATATATTCCCTCTTCCAGGGCTGTTATTTTGAACCTGCTAACTGATTTCAGCCGTATCTGACAGAAGTTTCCAAAAAGTCCTACTGAAATCAGCAGCACTTTATGCTGCTGATGGTCCTTATCCATGACAGCTGATGGCAGCCAGTTGTCCATCACCACTGCTGAGTCCAGGTACAGCTGTGGAACTGCCCCAGACCTGTCTCATCCCCACATCACTGGAGAGAAGCACGAGGGAAGATGCCGTCACTGACAAAGAGTTTATGCAGTGGGGCTGCCTCAGTACAAGACACAAAACTATGGTGTAGTTTTGGTAATTCCACTGCTCAGGGAAGCTTTTTCTTTTCTTATCTAGATGACTAATAATGATAATAACAATAATAACAATAATAACAATAATAATAATAATAATAATAATAATAATAGCAACAACTATTGACTTCTAGCAATTGTCACTCAATATCCTTTTGGCATTCAAAGCCCATTCACTAAAAACAGAAAAAGGAGGTTTTGAAGAGCAACAAAAATGCCCACAAAAGCACACAACCTCTTTCTATTTACTCTGCAAATGACCCCTCACACCCCAACTCATCTGAGAGAGATGCAAAACTGGGTGTGTCACCCACCACGTGTATGAGAGGTCATTTCCAGGACAGTGTGAGGCAATATGCACTCTGCATCGATGCAGTTCCCCTACAAGTTTATTTGTGAGCTGAACTTGAGCAGAGAATGCCAGCTGTGCCATATTGTAAAGTGGATCTGTCATGTGGATTTATCTATACTTTGTCCATTAAGTCACCCTTGGGAACAAGTACTAGTTAGAACTCTCTGATAGATGCAAAGGGTTTTTATACAGATGAGAGGGGAAAAAAAAGGAATGCAGTGATTTCAAGAGACTGGAGGAAAAAAAAAGAGAAGTATTATTAGCACATCGAAAGGCATCTGAAATATAAATTATTTGAAAGCACATCACTTTATATATCCTGTTAATTACATGGTTAATATTATGGAATCTGACAACTCCCCACAGACACCAGGACTATTGATGAGTTCCATTTTATGTTAGAAATTTCTCTCTTCTTTTCAAAATTACCTCTTTAACCTCTTTCAGTCCAATAAATTCACATTAAAATGTGACCAGGAGTGACAACCTTGGGAGAGGACTAACCTCTCCCTCTATCATGTCATTTTAGCCTCAGTCTCAAATTGGTACAGCACTCCCATAGCTATTAGCTCAGCTCTTCTCCTGCCTCCTGAGTAGATGTCTAATTAATTTACAATCCTTAAGTACAAAGGTAGCTATCAGCAAAACTACATTAAAATCACACTACCAATAAGGTAATTGCAAAATCATAATTTTCTGGGATGTTTTCACTAAATACTATCTTAGCTTTGAGGCTGAATGTTTTCCAAAGTCTAGCCTTACAGCTACATGAAAGTCAAATACTTCATACATTACAGTATATCTCGCTCCATTAAAAAAAATAAAAATAAAAAGACAGATGCTCTTTAATACAATGAAATGCAATTTAAAGCCAAGTCAATAAGATAGTAACCTCTTATCCTCAAATGAGGGCTATGCTATACATCATGGGTTAGAAGTTAAAAATGAAGAGAATGGTTCTTACCACTCATAATTCAAAGGTTGTTGTCAAAAGCTTTCTGTTCATAGAAATGCTATTGGTTTTATTCAGCTGGCAGAAGCTGTGCAGTATTCTAAGCAGCTCAGACAGATAGCTTTTTTAGCTATTCAGTTCAGAGCCAAATTTTCCTGAACAGCATAAGGACTTGATTTTGCTAATGTATACATGTTGCACTGTACCCAGTTCCAGAAATAGCCTGCATCCCTGAATGCAGGCTGGGGTCTAGGGAGGATACATGCTAACAGCCAGATTCCCTATTTTTCTTTGCACTGGGAGAGGCCAGACACAACCAGCAAAAAGAGATTGCTGCAACTAAGAAGCCCTCTGAAAACACAAAGCTGCTGCCCAGCTCCCTACCTGCTTCTCACCCATGAAAAAATACCAAATACTGGGGGTGGGAGGCAAGGGCCCCATTGCAGCACAGCAGAAATGGGCAAGATCCTCCACTGAGCTCCCATCACCCTCATGAAACTCATTTTTGCTGGAACCAAATAGCTGAGGGACATGAGAAGCGACCAACCTGCTGCAGGCAGCCATCCTCTCTTCCCTGTCTTGAGCCTGAAGCGAATAGAGATGAGGTGTGAAATCTGAAGTCCCCTTAACTCCCCCGTTTTCTCTGGCTGTCAGACAAGTGATGCTTGCCAGCATCCTGAAGGGCGTGGGGAGCCTTTTCTCTTTCTCATTCCCCTGAATAAACCCCTTTCTGCAACCATGCCATTCCTGCATGGTCAGGGACAGCAAGAGAGGAGCTGAGTTCATTTGCGCTGAGAAGCTGTCAGCATCTCCCTTAAGGAGGGCGAGTTGCCAGCCTCTCAGAGCCTGTTATGTGGTGGCCTGGCCTCAAGCAACCCTCATTTGCCCCTGTCACATTCCTGTACACCACATCATCCTTTCTCCTACGGCCATACCTGACCAGCACAACCTACTCCTAGACTTGGTCCTAGTCCTTTGTGGTCAGTGCAGCACATGTAAAAGATGGAGACAGGAAGCCAAATGCTGGGCCAGCCAGTGACTTCTCTAAGAGAGACCAGAAGTGTTGCAAAGGCACAGCTGAAGCCTTAGGTGTGAAATCTCGTACTGTTTGCTTGGTGTTGTTTGATGTCAGTGGCCCTAAGGAGTGAGCAACTGCAGCAGGAACAGATAGAAATGTTCCTGCTGACAGGAACAGAACAGAACGCTTATTTGTCCCATTTTCTTTCTGGAAGGAAATTATCTGATACTGCTAATGCTGAAATCTGTGCATCATGCTTGTGTCTGCACCAGGTTGAGTATGAGAAAAGTTGCCAATTACAGGCAGAGGCTATTTTCAAGATTTGGATAGAAGCTGCTCATTTTGACTGCTCTATCCTATAGTAGTACTTCTCACTCTTAGAAGAAATTCCCAGAATTTGGTACAGGCATTACATTAGCTATATTTTAAATCTATACAAGGAAATTCAGTTAAATAACTGCAACTATGTGTGCAATTTTCCACATATCAACCAGCATCCTGCAGACTGTAGAACAGGCTACTCAGTTTAAATCCTCATGTATTTTTCTTGTTCACATATAGACAAGGCCATAGGTACTGATACTCTTTTAGAAATCTGACCTGCTGTCTAGGGGAAATTATTATACATCTCACCAGAAAATGCTGGATAGAGGATAAATCCTGCATGAGAGCATGAGAACACACATGCCTTTACCCTTATGTACTGCACATGCCTTTTCCCCAGGCACATACCTGGCAGGTGCAATCCAGACCTTCATTTGTCACTCAGACACCAGTAATGGGCTCTCCAGAAACACTCTAAATAGATTAGATTACATGAGAATTATCTTCTGTCTTTTTAGACCATCTTGGCATTAACAAAAAAACTGGAAATATTTTCCAGGCAAACATGCTTTCTCTGAAAAAACTGAAAGATAGGACAAATGTTCCTGTCTCCCCTGAAATAACACTTACCACCTCTTGCTAGAGAGAAGCAGCTGGCTTCAGTTAATCTGGTGGGATAACAATAAATGTAATAAATGTAATGACATTAAAATCTAAACCTTTTTCTAAAAGACTTGGGTATAGGGACGAACTGCACAGCTGGGTGCAGAGTTTGGCACCCAACTCCTGAAATGGATCTCACTGTGCTGCACTGAGTGCCAAAGCTCCACATAGGGAAAACAAGGAGAAGCCAGCATCAAAGAGCCAGTTCTTAACACCCAGAGGCTGCATAGGGAACCAAACCTCATGCTGGCCAAAGGAAAATGTCAAAGAGACATTTTCGGGTTTTGCTCTGTTTAGACTTCACAGTGGAAGCAGAACTCACAGCTTGAGTGCCACCTATGTGCCCTCTTGGGTATTTAGGTCAGACAAGGGGGGCATACCTCTCTTTGAAAAGAAAACAAAAGGACACAGCTAAGCACACTGTTTTGCTAACATTCCAGAGGTAAAAGCAGCAGCATAAGAAAATGGGAAGCCCAGATCCAAGCCTCTCTCTAGCATGAGTTTCACATCCAGAGATTCAGTTTCAAGAAACATGCAGTACTTACTAGGTCAAAGTCTACTTCTGGATGACCTTCAAAGCCCTTCACCACACTCTCTGGAGCCTGATCTGGGAATGGAGGGATCATGGGGCCCAGAGTAAACTGGTTGAGACATTCAGCTGGAAAAGGGGAGTCCTGACTTCCCTGGGTGGTATTGTCCCAAGGATGCATAATGTGTGACATGCAAGCAGCACAGACAGTGTGTGGCCATAATGTATCTTGGACTTCTCCAGCCACTCACATACTGGGCTGAGTCTGCTAATCCCCAAATTGCTTCTGGGCATGTGTAGCAGCAAAGCTGGAGCTGAGTCTAAATGTGCTTCTGCCAGAAAACATCATCTTGGGTGCCCATTTGGGTCGTGTGAGGTTTCTGGGTCACGGGGTTTGCTATGTTAATTCTGCCTAAACTGTGCACATAAACCACTATGTGGCACCTTCCTCAAAAGTGGTAAAACTCAAGTAAGGATCTGCTTTTGTAGCACATCATCAGCTAAATTAATCTCCTGGCATAAACTTGCACTGCTTGGTTCAGTGAACAAAATCAAAATCCAGTCTCCAAGTAAGTCAGAGGAATTTCTGGCTGATGTAGCAATTGCTAGGCACATTAAATGACAGATAAGATCAAAGTTATTTTCAGTGGTTTGGATACATAGGCCACTAGTACTTTTGTCCTGCATTCAGCTTCCAACCCAGGTATGTCTCCAGCCTGCTAACAAGCACCCTTTGTGGATTACTTGCTGTACTCTGACCTTCTAGAACTGCCTCGTTTTGATTTCCACTGAAGACCTAAAATTCTTCTGTACTGCCCATAAGCAATGTCTCTTGCCTGAACTGACTGAATTTCTCAGTAACCACACATCTTAGATCACAGAATGCAGGTTTAGATGCATCACTGTATGAGGTACTGTACAGTAAGGAATCTGCTGACATTCTATCATGCTTAGGAAACACAGTCTCACAAATAAGCCTGGCTCACCTCTCTCTCTCCTTCTAAGCCTATAAGGTGCCCATGCCCACAAAGATAGGATTCATAAGGCTCACATCCTCTGGGAAGCTTTGGGCACATGTACACAGCACAGCAGGGCAGGGATCCTCAAGCTAACAGAGACCAGAGGAGGGCTTTCACATACAGCAGCACCATGCAGCCCTAGAGCTTTGTTCTAGAAGCAGCATCTTTGTTCTAGATGTACTCACATGATTCTGAGCCCAAAATAGTTATTCTTCTCTCCTGCAAAAAACTAACTATGGACAAAGCTGATCAACTTAGGTGTTGTTCTCCATGAACAGAGCTGAACTGCTTACAGATCTACAGATGTGATGTTCAGTGCAAGTGGTGCCAAGTCTCACACAGCATTACCTCAGGTAAATACAAGCCCACTGTTAATAATAAGTGTAATTTGTTTGTATCATCACCCAGTATATTTTTGCAATGTCTTTCAATTAATCTGGTTCATATCAACTGTATGATAATTGAGTGTTAATTTTTACACCCTTTCTCTGAGGTATCTGTTCTGCTCTTCTGTGTCCTTGCAATGAATTTTTTTATACCAGAGATTTCCTTCAGAGAAAATAGCTCTCCAAGCTCCTGCTCCTCTCCAGCTACAGTACTGCTGAATGCATTATATCCAGCCTCTACCTCATCCTCTGCTTAACTAGTCCACAGTTATTTTCAAAGATCCTCTTCTGTGCCTTGTCATTATTATAACAAGGGTAGTTCCTGTTCACTTGAGTAAAAATACAACTGGTGCTATTTTTCTGGTGTTAAAACTATGTATCACAAACTAAGAAAAGCATCAGGTTTTCCTATCAGTAAAATACTGATATTACAGGTACCAAAAACTTGACCTGAACACGTCCCATATTCGGTGGCATTACTTTTGCTTGATTGCTGAGCAAACCTTTGCAAACCTAAATCTTTTCAATTACATCATATTCATGAATGTGTCACACCTCACTGTGTCATTTTGCCAGAGACTCATTAAAGATCTACTCAGAGCTTCCTTCCTGATTTATATTTCTTCTGTGAGTTGCTTTGATTTGAGAAATCTCTTTTGCAAAAGGAAAGACGTCCATTGTTTGTAGTCTAAAAGGAAATGTAGGTGTTTAATTGGTGGATGTGGTTTTCATTATACTTTCTCTCTCCACCACAAACCCTCTTCATAAACTGTGACAAGTCTGTTGGCAGCCTGCTGTATCAGACTGGGGGTAGCTGACTTAATAAGCATGTCACCCAGATGAAGAAAAACAAATTCCCTCTAACTTTGCTCAGAATTGCTAATTAGGTTAAAGGCAGTGTCCTGAATTGGCAGAGAAAACTACCATAAGAAAGTCCAAAGGAGATGCAATACTGTAACTCAGCAGGGTCTAGTAGTATTTTAGATGCTTTCTGGTTTATTGAAATCAAGTTAGCATCTTTGCCCTGAATATACTCCTTATTTAAACACAAGTGCAGTGACATACAGTCCAGTAAACTCCCCTGCTTCATTTTTATGCAGTCCATATCATGATGGTAAAGAAGGCTCATTTACTAGAGAACATAAAGGAGAAGATGTTTTTACTTTTATAAAATCAGTCATCTACTCTTACAGCACTGAGGTCCCTTCCCTTATTTCCCAAATGAATGCAGAAGTGGGGATGAAGGAAGCACCAATCTGGTTACTGTTACGATTCTCTGCTGCCATTTCTCAATGGGGCTCGTTACTTCTACCACTCAGATCAAAATAAAAATCAAACCCTTGTGTACATGCTTGGTGTTTCAATAACCAAGTGGTAAGGAAGCGTTTTCAATAAACAAGTTGCATGTGGCTACCTTTTCTTACCTTACTAGTGTAAAATTTAGTTGCTCTTATTGACTAAGGGCAAATTGTGCCTGTCCAATCTGATGGCCTTCAATGAGGGAGTTACGGCAATGGTCGACATGGGAGGGTGTCAGATGTCATCTGTCTAGGCTTCTGTAAAGCCTTTGATATGATCCCACAGAACATCCTTATCTTCATATTGGAGAGGCAGGGATTTGATGGATGGACTATTCCGTGATAAGGAATTGGATGGACAGATGCAGACAGAGAGTTGTCATCCATGTCTCTGTGTCCAGGTGATGAGTGGTGTCCCCCAGGGCTCTGCCTTGGGACTGGTGCTCTTCAGTATCTTCATCAAAGACACAGTCAGTGGGATCGAGTGCACCCTCAGCAAGTTTGCAGATGGCACAGAGCTGAGCAGTGCAGGTGACACAACAGAAGGCCAGGATGCCGTGCAGAGGGACCTGGACAAGCTTGAGAAGTGAGCCCAGGAGAACCTCATGATGTTCAACAAATCCTACTGCAAGGTGCCCTTGGTCAGGGCAATCCCAGATATGAGTGGATGAGGAGAAGAAGTCATTGAGAGCAGCCCTGCAGAGGACTTGGGGTTTCTGGTGGATGAAAAGCTGAACATGAGACAGGAGTGTGCACTCATAGCGCAGAAGATCAATGGCATCTTTGACTGCATCAAAAGATAAGTGGCCACCATGTCAGGGGAGGTAATCCTCCACGTCTACTCTGGGTGAGGTAAAACTGCACTCAGAATACTGCATCCAGCTCTGGAGTCCTCAACACAAGAAAGTCATGAACCTCTTAGAGAAGGCCTAAAGGAGGGCCACAGAGATGATCAGAGATCCTCTCCTAAGAAGACAAGTTGGGAGAGCTGGGCTTGTTTACCATGGAGAAGGGAATGCTCCAGGGAGACCTCGTCGAGACCTTCCAGTACCTAAACGGGGCTTATAAAAAGAAGGGAGAGGAACCTTTCAAACGGGCAGATGCTGACAGGATGAGGGGTAATGGTTTTAAACTGAAAGAAGGTGGGTTTAGATTAGATGCTAGGAAGAAATTCTTTAGCCAGAGGGTAGTGAAGCACTGGAACAGGTTGACCAGAGAAGCCCCATCCCTGCAAGCATTCAAAGCCAGGTCAGATGGGGCCCCAGGCAACCCAGTCCTGTGAATGGCATTCCTGTCATGGCAGGGGGGTTGGAACTAGATAATCTTTAAAGTCACTTCCCACCCAGACCATTCTATGATTCTATAAATCTATGGTTTTCCAGCATGCAAAGGTATTCAGTGCCAAGTCAGGTGGCCAACAGGGCAGCAAGCAACCCTTGACCCATCTGTGGCCTGAAGTTCACTGCTTTTGAACATCCTCCGAGGTGGCAGAACAATACACAGTCATAGTGTATATGAATGCAGGCTCCAACCTCTCCCTGCCTGAGATACTCTAACCTCCATGGCTCTCAGGAAGGTCCTGACAGCTCTTAAACTAAATCTCTCCTACAAAAGTAAATGTTTTTATGGATACTGAGAGGGTACTCAGGATGCTGATGCCCTGAAGCTGTAAGAACATTCTTCTAACAGGCACAAAATCTTAATGTAAAGAAATTGGAGAATAGATTTGAACTTGTAAGAAACTGGGGTGTTATTTTCAAAAAATGCCTATGTTGACAGAAAGAGTACCTTTACAGGTATAGTATTGTTTAAATTTTCAGGGTTGTATCATGGCTTGAAAGAGTACAGGCACACTGAAAAATTATGCTCAAGCTTTAGTACCCCCCATACGTCCCCCTCCCCCCGGACGTGCCCTGGAAATGCTGATATAAAAAGAGAATGTCAGCAGTTTTGCCAGAACTCCCAGGCAAGCCAGTCACAGTGGAAACCTGACATCCAGAAGACCTGGAAAACAGCCAGTTTGTGCACAGCATGTCCATCCTGTGTGCCGGCATTCAGGTGCATCGGATTTATTATGCATGTGCAGATCACCTGATTTATTGCCAGGGTTTATTACCAGGTGCAGCAAGGCCAGCAGCATGTTCAGAAAATGTTGGATTTACTGCACGTACCCAGGACATCTGTGAGCACACACAATCACCTTTTCTCCTGAGACTTCCTAGGAAGAAACACAGGAACCATTCTCAAACTTCTGCATTCGCCTTGGTTCCGCACTTGTCTGCAGACAGAGACAGACTTCTGGGATAAAGTAAATGCAGCTACTTTAGCGTACTCTTAGCACATATTGTTAGAAAACTTGTTTATACTTCCCAATCCTCCAGAGACAACTGTGAGCGGATGAGGGCGAACTAGCAGCGTTTCAACAGAGCTGGCCTGCTTCTCTACCACGCAGCAGATACATTAGCACCTAATGAGTTATGATGACTTCAGCTTTAATAGATGACTTTTCTTCCGCCAACCAAATCACAATATAAGCAACTCTGAAATTTTAGTAGTTGTTTTGGCATGTGAATGTGAGTTGAGCAAAGGAAAACGCTTGAGTTACGTATCTGTTAAAAAAACCCAGAATTCCATTTTCTTTAAGGCTTTCAATAAGAGGTACATTTCCAAGTAACTCCTGAAAGTGGGAATTAGCTATATCTGACTGGCATCCAGGTCAGTGTTCCAAGACTCACTCTGATCCAAAGCAGCAGTACTGCAGCAGTACTCCATAGTAGTACTGCAACAGGTATATTTAATTAGTTCCTATTGGTGCCACATGTAGTCTGATGAGGTGTTGGAGTGCCTTATAGAATACCCAATAGTTTCCAGCATTTCAGTATCAGAACTTTAACATATTGGGATTATGGGAGCTCTAAACTACAATGTGTTACTGAGGCACATCTACTAACTTCTTTGGGCAAGGGCATTTTTCTGCTGCGATAAATGCCTTAGTTTGCACAACCGTATTACACAGATGGGAGCCAGCTCCCACTGAGATACCACAGCAAACAGCATTTCCCAGGCAGGGTGCTTTGACTATGAGCCCCTTTTCTTCACTGGTTCCCACTTTCCTCGCCATGAATGGCCTTTGTGGCTATTGCCATCATTATGAAAAGTCATTACCAAAAGTTATTACAGTAAGGCTCTCTAGTCTTCTCTTGACCCATTAAGTTTCCAACTAATCCCTTCAGGGTATTCCTGTGCTGTCACTCATACTTGGGAGGAGTCCTCATAAACATGCCCCAAATCACTTCATTGTTCCTTCTGAGGTTCTCAAAAACAAAGTTCTCAGTTATCCCATCATGCTCACACTCATGGATTTGGCAGCACTGTCAGGCTGGTGGTTTGCTGCAAATGCTCTTTATTCAGACTATTAAAACACTCCAGTCTTTTCTTTTTGACCAGTTTTGCCTTTATCCATAATTTTCCTCTGTTTTCACTTTGTTTACAAAGCTTTTGTACTGCAACTGGCTATTTGTCCCAAGTCGTAACAGCTCTTATTACAGCAAACCTGGGTCCCTATGCAGATGCAAAGTGCAAAGGTAATGCACCTGAATAAAACAGTTACAGGCAGAAGGGTAAAATAACACAGCACCCACCCTACTCTGGAGTCAGTGCAGAGCACTAGCCATTCCAGCCCCTCAGTGAAGTATGGGGATGATGAGAACATGAGGAGTTTCACTATTATTTCTATTGGGGTAAATAGTCAGGATGTTGACTCTACTTGGAAAACATCATTTTAGTTTAATTTCAGATCATCAATGCTCCAGAATTAACTGCAACTTCCATCATTCAACTATTTTTCTTCCTCTTTTTAACCCTTATGATAATTTATTCCTTTTCTTTTTTTAGCTGTATGTTACTTTGCTCTGTGTGTGTCATAGAATTCATTTTTCTAGTTACTTTGACAAACCTGACATCTTGCAGCTGTTACACATCTTGTGTCAATTACATCTCTAGATAAAAAGAATTCTTAAACTCTGAAGGCTGCAGATGGCTTCCTGGTGAGGGGTTAACGGGTTAACTCCAGCTTCGTAATAAAGCCTTTTGGGGGTCCCTTTTCTTGGGCTGTTCTCTTCAGTCTGCTTCTCTTATGCCCTTCTAATATTGCTATTTCACTTGCTCCAACTCACATTCCTCTCTGGTCACAAGAGAAGAACGGAAACACCAGTGTCCATCCATCCCTGCCTCCTTCCCATCCAAAGGTGCCTGGGGGGCCACACAAAGTATCTGTCACTTGAACCTTATCTCCACATATCATGCAGGCTGGTTATGGCAGGGCACAGCTGAATGACCACAAATCAGTGGAGTGAAAACTCGAACCAGCACTAATCCCTAATAAATTCTGGACTGTCCCACAGATTTGGGGATCTCCTGACAACTGGTGATGCTCTCAGCATCTGGCAAACCACTTGTGTTTAATTGGGTACCTTGAGATATTTACACTGTGCTTAATGGTTACTGAAGAGATGGATCACCCCATTCTTGATATCTATCCAAAAAGGGTATATAAAATCCTTTGATCTTGCTAAGGCAGCAAAACATGTCGAACCATCAGTTATGTAAAGGTGGTTGTTATTAATTTGAATACTGCACAGAGAGGAAAGAACAGAAGTACCATATAATGAGATATATTAAGACTACAAAAGAATTAAGTGAAGCCGTTATGTTATGAATCATGGTTTTATTGTTTAGCAGTCAGCTCTTGATGTAATTCAGATAATAACGAATGGACTAATTCCTTCCACCTTATTCAGGCAAAACTTCCATTGACTTCAGAGACAAAGTTGGCCAAGTGAGGACTAGAGATTGCTGCATCTATCCCATTATTTGAAAATGCTTTTCTGAATATAAAGTTTTCCTTTATAATGGGCTATTGCCAATAACACTAACATTTACATAATGTAAACCTCTTACATAAGAGTCTTTCATGTTCAAAAAAGATTTTTTATTCTTATTGCAAACTGCCACATTAAAAGTTCTTCCATTTACCCTAGGATTTATTAAAGTATAAGAACATACAGACTTTCTCAGTGCACCATTTCGACTATTTTTCCTTCTGCTCAAATTTTTTTTATTTCATTTTACCATGAATTTTTTATCAGGAGAATGTGTTATTTATTGATTATTAGCAAAGAAATGATTTATCATTGCAAATATTTCTCTTTATCACGGAAGAGTGCCAAAAAGGGGAGAATGTGCTAAGCCTTGTTACTTGTTACATTTTAACAGATGCCAGGAGTATTTGAGGAAGCAAATTAATATATAGTCATACATCACTGTTTCTCTTGCTCTGTAGTTCTGTTTATAAGTTATTACCCTATAAAACTTTTCAAATTGGAATTTTTAAGTTATTCCTAAAGCAATGGGTCAAAACTTGAAAAATGTGCTTAAGCATACTTTGTTTTGATCAGGGCAGGACTCTTCAGGTTTTTGACAAAACCAGATATTTTTTCTCTGATTATAAAGTATGCACTTCCATCTGGAACTTATTTTGATATTGTGAATCTTAATGCCTCAGAAAAGCACACAGAACAATGGATGGGCACTACTTGACTATTTTAAATTGAAATTAATTAATTATGAAACAGCTGCAATCATCTAAATTACTTATTTCCCCTTTCAGTGAAAATGAATTTATAGGCATTTGCAAAGCACACAAAAATAAAGAGAGAGAGAAGAAAGTCTGTACGAAGGGAAGTCATGTAAAATTGTCTATGATCTGTATTTCAAGAAAGTAAATAATTAATAACTCCAAGGAAGCATATTAGGGATTGCTCATTCTATTATACAGACACACTGAGCAGCAAAATGCTTTAAATCTCAACAACAAACACGGTACAGAAGTCCACAGAATTTACCTTTCCAGGTAATAATTTTTTCAACAGAAAACAGAGAATTTTTCACATTACAACCAGAATGTGACTTGAAAGAAGCTTCTCAGTCATTTAGTAAAGACAGATGAGCAATGAGTGCTAGAAAACCTACCAAGGCATCAAAAGATCTACAGTCAAGGCCATTAAAGAATAGCTAATCTGCTCTAGTTCTAATTCTTTGCTAATGGGTTTCCTTAAATGTGCTTTACATCAGCTGTAATTAGTTCAAGATACTGCTACTTATATACTTCTAAGAACAACAACAAAAAAAGGTTGCATTTATACCACTTGCTATGTAATCATGTTCACGCAGCCATGCACCCAAGTTGGCAAGTTCTTGTGAAGTGTGAAGCCTTGAAGAGTGCCATAAAGAGATAGTTTGCTTGGATCTACAAAAGCCAGTTCAGCTCCAGCAGCAAAAAAGCATTTATCTGTGCTTTCCTTTGTTGGGGTTATCTCAACACCATTTCACTTCAGACATTGCAGAATCATCTGTACTAAATGGCCAGGGATACATTAACAGGTAGACACTACCACATATATTTGTAATACACAGATTTTTGCTACCAGTGCTATGGGTTTCGAACAGATTTTCACAGCCAGTGGCAGTTTCCAAAAAAAGCCAACCAAATCAAACCAAAATCCTTGCCCTTTTTGTGTTAGAGAGTAACTGGATTTTGAATGGGATTCACTTCCTAGAAAAAGGAAACAAGAAGTCCAGGAGAGACTTTTTAGCACCTTCCAGGACCTAAAGGGGACTAACAGGAAAGCTGGGGATGTAGTGATAGGACAAGGAGGAATGGCTTCAAACTGAAAGAGGGTGGATTTAGACTAGAGATGAGGAAGAAATTCTTTATTGTGAGGGTGCTGAGACACTGGAAAAGGCTGCCCAGAGGAGCTGTGGATGCCCTGTGCTGGCAGTGTTCAAGGCCAGGCTGGGTGGGGCTCTGGGCAACCTGGTCCAGTGGAAGGTGTCCAAGGCAGGGGGGTTGGCACAAGGTGATCTTTAAGGCCCCTCCCAGCGCAGGCCATTCTGTGGTTCTATGACACACTCTGAAAGGCAGAGCTCCACGAGCTGCAAACAGGCTGGTGTACACGAACATGCGAGGCACTGTGGTGACACAAATCCAGAGCAGTCGGCATCATGGTGGTTTTCTTGCAGGGAGCCTGGGTAAATGGACTAGCACACAAACACCTTTTGTATTAAGAAATTCCTGACAGTCTTCAGGCCTAACCACAAATAAAGCACATTGTGACATTAATTTACTCTTTAAATTGGTGACATTTAGTTAATTCAAGGTCATCATCCTAGAGAAAATGTTACACTCTCTTTGCCAAAAACAAATGAAGAAATGCATGCTTAGCTTTTATTGTTACTTTGTCCTTTAAAAACAGTTGATGACATGACAAGTTCCCTCCCTGTGTCAGAAACAAAAAATATAAAAAAGTGCCTTCTATTGGATGCATATCAATGTAATTATCTTCTCCAGAATCTCTGTCAACTCAGTCTGTTAAATTTTTTCTAGGCTAAGGTTCAGCCATCTACTGCACTTGCTGTTCTAAAGCAAAAGAGCACAAAAACATTAAAGTTACATCATTCTCTCCTAAAATCGACAGATCTGAGAGATGAACCCTTCTGGTCAATCACATATGGTCAATGACAGAAGGAGTCAATTTCCTCTTGGTACATCACTAGGATGTAGACACCATTTAGCATCATCAGAAAAAAAGCTAACATCCCCCCAGATGAGGTTTAGGACATCTGCCAACACCCATGCATGAGAACAGGCTCCCCAAAACCTTGACAGTGACCAAGAAAGAAGGTAAGGATAGAAAGAGGGAGCTGTATGGTTGGAGGGACCACTGTCAGGGTGGCTTTTGAATCTGAACTCTGCAAATGCATACTTCACACCAATGTTTTTTCCTCCTCATTCATCTGTCTGTCATATTTGCATTTTTCTCACCACCACAGGTCACCATAATACCTGGCATCTAGACTGCACCATCATGGCAATGCATGAGCTAGTGAAGCCATGAGTTTCTCCCTAATAGACTTCAAAAGTGATATGTGCAGTAAGAAGGGATCACAGCTCAAAGCAGTCAAAACATACTCAGTGTAAGAAGACACCACCTTCACCCTCTATTTGTACACTCCTGCCATGTAGTCAAACCAGGCTGAGCCACAAAGGACTCTTTCTCTGGTCCAAAACACGTGAAAACAACCACACAGAAAGACTGGGTTACATTAAAGTTGTGCAGCTTTGTCAGATACAACCCTCTTGTTTTTAGTTTTAAGTACTTACAGTTGTGTATCATCTTTAGTGAGAAACAAAACATAGCAACAAAAAGCCTCTTAGCAAAGATTTCTGGTCCCTTCTGCATAATTTTAAGTGTTTCCTGTCTGCTGAGACTACCACTACTGCATTGGAACTAATTTATTTTTTAAGAAATACCTAAAGGGTCTCTGAGGATAAGTTTAAATTGCATTCCTACTGTCATATTTCCCAAGATACATCTGTATCCAGGTCCTTGGTACATGCATTCAGGTTTAAATCTTCCTAAGAGGATAAAATGCATCTTAAGTCACTAATGCTACTTTTTGTTTGCTTAAGGTAGTAGGAGAGTTGAGATATCAAGTTGTAAGAGAGGATCACAAGTTATGCATTTTTACCCTTAAAAAGATACAGAAAACGTTTAGCACAGAATATTAATAATTGTCATTATGTTCATTTAAACGTCACTACAGTTCATTCACTGTTTCTCCTAAGTACAAATTTGTAGTTACCCACAAATTATTTAGAAATTATGTAGATTATTATCTGAGTATTCAACTACAAGTATCCATTATTTGCTCTCCCGGGGTCTTAGGCAGAACCAGCAAGTATAACCAGTGTCTTAATATTAAGAGACAGAAGAGAAGCCCTGCTGGTAATGATGTGAACCCAGTGGATTTGGCCAGAGCAGGGACCAGTGGGCTCCCTGGGAGTAGTCAGACAGCAAATCCAGTCTCCAGCAGCAGCAACGAAATGGGAATTCCTACTCCCCAGCAGGGCAGGGTTTTCAAAGATCCAGTTCTGTTCAAAACCAAGATAGGTTGGTTACAGCTTTCCCTTTTCCTACTTCCAGTTTTTCACAAAGACCCTGTGGTTTTCCCCTGTAATGAGCCTTACAGCTAACCAGCCCATACACTAAGAAAGTTTCCATGGGTTTCCTATAAAATACTATCCTTTTGAAATCGCATTTTGTGACGGGGCCACTTCACAGTCACAACCTGATCAGTCTGTCAGATGAGACAACGTGCCGGACAGAACTCAGCCTCGCTGATTTCTGTACGTGGTAACAGTTTTTCTTCATTTCTACAGATTTTATTTTTTATTCCTATTGTTAAAAAAGTTATCATCAGACTATAAGGTATCTCTTTTCATCCAAGCTTTGTCATTTCCTAGTCATAAATACAAAGCAAATGGATTCATTTGTTATATGACATTAGAAACCCCTGTAATTAAACAATTGCTTTATTTAATGGGAGTGTCATGGGGTTGAGTATGAAATTATTGCTAATATATGGATAACAAGATGTTCCCACAGCCAGTATTTTTTGGTATGCTATTTTTAATGGCCCGTATTTCTCATCCACTAGTTTTAAGAAACCAGGTATTTTCCTCAAAATATTCACAAAGAATGGGAAGTGCTGCATACATCCCTTGTCCTCTTTTAAACTCTTCTCCAATAACCCAGTAAGAGTTTTGCCTCAGCTTCTGATGAATACATTTCCCAAGGAGCACAAATCTACTACAGGTCTGAGTGAGAATTAAGGCCAAAGGGCTGTTCACTTCTTGCATCACACAATTGGGCATGGGTACTCAAACAGCCCTCGGGGAGACAGATGAAAGCACATCCACTGTCCTACAGGTGTAACGGAATTTTACTTATTAGACAAAAACAAATCAGAAGTTTGAAAACCTAATCATTATTTTTTTTTTTAAAAAATTACTATGTACTGTAAATTAGAGTTGATAGTCCAGATTCTCATCTGATGTAAACTGGCAAAGCCTCTGGACTCAGAGGAGACTCAAATGAACAGGATGTGGTATATTACATCCAGCAAATGAGCACTCACACGGCACAGAAGACGTGTTTTTAAAATATTATTATTATTCAGCTGATGTTTATAAAGTATTATGACCATGAAAAGCTTCCTCTTCTTATTATTTATAATGTTTCAGTGCATACAATTTGTTCAGTGCTGTAAAAAAAAAAAAAAAGCTCAAACAATAAAAGCAGTTCCTGACCCAAAGGGCTTCCAGCCTAAAAAACAAGCATCAAGAAGAGAGAACACGCTGTGAAAGCAGGAGAAGGGAACAATCTATAGTTATTACTTGTCTATTGTTTGCTCACAACTTATAATCATCACAGAAAGAGCACATTTTTAGATGGGATCTCAATGAGGGAAGGGTGGTAACTGTGAGTTGACACTGGGAGGAAGGGAGAATAGGAAACACCACAGAGAGAGAAATAAAGAGCTGAAGATGATTTCAAGCATTACTGGTTGAAAAGGGGCAAGAGCTAAAATAGAAAGAAAGAAGGAGCAAAGTCCAAGACACAGGCCGGAGTAGAGTTGCAAAGAAGATGTGAGATAAAAGAAGACACTAACTTAATTTTTTAAATAATTTTTTATTTTTATTTTTTTGTGAGAAGGAGGTATTATTGCTGAGCATTTTCAGTGAAAAGGTCAAGCTGTTCCAGCCTGGTATGATACTGAGAAAATGGCTGGAGTGACCCCTCTCACCCCAAAGTAGCTGCTTACTGTTATCTGAAAATAAACATTGTGCTCTTCTACTTTGACTGGAGAAGCATGTGTAGAATTAGCTTTCTAAAACTGTCTCCAGTAAACACCATGCAACATAATAAAACAAAATCTTGCCTCACACAAATATGAAATGTAGTGACTAAAAGCCAGGCAACCTGGAATCAAGAAGTTACAAAAGGTTCATTTATAAGACTGCTGGATGTCTGACCACTTTTTGTTAATAGCAACTTCCAAACAAAACTCTCATTGACTTCAAATGAAGCAGGAACAGACCCAAAGATAGCAAATGAACTAATAATTCAATACATGGTCTGTAAAACACACTGGGCCATCTTATACTGTGGCATTTGATATTGATCTCAGCTTGGAAGCTATACAGCTATGCATTTTTTGCAGGACTATCCAACCCCTACAAAACTGATGTTAACTCAAAACGCACAGAAGTATCGGATAACTACCAAACAAACCAATTACATACTTGGCTTCCTTTACCCAAACAAACACTGTTTTGTTTGTGGCTAACAAACATCTTACATTCAAAATTATTTTCTTGTTTGGTACAACACAGTAAGTGCTTTAATAAATCTGCTAATTGCTTTTAATGAATGGGGAACAACTCTGCCTACGCATGTGTCTTACATCGGCATATGAGGAGAGCCTTTACTAACTGGTCATCACTGGGGCTATTGCTGTGCCTAAACCCAAGCACAGAGTTAAGGACCTGGCTGAATTTTGATCATGATTTGTTAAATAAATAAAATAACAACACAAAAGGCTGTAACGCAGAACTAGTCTAGGCACTCTGATTAGGTCCTTTGGTCTATTCATTAGCTGCTTTCCATCACGTATAGTATGTTTATTGATGTACAACAGGCATATAAAACACCTCCAGCAGAGATTTTCCATCTCTTTTTGTCCAGTGTAAACAAATGCAAACCTGTAACGCACTGGAGAATCCATCCTTGAGTCTGGACAAGTAAAACTACATATGTAGCACACAAATAAAGGCATGGAGAAAGAAAAACAGGAGACGGGGCTGTGGTTTGAAGTTGTTAGTGCCCTGTGTTCAGGATAACTCTGTTAGTCAGCAGTAACAACACCTTGAGTTAAGCTGGGTTGATCACACTAAAATGTTCCAGAAAAAGCTCACCAAATGGACACAAGTTTTGTTTATGCCGCAGATTGGTATGTTTTCTTAAAATTCCTATTTGAGTTTGTGCTCAGCTCTCACTATTTGAATTATAGTAGTTTCTGGGAAGCAGAAGTGTTATTGGTATCCATACAACCTGGAAAAACTACTGTTTTGTAGAAAACAGCTTACAATATTCTACCACTGCAGTTTACTACCTAAATACTGTCTTACAGTCACTACATGATGTATCATTACATTTTCTATATTACAGCAAAGCAAAAGACATAGCATGTATTAATTGGAAAGAAAATTCATTAATAGTATAACAGTAACAATCGATGAGAATTGATTAGCATGCTGCTGTTCATTTGGAAACCCCTTTTGATTTTCCAAGAACATCTCAAATAAGAAAAAAAAGCACTTTAGAACAGCACATTAATATTTAATTACTGCACTTCTAAGCAAAATGTTCACCAAATACTTCAAAAAGTAGATTTTCAGTCATAAATTAAGTGCGCAAATTGCCATTATGGCTACATTCAAAAGAATAAAGGACAACATTCATTCTTGCTGCAGAGAAAATTAAGTCTCTTTAAGTGTTGCTCTTTGCCATGAAGTACTTCCTATCTATGTGGTGTATTTTATTTCCCTTTTGGCAACAACTGCACAACTATGAAAGCATTCTCATAAGTCTTCATAGCTGAACATTAACATGTCAGCTTTGTTTTGGTCAGTTTAGGACAGAATTCACACCAGGTTTCTTGAGAATGTCCACAACTTGCCCGGTGGTGAGCAGGCAGGAGGGCAGGATGCAGCAGACATCCTGGCTGCAAATGGGAGACTGACCCAGGGCCCCAAGGCACCGCTGACCTTCACAGCACACTTTGGAAGCTTTCGCTAAGCCAAAGAAACTTTTTATTTATTACTGCTTGTACGACTTTTCAAAACTGACTATTCCAAACCACTTATCAAACAGCTGCTTCATGACAGACTTTCAGCCCATGATCTGATACTCCAAGCTAATGCTGCTTAGCAAAACCTAGTGCCCCAAAAGGACTCGGAAACACAACAGCAAACACCTGCAACCCCTTTGCTCCCCTCACTAGGCACTGCTGAGGGCACTTGTGGGGTTCAACCCCTACACAGGGATGAAAGTTTAGCAATGAATGCAGGCCTGCCACTGTGCAATGGCTTTCAATGGGCGTTCTGGAGCCCTTCAGATGAACTCACCTTCTAAACTGCAACAGCTCTAGAGGAAAACAAGTAACAAAAGCTATGAAACCACAAGATTGCAAGTGACACAAACACAGATATTTTTAAGCAGGTAATTTAGCTGAGAAATGGTTCAAGCCTTTTTGGACCCATACAAGAATTTTACAGCAACCACAATCATTTGAAAGTGGCTCCACAACGGCCAAAAACCATACTAAAGAGGTTATGAGAAGAAGCAATGGTCAGAAAGAAGCTAGATCCCTAATGTCCCATAGTTACATTGTTAGTTTTTCAAATCGTTATTAACCAAATAGGTGGCTTGGAGAAATGAGTAATGGACAGCCCACTTCTGCTGAAAAAGAAAATTCACCTGAAGTTTGTCCTCGTTCCAGGAGAAAGCGAAAAGCATTCATATGTGTAAAAGTAACATTTCTCTCACTCTTGTTTAATAGAAAAGACATGTAATTTAATTGTAACACCGTGCATATGGACTGTAAACTTAAAATCAGGCCAGAGATAAATGTTATGGTTTGGATATAAACTGAATATTGGTATTTATAATTGAAACGAGGACATAACCTTAACTTGTGTCACAGGCAGAAACACTATAATTAAAAACTTTTATGGGGTAATAACTAATTTTGCATTATATGTGCTCTTTCAAGTTCCCAAAGCAATGTAAAAGTTTTATTGGGCTCGATGTTATCAAGGTATGCATTTACAAGAACCCACATTGTGCAGCTCAAGCTGTTATCATCCTGAGGTCTTTTGCGAGAAGCGGCTCAACTAACGGGACTCGCTGGTCCAGCTTATTTTGCTACACCTGCCACCGAGGAGATAAGCCGGCGCTGTCGAACGCGCACTCTACTGACAGAAGCCATAGATCACCTAACACGGTTTAAAACAAAACGCACACCGGTAACTGATTCCAGGCAAAAGTAACCCCAGCTCCCGGCGCTCCCGACCCGGCGGGCGGGCGCGCAGTGCCGCCGCTGNCCGGGGGGGTTCTGGCGGGGAGCGGAGCACTTCCTCCCCACCCCGCGGACCCCAGCTGGAGCCGGCGGAGGGGAGCGGCGGCCGCCCGGAGGCAGCGTGACTCCCGCAGCAAACTCCGGGACTTGGCAGAGGCAGCAGCTTGGGGAGGGTGGTGCAGGGGGGAGGGCAGCGCTTCCCACCTCCAGCTGCTAATGACATTTCTAGAAATTGTTTCCCCTCCTCCCTGGCAGCCCCGCACCCGCCGCCGGGGCGGGCAGGGACGGGGGTGCGCAGGGGGAGGTCAAGGGCATGCAGTGAGGGGAGCGCAGTAAAGACGGCCCGGGAGGGAGTTGCGGAGCGAAGGTGGGGGTGAGGGCTGAAAGGGGCGTGCAGGAAGGATGGGGGATGAGCTACGGGAGTCCAACCCGAGGTACCAGAGGTGGGTGAGCACAACGTATTATTGGGGGGGGCGAGAGCGGGGGGGAGCGGAGGGACGAGTGCAGGTGACCCCTCCAGTCAAACACCACACTCACCTCCCGGATCCACCCTGGCAGTCAGGGGAGGGGGGCACCCGTCTCTCTGCCCCTACCGAGCCAGCAATGCTGGGAGACCAAGTGGCAGAGGAGACACCTCTCTGGGCTGCACCCTCTGCTAATGCACCCGCTGCCCCAGTTATGGCACCTTCGAGCCAATGCACCCCCCTTATTGCACGCCCACTATTACTGCACCCCGAATTTACTGCACCTCTCCAGGTAAGCGCACACCCACTCCAAATTACTGAACCTCCCCCAGTTATCGCACCCCTTCCAGTTACCGCACATCCCCCGCAGCCCCTGTGTCCCCGCGCCGGGGGGAAGCAGAGGCACCACTCACCATAGAGAGTCCAGGTCCCACTCCTGAAGGAGAGCTAAGTCGAAGCTGTCCATGGTGAGCGATGTCAGCGCCGCCGCGCTGCAACCACACGGCGTCCGGGGCGCATCGTAACTGCACCGCGGGCAGGGCGAGGGCGCGGAGCACCCCCGGCGCCGCCGCCGGCCCCTCT
>VZTN01032661.1:40374-87537 GCA_013400515.1 Erpornis zantholeuca
CGCGCAGCGCCCGCTCGGCGCGGGGGGGCGGCAGAGCCCGGCGGGCAGGGGGAGCTGCTGGGAACTTGCACCCCGGTGGGGGGTTTGGCCCGCCGAAGTTGGGTTTGGGGTGGGTTTTATTCCCCCCTCCTCCTCTTCCTCCTCCTAGCCAGGTACGCTGGCGTGGGCCCCAGCACCCCGGCTCACCAGCACCTCACGCGTGCTAAGCCCCACGATGTTTGGCAGAGAAACACTGGGGAGAAATTGTGACATTTATTGTGGGACGGGTTCTCTGTGCTGGAGCCAGCAGCCCGGGATGCTCCCAGGGGCTCTCTCCACAGTCCAGGGGTTGAGGTGGGTTAAGGCCTTTTTGCACCAATTCCTCCTTAGATGTGTAATAAATTGCACCTGTGGCCCACCTAGACCTGCACAGCTAATTAAAAGTCCCTGGATTGCACGAAGGCTTTAAAAATGAGTGATTTCTGGTTAAAAATAAAAGTACCAATCATCAGCACTTGCCACCCAAAGCGAGTAAGACGCCTCGCACCGTCCATCCAGCCTGTGTGAGGCACCGGCTGTGATATCTGGCTGGCCAGGGGAGGCAGGCGCTTGTGATTTGTAGTTGCTGAATCACATTAAGAGAGGTTAACACACATTAAATACTTTCCAGAATACTGGGCTTTTCAGCTAAGCAGTGAGTAGCTGCCAGAGAAGTGCCATGTCATCGCAGACAGGGAGAAGAAATGTGCAAAATCCGTGATGAAAAGAGGGGGCTATTCATGCAACAGCGCCAACGCGAATATCTGCAGAGCGATCCCACACTGGGAGATCCCTGCTCTTGGAGACCAAGCCAACCCAGCTGGCAGCTGGCTAGGGCACCCTGACGTGCATGACACCCTGGCAGCCCAGAGCAGTGCTCAGGCTCAAGTATTTATGCAGGCTTCTCGTCTGGTTTTGTGACTATGTTATTCGTTCCTGAGTTAGCTTGATTTAATTTAGGGTTGGTAACCCTGCACAGGCTGCAGCGTAGGCACTCTCCGAGGGAAAGGTTTGAAAACCCGTTACACGCCACTTTCGGCAAGTCATCTCAAAGTCCCAAGCCACTCCACAGCTGCTTCTGTTCCCTTGCACAGCCAAGGTGGTGCTGCCTCCTACTGCCAGAAGTCCCCTGACCCTTTGGATGTGGCACATCTTCAGCCTGGAATGACACACGGGAGCCGGCTTCTGTAACATCTGTCTCCTCACCTTCCCCAGGGGGATGGAGAAGGATGTGTCCCCATTGGGAAGGCTTGTGGCACCCCCTGCCCAACCAGAGCAAATGAAGATGAAAATGAAAAAAACTCAGGCCAGTGCAGATGCCAGGCTCGGTATAGTATTAACACACATAAACCATCTGAAAACACGTTTTTTGTCAGCTGGGGTAAAGCTTACCACAGCAGAAGGTTGAGCCTGGAAAGCAAGTAACATTCTCAACAAATATATTATTTATGTGAGAAGGAGTGAAGGGCAACATATTTATGCTGACCTTTTCAAGCCACAGCCTGTGCTGCCTCGCTCTTTTTATTTTAAGGGAGGTTGTGCAACCCCCATTGCAGCATGGCTCCGATTCTTTCCCTGAGACCCAGCTTAAGCAGTGATTTGCAGAAGTGCTTAAATCACCCCTAAAACGGCACATACAGCAGGGCAGGCTTAGGCTGCCTTTATGGACTAAATCACTAGAAGTGGGACCCCCTTTACATCAGCGCTGGCATTGACTCCAGGTCATTCTGTAAAGCACAAGGCGGACTGCGGTGCTCACAAATGGTAGCTCAAGTGTGGAAACTTGGAAGCAAAATTCTGTAGGCTAAATTCATCATCCAAACTGAGATCAATAGAAAATGTAAACAAACAGCATGAACAACACTGAGTGAATTAAATTTCAAAGAGTAATACATAATGATAGGCAGTATGTTTTATGTTTTTAATATGTTTTAACGCAAAAAAAAATTTTCTTTTACATTTCTTGCATGTATATCATTATCGTGGTGTTCTTTTCTTTCCCATCATGGCCATGATTGTCCTCTCATGCAGAGAAGCGAACATCAAGACTAATTGCATTGAAATTAATGTCATTTCAAAATCCCAACTGCTTTGGTTATTTGCCAGGTGCTCTAAATTTCCCTTTTTTTCCTCTGACCCTGGTAGCATTTTTGAAACAACTTGTATGCGAGACCTCACCTACATGTTAACCTTCCACCCCTAATTTTGTTTCCTCTGTGGTGTGCCTGTCTGGACTTCTCTGCTAACTCCTCAGAGTAATACTGTGGTTGGTCCCTGTGGCCAGAGCATCCTCTGTGCTCCATTCATTCAAATCCTTCCCTCTTGCCAGCCACTGAATAGTAACCTCACCTGCTGCTTTCTGACTTAGCAGTGTCCCATCTATCTCCAGTGGGTTCCATGATCAAAACTATAACATACAGTAAATTGACACAGACTGTTTAAAAGAAATTCAGTACAGTGACTGAAGAAAGTCCTTCCCCCCTGCCTGTTGCAACCCACAGCTTTCCCCTGTCTTTCTTTGCTGTGTGACTTGTCAACATATTTTCAACTCCTGTAGGGAATGAAGCCTGCCTTTTTATGAAAGCATGGCATTATATAAATAAAAATTTGCTGTGTGCCATCTAATCCTGCTTGTCTAATCATTATATTTTTAATGATTCATATAGATATTACTTGCCCCTTCATTGTGCTCTTTCCTCTGTTAACAACTCTTTGTTAAGAATAAGGAAGCAACTGTGCCCAGTGAAGCAGACTTTGTAAGAAGAGTCAAAGGCCTAGGAACAATATGAAATTCAAATCCCTTATATAAAGATTGCGTGTAACAGGAAAGCTGAACATCATCTTAAAAGTTGACATTTCCCTCTTCTCAGACTCTCTGTCTTAAGTGTGGCATAGCAACTGCCTGAGGAAGAGTAAAGATAATTTTAATGTAACATAAAATAAGGGGGAGGTGAGAAATACTACATTCTTAGTCAACATCCTCTATGCAAAATACTGCCATAGTATGTCTTTGGTAATACCTACCTTTAAAACGTGTACCCAGCAAGAAATTAATTCCCAGTGAATTCTTAAGACCTTAGCTAAATGCTTTCGAAGAACAGAAGAGAGGAATTCTGGAGGTGGGTGGTGTAGGAAATGCCTCAGCCTTAGGACAGTGTGTCTCAAGAACAACAATTTCTACATCTTGCCCCACTTGTGGCACACCAGTGCAGAGTGGTGGACACAGGCAGAAACTGGTTTTTGCCTGTGAATTTCAGTGGTTGCTGGAGGCAGCCTCACAGCCATGTATGTGCAGCGTGGTCCAGTATTAGACAGTGCATGTCACATCTTGCAGTTTCAGGGACAAAGTGGGGGCTGTTACATCTCACCATATCTCTTCACTAAATCCATGCCTGCTCTTGTCCCAACAGCCTAATTCAACAGCAATTCCTTCAGAGAGCAGACTGCTGCATAGCTTGGCAGAGGTGGTTACCAAGGACAGTCATATGTTTCTTGGTGTGTGATGCACTTCTACGTCTCATTGCAAGGCAGTACTCCCAGGGCAGCTCTGGGAACTGCTCTGAGCCCTCGTATAGGCTGTGACAGGACATATGTGGTTCCTCAGTGAGTGTTTACATAACACCTAGACACGAATCTCTTCCATTAGATGGAAAGCCAAGAAGCATTAGTTACACTTGCTTTAGCATCTCATCACCATTCTGAGTAGTACCTACTTCTGCTGGGCACGAGCCCCACAGGGGCAAGGGATCCTAAATTAGAGGTAGTTTTGCAGAATCAGTCCCTCAGTGCTTTAGGATATGTTTTGTTTTTCCAGGGGTCTCTAAAGTAGTCTAATGAGTATACTTTATAATAGGTTTGCTATTTAAATTCAAATACAGTGTTCCACTGCAGATACTTATACGTTTAAGTGTAAAGAGTTTTCAGTGTAGTGGTTTTTCATAACCTCATAGTTTAAGCAAAGGCAAACCCACTGGATTATCTAGTCTAGCCACCTGTATATCACTGCCTATCCAGTGCCCCTATTCTTCCCTTACTGAGCTCAGTAAATTGCAGTTTGAGCAGTTGCACAGTCCATAGTTTAATACTTCTAACATAATAAAATGTACATTTGTAAACAATTTTTCTTTCTAAATAACTACTTTCTCCCTGTACCTATGTCTTCAACCTGATAATGTTTCATTAAATCAGTGCTAAGTTCCAGCACAATGGCTGGTGTTGCTTCAGCAGAGAGTGAAATGAGCTCTGAATTGTGCTTCCCTATTTATTTAAACTTGCAATCTGCTCTGAAATTCCTTAGGATGAAAGTTGTGTTTATGTCTGATTGCTAACATATACCTAACCTTAACTGACTCAGCAGGTGTAAGTGCTCCTTGATTCTATACTCTTATACACCCCTTTATTGCATTATTGTATGTTGTATTTGTTAGGTGACTCTAGTCACTACAAAAGATGCCAAAAATATTGTGAATGATTTCTCTCCTGTAAATATCATCACAGTCTATTTATACACTCTAGCTTCTGAGGTTTGATAAGACCAGAGTGTAATATGGCATGGATACAGATGCTGTCAAAGTTAACACAACATATTTCATCACTCTCCCACTTAACATGCATAATACACAAATGGTTGCAAGCTATCACTCTTTTAAAGAAGCAAAATATATGGATTTAATTTTTAATGATTTAACTTGGTAATTAATCCAAATTATTAGTTAACAATAGCTAAAACAGAGAACTTTAATGGATTCTCTGGATAATGAAAATATTTATTATTTTAATAAGGTGCATGGCTGGAAGTCTAAGTCAAGTCTTAGTCTACTGGCCACATATTGCTCTTGATTCACACATAATACCCCCATGGAGGTAGGTGGATGGCTGTGTCCCCAAACAAAGAAATATAAATTGCTGTTTCCAAGTATTGATGACAACATCTATCATGTCAGCTGCAAAATTGATCCATCTTAAATTATAAACCACGCTGAAGGAATTATGCCAATTAGAGAGGCACAGATTTTTTTTTTTTTGCTCTTGTTTTTCTCTTTCTTATGGTTTTTTACCCACACAAAAGCTTTTGAGACCTATTTATATTATCAAAGTCTTTTTGTCACCTGAGCCCCAAGGAAAGATTTTAAAAGAAAATGTAATTGCTGAACAGAAGTGCTGTGAGGGCTGTTTCAGGCTCAGGGGAGGGGAAGGTCAAGTTTTTAACCTGGAAACAAAAGGACTGAACCCAATTCTATGAGTGGGCTTTCCCTAGGGTCCAGGTCAAACAAAGCCCTTTTGCTGGATGGTGGCTTTTTGGCGATGGGGAGGGCACGACCTGCTGGCAATGAGCACGGCAGGTACACGCCACTCTCTAAACCAGAGCCCATCGAGGGGTCTGCAGGTTGGGGTCAGGCACAGGGGGCATGGGGGCAGCAAAGAGGGTGTCCCCAGTGACAGCTCCCAATTACATATGCCAGCCAGTCACCCCCAACAGATGTCAGGGGCCACATCTCACAAAGTGGCCAGGGGATCAGTGGATGGACACTCAAGCTGGTCACCGCTACTGGCAGCACACAATGCCCCTTGGACCCAAAAGAGAAAGGTTATTAACTTATCCCTCATCTTTCCTCCAAAGATTTCTGAATTTGTGAGTGGTGTCAGATTCTGTTAAGCGATTACAACCTATTTCCTTTTGTCTTACATTCGTGCCTTGTAAACGACTTTAATAAATGCCATAATTACAATTTTCAGTGACTGCACCAGTTTAAGGTTGCATCTTTTCAGAGTATCTCTTGGAGCAGTGGCTCCCTGAAGAAAACCTCCGCGTGACCGAGGTTGCTGCCTGGCAGCCTTCGTTGAACAGAGACAAGCTGGAGACAAAGGCAGTGGTGCACAGCACAATCGCTGCCTGCCTCCACACTGTGCCAGAGGCTGTGCTTGCTCCACTGCCTGCACCTCACAGGCAAGCCCTGAGCAGTGCCAGTGCTGAGAAATTTGAGAAAGATTACAGTGATATAAAAAAACACATATGTGTGTGTGTGTATGTATATATATATATACAAACAGATATACTTGGGATAATTGCATTTGCAAACCAAAACAAGGAGGAGGCAGGTGATCCTTGCTGGAAAATCACAGAGGCTTATATGTTCTTTCTGGGGACCTCTGGTGCTGCTGTGAGCTGGGGTTATGTACCAGCAGCCAGGATCTGCTGTGGAGCATGAGTTGGGAATGGAGTTACAGCCAACATGACATTCCCGTGCTGGCTCGTTGTGGTCCCCAGGTCATCTTCTCTGGCATCTGGAACAGGCTGCCCCTTCTTGCTGTCCTAGACAGATCACCCCAACTGGGCTTGGAGGTTGCTACCTACTCTTCTCCAAAGCTAAGCAAAGATGCTCAGCTTGGGAGGCAGGTCCTTTGCTTCCTGCTCCTTGCCTTTCATGACAAAGGAGTCAAGGAAATAGCTCAGCATCATCACCGGGCATCACCTGTGTGGATGTGGACTTCCCAGGGAGGTTACTCTTAGAAAGGGACATGTAATGGTGAGGAACAAGAGATGACAGTGGTAATGATCTGCCTGGGTGACAAGGTGACTATTTAGAAATAGCAGGCACTTTAAAGAAAACTCCACAGTTCAAGGAAGGATCCTTTCATAACTGGTAACATCTCAGGAGGTGACAAAGGACTTGCCATGGGTGCAAGTCAGCCTATCACTGCCATGTGGAAATGTGTTCTCTGCCTTCCTCTAGCAGCCAGAGGTCCTGGTCAGTTCCTGGGCTTGCAAGATTCCTGCTTGGATCCAGGGTGGCCCATCCAACCTTCCCTCACTAATTAGATACTTGATAAACTCTGTGATCATCAAAACCCCAGCAAATGACTCTCAGCTGAAGCCCTTATTTCTGGGCTACCAGGAGCACCATGCAGGGGAATGTTTTGTTTCAAGCAAAGGTGTATAAAGCATTATTTCTGGATGTCTTTGTGGGGTTTTAATGTAAAAAAGGTTGTGTATCAAAGTTAAAGGTCATGGACCTTAGAGAAATTAAAAGGATTCTTTGAAAAGAGGTTAAATATATATAAAATTTATGAGTGTGCACCCATGCAAATTGGAAAAGGAAATTAAACTATATATACAGAAAAGGAAAAATAAATCTACTTACGTATGATGTAATTTAGAAAATCAACTGTAGCTTTGAATGATGTCTGGATGAAGGGATAAGGTAATACTGAGGAAGGCTTTCTATTTGGGCTTAAAAAGCCACATGGGGCCACAGGGAATAAGGGTTTGCAATATACATGTATACTTATTATGAAGAGTTTCCATGGAATGAAAACTAAATCTAGCTGACTTTCAGCTAAGAGAGAAAGATAAAAAAACAGAGAGAGCAAGTTTTTTCAACCTCATCTGTGTTTTCTGCACCACTAGATCTCTGCTCTACACAACTGATTTGAAAACCTACACACCATATTTTTTCCTAAGTCTGGTTAGTATTTGTGGATCTCTATTTCCTATGCTGTGCAAAATAAACTTCTAGTCAAAATAACTGGGCTGAGAACAAAGGGGGAAATGATGAGAGACGTAAAGCAGAAGGAAACAATTTGTGTGGGTATTTCAGGAAGATACTTACAGAAAACAACAAGAGTAATTCACAATATTTTCCTTTAAACTAAAGGCAGAAGCTGTCTGTGTTTCAAGCCTGGCATGGCACAGTGTGCTGCAATCTGTCTGCCACATTAAAAGAGCCGGTGATCTCAGCTCAATTTCTCGTGAGGAGGCACTCGCCGAGCAGTGCCGAACAATTGGGTCCCTGGGTAATAATTTTATTGGCAAGGCCAAGAAGGGAACGGCCGTGGAATTAATATTGCTGCACTGTGCTGTTCCAATTCTGAGGGCGAGAGAGGACTTTGCTTTATAATGCTGACACCGCAAATCCCTTAATGAGCACTAAATTCACTTAACAAAATTCTAGCCCCCTCAGATTTCTGATGTAGCTTAGCATGTCGGCTTTACCTTGGAGTTTTCTGTGTTTCGCTGGTCTGTGCCATCAACCTGAGCATCCATAAAGCCTATATTCCTTTTTTATTCACTCTACGTGTTTATTCCTTAGTATATTTACCCTTTTATTAAGAGCTTCCACATGGTTAAGACTTGTTCAAGTATAAGCTCAACAGGAAGCATTTTCCTTTATACTGTAATAACTCTATATTGTTGCCTAGAGGGTGACAGAAAGTAACGTAAGATTCATAAAAATATAACTGTCTAAGCCAAGTAGATAGAATTATGGTAAGCATTAACCAAAGTGTATTTCTGTGTCCTATAGGGTGAAATCAGAACATTTTAATGTTTTCTTTCTTGGGTCACATAATTCTGCAAAAGTACACCAAGAGAAATGCCAGACTGCTTCTGGTTGATTGTTACATTCTGTACCAGCCTTTCAAACAGGTTTGCAAATAAAATTACTTTATTTCATTATGTGTCATTTTACATTTTGCCCATGCATTGCCCCACTGAGACCATTTGGTTTAAGACACTTTTTTCGTGAGCTATAAGCAACTGGAATTTTAAACTCATTTAAACCGTATTCAGGATGCTTCTAGTATCCCCTTTTCAAGTTTAACCATTAAATGAGTACAGCTTTAGAAAAAGAAAACTGCATGTCTTTATAAAAAATCTTTATAAATTTTTTTATCCAAGTTATAGCAAAAAATTCCAAACCTCCAAAAGGCATACTGCCAGAAATTGTAGCCCTATTGGCATCGGCATGATGGTTTCTGAACACAACCTTTTTGGTTCGTTTCCTTTAAATGGGATGAGGGAAGTGTAGGCATGCTAACTTTCCCTTCCAAGCCAAGGGGGGTGAAATAGCCCATACATCTCTCAGTCTCCTACAGTGAGGAGATGGCTGAGCTGCGTCCTCCAGATCACCATGCTCCTTCCTCCTGAAAGAGGGGGGTCAGCATTTTGGAACTGAAATCCAGTAAAGCCATATGTTCTGTGTCAGCAGCTAGACCAGCTCCATTAGCATCAGCAATAAGCTTTTCGATAATGTCTTACCGTGCAGAAGAGCTACCCATGTAGAGCAGCTGTCTCCTGCAAAGAGGAAGCAAAATTATAGTAGCAGCAGGATAAACACCGCAGGCAAAGTCATGAAGGTGATATTTGTTAGCAGTTGCAGGTTGAGAAAGAAACCTGGCACCTGAGTGACTGAAGGAATAAAGGATGAGATGGTCTATTATAGTATTTTCCTTATTTCATTTCAATATTTAGTCAAATTAGCAAGTCTTAAATAAGATGGAACCAGGTAGAGTTGTGTTGAGGAGACAGGTCGGAATTGAAAAGTCTAGGTCATTTTTCACATTTCTAGACTTGACAGTTCTGATGTTTTCCTAGTTCTGGTTGCCTGGTAATAATTTAATACTTATATTTCTATATTTACCTTATTTCTTAAAAAGCCAAGAGGTGAAAGTATGTTGACAGACTGGAAAAGGAAGCTATTATTAATTAAAATTATTTTAAGCCTAAGATTAAAATAGTGCTCTTGCATATAAATTTGCTTCAATGAGCTGGACCCTCTCTAATGTTCAATCACTGCAGAAATTAGGAAATGTATCAAACACAGTAACTGGGGACTAGATGGTGCCACTGTTCGATGGTGCAAACTCTATTTTCCCTATATCCTTCCTATGCCCACATGCAGCTTACATGCCACTAGGTAAGCATGCATTTCTGGTATAAATTACCTTATTTCTCTTAAAAGGGATGAGTCCAAAGTCCATGAACATGAGTGAAAATTTCTGAACTAGTTTGAGTACAAGTTGGACCAGGGCCAGAAAGAAACAGAGCGTGGAAATCTGGGATGCAGTGGTTATCTCTGCTGTTTGCTGGTAGAGCTGGAAGGGAAATCTTGTGAAGTATTATGCAGCCTGCTCTTCATTGTGTCTAACTAAAACATGCAATCACTATCAGAGAGCCTCTGAACAAATCTAGTTTCATCTGAAAAATCAAGCAAGGAGTAAAAAAGCTACAATGGAAGACAGCAAGATATTAATGAAGTTTTGCTAATTTATATCGTCACTCCATAATCACAGTGAGTGATGGCAGTCTTGTATTCCTAAGTATTCAAATTAAATTTTAATACTGACCAGTATCAACTCAGCTTATGAAAAGCCATGCTCTTCCATCTGCTTGATGACCTGGAGTAGGAAGAACCATGGCAATCTCTGCTACAACAAGCAGGGCCCCTTGCATGGAGTGCAAACAGGCAAGGAGGGAGGTTCCCATTAGGGTTTATACATATCCTTGCAGCAGCAGTCCAAAACACACATTCCTCTCCAGAGCCAGAGTGGGGGACTATGCCTGGCCCATGCTGTGCTGAGACACAGGCCAGCAGAGGGACCATTATGGCTAAATCCAGGGCCAGGATCTGCTGATTTACAGCAAAGTCTACCATGACTTATATCAGTTGCTCATGATCCCCAAGTGACCACCCAAATCTTTGGAGGAAGTGGTCTGTGACTTCTCCATCCTGTCCTTCTTAACAAAACACTGTCTGCAGTGAAGTGAGGTGACTTTTCCTCTTTCCTCTCTTGTAAATGAGGTAGAGCTTGTATGTGGGAGGGGAAACTGGAGGGTGGGAGGGAATCCAAACAGTAGGATCCTGGATCTTACTCCTGCACACCCAGCAGTTCAGATACAGAAATCTGGAGGCAACGTGAAGTCTGCCAGACTTGGTAGAGTAGGGCTGCATAGACCTGAGGCTCACAGGGCTTCTGCAGTGTCAGCTTCTCAAAGAGCAAATGGAGAGGAGAAAACTATCCATGCTCCTGGTGTGACATTCCTCATGACTATCTTTTTCAGCAGAAGTGATCTGCATTCCCACATGGACTGCAGGGCAAGCTATAAAATAGGCCAGAAAAAACCTGAACAAGATGGTATAGCAGCAGAAAACACTGACAAATGCACCATAGCAGAGCTGTCAGCAAGAGGTTTGCCTGCTGTTGCAGGACTGCCTTTTTCTCCAGCACCACACACAGATGCCCAGGCAAGATTAAAAACCAGAAAAAACATTACATCCTGACAATGCTGATAAAATGAAGGAGTTAATATTGAGTAGCACAGGGAGTGACTCTGAGTTCATTCAGGAGCACACATGTAGTTCAGCTGAGTTACACCAGAATATTCCTGCACTTCTTGTATGGACAAGAGCTGATGAAGACCTCACAGAAATGCATATAGACATTACAGATACATAGATCTGGCTTTAGGTGTAACCATTATCTTGGTGTGCTGACTAGAGGGGCAGCCTGCTCTGCCCTGGGGCTTTCTGTCTCAGCTACCTGTAGAGCAGGCACAGCTGTCCACCATGGAGAGGTGTAAGACAGCGGTGCAATCTTTACATCTGTGACCACAAAGTCAGGATGCAAGGCAAGGACCACAGACTTTGCTGCTCCCCTCTTTCCTTTCTGTGGAGGACAGCTGAGACGAGGGACTTGATGGGATCTGTAGCAGCCTCAGGGACTGGCTATCGTTTTGTAAGCAGAGAAGTGTGTCCCCCAAACTGTTTATTTGTATGACTGCAGAGGAAGAAGAGAATTTGCCCCAAATGCCTTCTTATTTATGTTCTCTTCTAACAGTTTTATTATGCCTAATTTGTCATCCTTAGAGGATGCCTCTTATCATGTGCAAATTCTTTTTAAATTATTATACTGACACAGAAATAATAGATGCCTGATTTACACTGTAATCTTTGGTAAGAGGGATGTTTGTACTTCTGAAAGTGTTATGATTTTAGTTGCTTCTCAGTGGGGTTTTGTTGGCTTATGTTATAGTATTGCGGCATACAGAAATGAAGGGGAGTTCAGGCATTCATTAGAGATACCTCACGATGAGATCCCAAAATCCTAGTCCCTAAATCCTAGTATCTGCCTAGGACACTGCAGTCATCAGTACAGACAGTAAACCATTAAAAAGCTCTTAAGTAAATAATGACTGCAATGATGACACAGTGAGGAAAGGAGTGAAATTTCAATTCACTAGGGTTAGTAGTGATAGGCTCTATTTTCTAAACAAAGATTACTACCCATTCTCTGGAGCACACATACACTTAATACTCGACTGCAACATTAAAGCTGAGATAAGGAGGTAGATAATACTCACAGCAGGGAGCTCTGTACAACGCAGCATTCACAGATGAGCTTCCACCATACTGTTTAAACCCTGGGCTTTGGCACTAGTATTTAAGCCAAGAAAGCAGATCAGGCCACCTCCACTGCCTAAACTAAACCTCAGCCCACTTCACACTGCAGAGCTCTGGCTCTGAGGAAGTTCTCACCTCTCCTGGAACAAACCCAGCTAATGGCTGCTCAGAAAAGCACCTTCTTTTTTTTTTTTTTAGCTCTCACAAACATTTATGTGTAGCAGCTTTTATTTCACAGCAACATTTAAAATATATCTCTTGCAGGTGAGGTTGCCTATGTGAATTTGCTAAAGGAAGGTTATCAGTGTTCTACCCACTTCCACGTGCTGCCAAGGTCAGTATTAGGACTTGTATTCTTCTTTATGATATTCAGTGTCATTCTGTGTGCTGAGCCCTTTTTTCACCTTAGGGAAGGAGAAATTTACTTGGGGAAATTAAATTCATTTAGAAACACCTTCTTTTTTACCACGGGATCTACACTTTTCCTGGCAGAAAATGCATTCTCTATCTACAAATGAAAACAATCTAGAAGAGCAAGGGCCAGAACTGAGCCAAAGAATAATTTAAGATCATATTAAAGGGCAAATAGTAAAGTTTCATTAATAGTCCTCCCACTAACCACTGACCCTGCTGTGCCTCTCCTTCTGCATGACAGAACAGTATGGGATGCCAAGGACAGGAATCCCATCTCTTTTTCTCCAACAGGAGATGCATTAAATTAAGAAAACAGCAGCAGTTTCATTTTCACTACAGAAGAAAAAAATCTCTTTTTATCTTTCATATAGTTACTTAATGTCCCTCCTTTATAGCCCAGCCTTCAGAATAATGGCACAAATTATTTTACTGGCTATCTGACTGTCATTCTCTTTAACACAGTCTGTGGTTTGCTAGTTGATGATAGCTTAAGCGGAATTTAATTGGTAACATATTGTCAGTTGAATTAGAGGCCATATGATACAGATTTAAACCTTGGTAATTTTTGCATAAAGAACAATCTGTCAACAAATCACAGCAAGAAAAACAGCCATAAATCAGTTTGTCAGGTTTATTAGTAAATGCAGAAGTTCTGTTGTCTGGTTCAACTACAGCCTCTCTTTCCTAGCAGACAGAAAATGTTTCTCTAAATGCAGGTTACTTTGCAGGTGTGCAGATTTTATGCTTGCCATGCACAGGGATGTACATAAACATATACAGGGGCGTATGCAATTGCAGAGCACTGCAGATAATGACCTAGACAGCTCCTCCAGCCCTGTCTTCCTAAATAGATCAAACCACAGCACCACGTGTAGATGCGCTGTACAGTCACATCCACATTTATTTAACCATATAAGCTGAGGCTACATTCAGAGGAAGGCGTTGCACTTTCTCTGTGCCTCTCTGCTTCTGCTGGCTGAATTTGCATTATTATGCTTCTCTAGATTAACTTTTATTCCCTCCAAAGATTGATGATAAAACTCTGCTAGCTCAAAGCTGGGACATTGACATTGTCCCTTTTTTTCTGGAATCCTGCAATTCTAAAGTCATTTTTCCACTATGATGATATTCATCCCCATAGAGCATCCCCTAGCATGGATTGTATCACAAGTAATGGAGCTAGTTCCATGGCACAATGCAGAGTTACCTTTATCTTGCAAGCCAGATGAAGTGCAGGGAAGGATGGGTTTGTCCATAAGGGCTTTGGGAGAGTGTCCCCCCCACCATCCTCTAGACAGTGTTTCTGGAGGTTGCCAGATCTCTCAGGAGGCCCTTCTCAGGTGCCCTGTAAATCACCAAGCAGATTCCCCTTATTTTTGGGTTGATACCCCCTATCAGGTATACATGTACACCCCATCCCTCTCCCCCTGTACATCTACTAACACCAGTCATCCTCTGACACTAACCCACAAGTGCTAAGCAGAAGCTACCATACAGGTGCACGGGGTTCTCCCTCTTGGTTTGTGTCTAACAGGATTAATTTTTCTTTTTGTGAAGTTAGAGTAGGCAAGGCACCAATTGAACAGATATCCAGTGGGCATCATTATGAAAAAGGTGGGAAATCACAAAAAAGTGCCCCATTAATATTTTATTTAAAAGGTTGCCTTATGTATTGCGATTACCCTTGGGTGACAGAGACTGGCAGAGCATGTCTATCACTCACAATAAGGATTGCAGGATGGTCTGCAGCATCCTTCCTGAGCGTGATATGAGGTGCTGTAGTTGTTACAGCAGCAGAATGTTGCTGTGCAGTAACAAATATACTGTGCACAGACATGCACATAATTAAAACGACGCTCGCTGGCTTGCTAGCACCGTTTGCCAAAGAATAAGTTGCATGCAAGTGGATTTGCATACAAATGAGATACTGTCAGAACAATAATGGGACTTTGATAAGACCACATACTCATGTCATTAAGTCACTTCAGTAGCTAAGGAATATTTAGTTGGCATTAAACGAGGATAAAAGTTGATCACTTCCCCTTCCCCCCAAATTAAAACAAAAGCCAATAAGGTACATCCAGTTCAAAATACCAGGACATTTTTAAATTGAAAAGATTCTGCTGTTAGTGCCATCTTTTAAAAGTTTTATGATGTACTGTGGAGTGAAAATCGTCATTTTAACACAGAAATGAAATCTTTTTTATTGTTAAAATCTATTGTCACTGAGAATCCATGTCACTTGCCTGTGTGGTAAGCACAGCTGTAGTGTGGGATTTTTAAAGATAAATAGAACTTTTAAACAAAGACATTTAGATTTATGCTTATATTTAGTTTTATGCTTAAGTGTAATAAAATCAGCATAGCTTAAATACCTACACAAATCTTCCAATGAATCAAGAGCCTCTGAATCCTCCTAATTTTTTCTGTACTCAGACACCTCTCGTAAATGTCTGAACTTTGGACTTCATCCAGCCATGCTGAAATCAATGGGAATTTTTCCATTGACTTCAGTGAAAACAGGTCCTTTGGGAACAGTCTGAACTGAGATGTAATGCTCTACTTAGCTGCTAAAAAATCTCCAAAACCTTTTGGAAGACCATCTTATGGCAATCTCAAGGTCTGTACATCCTATGTGTTTTATAAGTTAACAGCCTTACAGTTATGTCTATAAATACCTAAATAATCAGAGGAGAAGTTAAACAGTGAAGTAAGGAGTTTTCAAAGGAGAAGTCAAGACATTAAAATAGTCTTTTGATGATGGTGGGAGATCTGCTACCCCTATATTGCTGGAAATGGTCTTGCAAATTTCCTAACTTCTTTCCTAACTTGAAAAATGGTGCAGGAGTCACTCAGAGGAGGATAAAATTAATATTAATGATTTCATTTTGACAAGAATGAACTCATTACCATGCACATTTTCAACGTTTTTCAACAGTTAATTTTAGCTGCTGAAAAAGACCTCTCTTGCTAAGAGAGAATATGGTAATTTCACATTAAAAACTGTGTATTAAGAAGTCTTTCTTTGCCAAAGTTACAAGCTTGACAGGGTTTTATAAACCACACTGAGCACCTCACAAACTTTCAATCACACATTATGAGAGGACTAAAAAAATCAAAAATTAAAATCAGTTGCCTGATTAATTTTCTGTAATGTGTAATTTTATTTTTTTTTAGGTACTGCTATTATGACAAAACAACTAAGATATATGGAAGAAATATATTGGTCCATATGATTCTCTATATTTTTTTTAAGAAAGAAAATACAACATTATGGTATAATAACTGTCACTCCCAATGACAGAAGGTACACTCTTTTATTTACAGGTAGATAAATTAACAGCTATAAAAACTAAAATGTAGCTGATATAAGATGAATTTAGATTAAGATAAATGTGTTAATTTAATTTCTGGCACATTGATTCTTGGACACTCACTTTTACAGTTTGCTAGCAAAACCTGTATTTAGATGTTGGTGGGCTTATGTAGTCCTTTGAAGCTGTGGGTGATGCATGAGATGTAGTTCTCCCCTTTTTGCTCAAGAGAAACAAACTCACCTGATGATTCTGCAGATTTTGAAACAGTGCCACTATTAAAAGTGCCACTATTAAAATTGGCTATTTTAGTCTGTAAAAATCTTCCAAGAGTTTTCAACACTTTGGAAGGGACAGCATGAAACCTTCCCTTGTTTACTCTGCTTTCACCAGGGCAGTTGTAAGGGGTGGAAGCACACATCAAACAATGGGGTTCACTCCTCTATCCAAACTTGCACCCCCTCCCCAGCCCTGGTGCTCATCCTCCTGCAGCTTTGCCATCTCAAAATCTCTGCTGTGTAACTCTTCGCTTGCAGACCCTGAGGCAAGAGTTGCAGGAGCCCTCCTGGTGCTGCATGTGAGCTCTGTGCTGATAAACAAGGCAAATAACTCCCTCGCCGTGCTGTCAAAACCACAAAATACACAGCCTGCAAAACAAAGGAGATCGCCTTTATTTCCTTCCATTCTAATCTTCTTCAGGGCTATTTGTAACAGTAGTAGGCATAACACTGCCAAACGCAAATGTGATTTCCAAGTTGGAGTTCCTTTCAGAAAATGGATTAGTTCAATTTTCCAGATGTCAGACAGGTGTGCAGTTAAGTATACACTGGAATTCACTTTTGGTGATTAACACTCATAATGACTATTTGGCTATGATAATCAAAACCTGCCATTTATTTTTCTAGTACATTTGCTTCACTTATAGCCACCAGCCAAATCCAAGATCAGGAAGAAGGAAATTAAGAACCGATTTATTATGCTTGCACTATATGTACAACATTCATCATCACTAGAAAAAGTGACTGCAAAAAGCAAGGGTAAAGAGGCTTAACATCAATACAGAAAGAAACAAAGATGTGTCATTCAATTACATGTGCTATTGTTGGAAAAAAGTTGAAAGAAAATGCAATCAAAATTTCCCCATATTGTTTGCATCCCTTGACCCTTTGCTCTGCAGAAGTCGCTTCCAGAGCAATCCTACCTCCAACTCTATAAAAATTCCTCACCTGCCCCCCCAAAAAAAACCCAGCATCTGCCAATGGCTTGGAATTTTACAGGTCAGTATCTTTGAAAGCTTGCTCTTGCAATGAAAAGCAAAAATAGGAAAAGAAGTTCCTGTACCAGCTTCTCTGACAAAGCAACCCTTGCTCATGCTGGCTTCTCACACTATATTTTGAATGGGCTGAAAGTGGGCAGAGGAATTACAGGTCAGGACTGTAGTTCTCTCTCAGGAAGAGCTGATCACAGTGCTAAAAAGTCTGCTTCCATATCAAACACATGATTCAACCCAAAGTGTTCCCTTCTAAACGTCTCTGCATACCTTTGTAATTCTGGATTGACTAACCACTAAAGGTTATAACTGTTCCAGAAACTGATTCGTCTTTATGAGTTAAAAGTAAATCATGTGGGAAAGCAGCTCTATGTGGTCTTGATGTAGCAATAGACTTGGTTTCAAAGGTGCTGCTGGTGTACTTGAAGTCATGTAAATGCTATGTCATATTGATGCCTTAAATGTGGGAGAGTCTAGTGCTAGTTATCTCTTGTAGCGCTGGTATTGATCCCTAAAGTATTGTTCACTCATTGATGGTTAATTAGGTGCTGTTAATAAATCAATAAACTGCTTTGATCCAGATTTGGTTTTTCTGGAGCAGACATAATCTATCTTTAGCCATTGTGAATAGGCAGCAAGGTTGTGACCACTCTGTGCAGCCAGAGAAAAGAGGTGTGCTATAAGTCGCTGCTGAGAATTTTCAGTGTCATAAAGCATGTCTCCATCCTAACAGTGAAGTGAGGGTGAAAAACTTAGATCTTATAAGTGTACACAAGAAGAAACCAGGAGTTAATGGGGGTCAATTTGTCTTGATAAGTATGACAAGTTTTTTTCCAGGCTTATTAAGATTACTGAGATCCTGCTGAGTCTGTCAGCCCCACACGGTTTTAAATCTGCTTCCAGTTCCAGGCAAGCTTTTTCCTTGGACACTTTCTTGCATGCTTCTCTCTTTCACAAACACACCTACACAACATCTTGCTGGTTGTTAAGTTTCAACAGCCCTTTTTGAGCTTTTAGAGTACTGTTCTATTTTGTGGATGCCAAAATACCTTAACTTGACCCAGTCCCTCAGTTGGTTCTTATAACATCACCCTACTGACATTTTAACAAGGACCTATGTATCAAGACCAAGTAAAGACTTATGGATGTGGTTGTTACACTCTGCAAATTTTGTGCCCTGGCACTGCAGTATTCTTTTTCAAAAAAGTATACATTTTTATTCAATGAACAGGTTTGAGCATTACACCTGACAAAATACCATATGTAGCTAAAAGGAAAAAAAAAACAGTGGAATTTCCTTTTCCTATTGAAAGTAGACATTATGAAATAACCTCTTCAGCTATTTTTCACTCATTTTTGTTACTTTTTAGGTTATTGTCAGATGAAACATGCACTAGTTCTTTTCTGAGTCAGGCTCTGTGAGAGTGATTTAGTGTAGGTGGAACCAATAATAACTCCAGGGAACACTAGGAAAGCAATATCATATAAAGGTGCCTCAACACCTCTGGAGAGACATTCTATGTCAGATCTCCTTCATTATTGTTGCTTCTTTGAGTACCACAAGCAAAACTGGGCCTAGAGGAGCCTCTCCTGTCACAGCACCAGCTCATCTTAACCTCAGCTCAAATTGCACAGCATTTGAGGCCTGTGCTGGCCCAGATCTCAGTGGCTGGCACAAATTAGCAGAATTAGAGGTACCAGAACAACCTCAAATCTAACAAACGCAGGGCTCACAGAGAAAATTGATTCCCTCTGCTGAACACTGGGAAAGGTGGGCAAAGGTCTCAGAGATCTTGAGAGAGAGTGGAAGCTTGATCACTTTTCCCAGCCATGTTTGAGAGGTGCAGTAAAAGGCAGCAAAGTCTGCTTAGGACCTTTCCTTGCATGGTACACCATGAGCCCTACACCTGCAGTGTCTCCCCTAAGATTGCCACATGCATTCAGATGCTTTCCAAACACAATGCTCTGTTGGATTGAGACTGCCTCTGGTAAAGCACAGGGAGCCCTAGCAAACCAAGCTGTGGCTCCATAATGTCTTCTATGAACATGCTGGATATTGCATTGACTTATAGACTGTTTTGCAGTCTGTAAACAGACATAGTCCTATGAACAGTGACCTTGGGTATCTTTTCCAACCTAAATGATTCTACCATTCTGTGTGTGAGGGGAAGGAGAAGAAGATGGGTAGGAAAGATGGAAAGGGAAAGCAAAATTAGGAAATAAATTTGTTTAGCATATAAATATCACAGTGATGAATTAACCTCAACAGGAGAAGCCCATGAGGCTCTTCAAGTATTTTAGGGTGTGAAGCCACTTAAATGGTTTATTGGAACGCATTCCCAAATTTGTTTATCTCTTTAGCAAAGAAAAACAATACTAAATACTGAGGGTTTTTTATGAAGTCGAGTAATTAAAAGAAGAGTTCATTGTACAAGTTGAGCCAATTATAATTTTGAAGAAGAATGTCAAAGCCAGTGATAATTAGCCAGAGAAGGGAGTTATAAGGCCAAATTTACATCTCAAAGAGCTACAGTATAATTCCATGAACAACAAAGAAAAATAACCTTATAAGTTTTGCAAGATTCTGAAATATTTGGGCTTTGGCAGTTTGGCTTTGTTATTTTGGTTTGGGTTTTTTAGGTGTTTTTGAAATTGCACTGACTTTCTCCCATTGAAATCAACTTTTTCACTGACTTTCCTGAAAGTTAAATCTTGGCAGTTACAATTCTTGTGAAGGTGTTGGAAAACAATTAATGTATGAGGTAGCAAGGCACAGAAAGAGACTATGAAAATATAACTGTTTAATGCTACTCTTTACTACTATTCAGTAAATAACTTCCAAAGATACAGGAAATGTTTTGGTGTTTCCAGTCGAAATTTAAAAATTAAATTCCATCAACTAAGGAAGGCAATACATATTTTCATTTTTAAATAGTGCATACATATATAGATACAAAAATGAGATTAATTGTTACATATATGACAGACTGAAATCTGTATCTCTGTCTCTATCTCTCTCTCTATATATGTGTTTCCCTTTCTAAAGCAAGTAAACAATAGCAAGATTCTATTTGATAGGATGATTATTCAAATTCAGGCATGTTTTTTCAATGCTGCTTCTGTTTTGGAATAGTCTTATTTAGTTACAGATCTGATTTTCTAACATTTATTATACTCCTTTGCATCAAATATTTTAGAAAAGGAAATGCCCCTGCTCTGAACTATCATCAAATGAAAATGCCCATACTGGTGTTACCATTCAAAGCTGTTTTGCATTAGAAAGTGCAACAGCTTTTCCCTCTGTTTTTCCATCAGGAAAGCTGTTTTTGTAAGATCTCACATTCATTCAGAAACAGTTCAGACACACTAGCCGGCTGACCCAACACCCCATTTACTTTAAAAAAAAAAAAGTGTTTTCATGCTTGTTTCTGTAGCTTGGATTTAAGTCTTTATCACTTTGCTCCCTTTATCCTAGTGGTTTATTCAACCTGACAAACCTTTGGAATTTTTTTCCCTTTGACTCAGTACAGTTGAGAAAACCCTCTTACAGTGTGTCAATTTTAATATTTGACTTCTTCACCAACACACAAACGAGGATATCAAGGTCTGCCTTTGGGGAAGCAGCAAATGCTGCTGCTGATGCTGTACCACACAGTGCTTGCAGCAGCCTCTGGGTAGCTCAGCTCAGGCTGATGAACTTACCTGCTCCCTCAGACTACTCCCTTCTTTCTCTCCTTCACCCTCCTCCTCATCTTCTTACTGACAAGACTTGATGCTGCTGCCTCAGTGAGCTGGGATTTGTTCTGGTCTCATATAAAGGTTTATGGACCAATAAATGTCTGGAATACTTTATGAAATCCTTTTCTACCAGTCTCCGAAGTGAACTAACAATGCACTAGATAGAAAGTCTCATCAATTAATTTTAAAAAAGGGAGGTTCAGAGTATTTCTTTTCACTACTTTTTGTTTCTAGTAATTGACTAGATATGGAATTTTCCTTAGTTTTATCTTGGTTCATGAAAACTGAATTTTAGAAGTGCTTTAACTTGCTGTTTCCCATGGGTTGAAGTGGGTGGAGTCACTTTGATCCCTCAGAACATCGGGGCTGGTCCAGCTTAAGCCGGGTTCCCAAAAAATAAAGGAGTTTAAACTTTCCAGTGAGCACTCAAAAACTTCCTCAAACATAAATAGGGACAAAAAGACTTAGTACCCAGGGGGAGGATACATTAAGCAATGCTTTTTTTTGTCCCCTTGAAATTGTGATGTGAAGAGCACTGTAGAAATGTGAAGTGCTACAGTCACAGCTCTTCTCAGAAGCAGCAGGGTCACCTGCCTCTCTGCTTTGAGGCAAAACACACAGCTATGATTTGTTTCTTCTTGTGGCTTCTGCAAAGACTCTTGTCATATTTTATACACAGACGTGAACATTTTATTATTAAACATTTTCTTTATAAATTGGCCATGTAATCAGATGAAAATTTAGTACCTAGTCATAACTGCAGCTGGTCTGTATAACTGAATATTGCCATAAAGGTGAAAATTCAGGAAATCCCTAAAGGTTTTATTTTTGAGGAATATTTTTGATATTCTGGTAATGACTTTTTGACTCCAATAAATGTGCAATTTTCCTAACTCACTTATGTAGTAGTTTGTGTAAAACTTGCTAAAGTGTTTATGTAACAGAAACCTATATGAGCTATAGTTTTAGGACATTTTATGTATTGGAGAGTATTTTGGGTTTTTTACTAGTTTTTTTTTACTAGTTTGCCCATTTATCTCATCATATCAAAATTACAAAATTAATCCACATTGCCTCAGGCAACAGATCCAATGATTTTTAAGAACACTGATGTTTAGCAAAAACTGTTTCTGTTATAGCAAGAAAAATGCAAAAATAAAGGCACATGCAAGTCAAATATGAGGCCTTGCAAGTGACTACTAGCTAGAACAATGCCATCACCATCTGCAGAGACTCACAATTCCTAGAAGACCTTTGAACTGATATTGTGGGGCAGATGGGTTACGAGGGACAGTGCAGTCAATGGCAAAGCGATCACACATAGTTGTATGTTGCACATGAGCATCTATCTGCACTTAGGTACTTTTGAAGTCTGGAATTGCATTTATATAAATCCTTGTAAAATATCCTTGCTTGTAAGCCTGTCTTTTTTAAGAGTTCAGTATGAAACTACTATAAGATAATGGTTTCCTTTTGTCATCAGAAATTCTATGACATGCATAAAATAATGATTCACAAAATTTTAGCTTGGCTGTAAAATTTTCTGTTGTTGAAACCTGGCTTATGTAGAAGTAATTAATTTTGCTCAATTGGATTTTATAAAAATGCTCTTTTTGATTGCAACAGTATGAGATGTTTGATGTAATTTAACTGTGGATTTCTGAGGGGGGTTTTACTGTTTGAGATAGAGTTGCCTATTCTCGAGCAAGCAAACTATTACACAACGTTATGTTTTGTGCTACTGTGTAATGAAATGCTATAATTGATATAGGTCTTTACCACACTGACTATCATATAGTACAATATAAAATAAATTAACAGAAAAGAACAGCATTTTTCTAATCCTAGATGCTTATATAAAGCATTTTGAATTGTTGCATTTTAAGAAAGTGACAATTACTCTCTCCATATTCACTTGATTCATGAATAGTGCAGTTTTCAAGCATTTGTATTTGGTTAACAGTCCTCAGAGAAAAAGCCCCATAACAAATAGTCAAGTGGCTATAAACCAGATCCTTCCATGCTGAAAGACTAATTAATCTGATCAGTCTTGAATGCCAGTGTTTGCCAGATTCAGCGGTCACCTATAAATGCTCCCCAGTTGCCCCAGGGCTTCATGCTGCTCTCAGCAAAGCGAAAGGCAAAATCTTTACTGATCCCAGCTTTTAGAAAATCAAGTAGCATTGGCTCAGAACCTGCCGCTTTCCCAGAGAAACAAGTACAAGATGGTGAGCTGGGAATTTGCTCCTCGGAAGCTGAGTCACTGGGTTCCTAAAGATGAGTGCATGTCATTTTGTCTGGCAGCAGCCTGCCCTCCCAAGAATGGTTTGGGAGCCAGAAGTGGAACCTGACCTCCTGTCAAGGTCCTTGGCATGCTCGAGATGGGCTTTGCAGAGCCTTGCAGCCTCCTGGGTCCATACCCAGCTCTGTCAAGAGTACCAATAGGTAACTTCAAACTGGACTATTGTACGTGTAGCAGTTAAGTGATCGGGATTGCATTGTCATGCTCTAGTGCTCTGAGGTCATGGAGATTGTTAACAGCACCAATTTTTAAGAAAAACTGCAAGAAAATCACATTCAATACAATCAAAATCCAACAAACCAACCAAGCTGCAGCCAAAAATGCTCATGAAACAACAAATACAGTAAATACGGGGGATCTAGGGTTTTCAGGAATTTTTAATTTTCTCCAGTCCACAAACAGTCTTTCTCAAATTCATGCTGCAGGTCACAGCAACAGGCTGGTAATGTTTTCCCATTTGAACAAAGCATCATATATTAAGGCAAAATATGCTTGTATTAAATTCCTGTCATCCTGAGAACACAGGAAATATGCTACTGAGAATAATACAAAATCCCTAAAATCAAGCTATAATTTTCATATTTATTTATTTTCACAAAATTATCATTAAATTTCTTATCAAATTATGAGCAGCAATTCCTGCTATAGAAGTAACAACCTAGAGCATCAGATATTCTCTGGTGAATCTTTCCAACCCAAACCTGCTTAGCTTTTAAGATTAGACAAGATCAAGACTACTTTGACAAGGAAGGCCATCTGTTTTCAAGGATCCAGCTGCTATCCCTTCAAACACAACTCACTGTGGACTCCTGCAATTTATTAATCCCAGGATAAACCCCTAAGTCTGCAATATCATTATTTGACTTCTTTATACCATTAGCTCGAACATTTTATCAACCACTGTGCAGGTAACAGTCAAAAAGCTAAGGAGATTTGTCAACCTCCATAATTAATATCTCCTTTCTTTTAAGTTATCAGGACTCCAGTTTAGCGCAGACTTAAGCACTTTCTGTGTGTGGGCAGTTTAGTGGATAAGATTAAAGACTGGCATGTGGTTTTGACCCTTTCAATACCTGGGACTCATGCTGAAGATTTTGCCTGTAGCAGTTTGGTTTTGAAACTGGTCCATACATTCTCTCACATATGCACACACACAGATGTGTGAGCATGGCCACACACTATGCTATTTTGTTATTTTTGAGTTTGTCATTTCTTCTTCAGAAAGGGGACAGATGAACACTCTACTCAAGCCAGGTGAAACTGGTTTGAGTTTGCTGGGGATTTTTTTTAAATCCAAACTAGTCTGGAGTTATCTCAGACCTCAGAATTTATGTGCTGAATTTAAAAGTGAAAAAGGCTTTTTCTCAGTCAGACAACTCCAAATTGTCTAAGTGGCTGGATGGATGTTAATAAAACTTCCCTTTCATTGGCAAAATGATTGTGTCTGGTCCCAGTTGGAGTATGATAAATCAACATGAAAGCTACTTTCCTCAGAAAGTTGTAAGTGACTGAAAATAAGGGTTTAGAATCTAAGGGCCATGTTAGTGGTGGGTTTCAGAGTGTTACTGTTATGATTGTGCAATCCACGTACTAAAAGCATATTTAACAAGATAAAATAAATAAACCTTTTTATATATGCACAAATACATAGTTGACAAATCCACTACTATTACTTCTTACAGTGTACTTTTCTGAGAGGCTCTGGTGTACTTGCAGAGGTCATTCTGGTTTCTCACATAATTTTGTGAGTTATCAGACAGTGTTTGTGCTCTGCCATGCTCTCTGCCTAGAAGACAGCAGGAGAAAACAGTTGGTTGGGGGTTCCAGTTTTCAGGCTTTTTATTTCTGTCTTCCCAGATGTCTTTCTGAAGAAACTGAAATGCCTGGGAGAAGAGACCAACCCCGCTTGGCCACAGACTTCTTTCAGGTGGTTGTAGAGAACAATAAGGTCCCACCTGAGCCTCCTTTCCTCCAGGCTAAACAGCCCCAGCTCCTTCAGCCAATCTTCACAGGACTTGTGCACCAGACCTTTCACCAGCTCCATTGCCCTTCTCTGGACATGCTCCAGCACTTCAGCATTTTTCTTGCAGTGAGAGGCCCAGAACTGGAGGCAAAACTCAAGGTGAGGCCTCACCAGTGCCGAGTACAGGGAGACAATCCCTGCCCTGGTCCTGCTGGCCACACTATTGCTGATACAGCCCAAAGTGCCATTGGCCTTCTTGGCCACCTGGGCACAGCTGGTTCACGTTCAGCCACTGTCAACCAGATCTCCCAAGTCCTTTTCCACTGGGCAGTATTCCAGCCACTCTTGCCCCCAGCCTGTAGCACTGCCTGGGGTTTTTCTGACTCAGAGTCAAGACTTATCACTTTGCCTTACTGAACCTCATACAATTGGCCTCGGCCCATCAATCCAGCCTGCCCAGATCCCTCTGCAGAGCCTTCCTGCCCTTCAGCAGATCAACAGCACTGCCCAACTTCCTGTCATCTGTGAATTTTCTGAGGGTCGAGCTGTTTTCCCCATCCAAATGATCAATGAAGACGTTAAACAGGACTGTCACCAATAATGAGCTTTGGGGAACCCCACTAGTGACCAGATGCCACCTGGATGTAACACATTCACCACGGTGCCCTGGACACGGCCATCCGGCCAGTTTTTACCATAGGGAAGAGAACATGTTTCCAGGCCATGGGCTGCCAGCTTCTCCAGGACAAGAGTATCAATGGCTTTGCTGGAGTCTGGGTAGACTATATCCAAAGCCTTTCCCTCATCCATTATGTGTGTTACCTGGTCATAAGAGGAGATCAGGTTGGTTAAGCAGGATGTGCTTTTTCTAAACACATGACATCTGGGCCCGATCCCAAATGGTATGTCCCCTAATAATCTAATAGTGTAGTACGCTAGTGGTATACCCTGCAGCATTGCAAACTTTAAGAGTCAAAAATCTTACATTTTTATTTGACTCCAATAAGGACTCCATCTACTTGTTTTGGAACTTTTTGAATTACACATTCAACTTACTCCTGAAGTAGTAAGTGCTAGAATTCTCTCTCCTGTTTTTTCTCTCTCCTGTTTTTTCTCTCTCCCTCTTTCTTTGGCTGTCATGTGGGTTTTTACAAGAGTCCATGACTCTGGGAGCTAATGTTGGGGATGAACTTGAAATACATAACAATTGACTGTAAAAAAGAATCAAAATCTATATTGGTAGTTAAGAATCCTTCCAAACCAAAATCAAAATAATTAGCTGTGGTTAGTCCACATTGCTTCATATCCATTTTAATACAGGACAACATGCAGCAATTGCCATAGCTTATGTTAGAAACCTGCTAGCAGCAGGGAAGCAGCCTCCACACTTTTATACATCATTTCCTGACATCAAATGTGTTAAAAGGTTTTCTGGTAAACTCAGTGAGGCTCAATAGAGGTACTTCTGTGAAGAAAGAGAAGCTTACAAACCATACTGTAAAATATGAGCTATTCTAATTATTTCGGATACTCGCATTTGTCTGTGTAACTGGCTATCAAAACATAAAGAAAACAAAATTGAAAAACATTTCAACTAGAACCTGACTCACTTTGATACAAAAAGTTACTTGTAAGGCATCCAGAAACTGGCCATGACTGAAATTACATGAATGTCACTGTTGCCTGAGTGCCTGAACACTGGGAATGTCTGACCCAGACATGTCCAAACCACCTCTAAATACTACCCAGATAATCACATATGGCTATCCATTGATATAGTCACCTGAGGAAGGAACACAGCCTCAGAGCACCTATTGGTGGTCTGGCAACTCTTGGAAGCATTATAAACTGTGAAAGGTGGAGTTGGCTTTCCTATGTTAGTTTATGGTTAAAGCGGTTAATGAGGTTAAGAAATTAATTGTTATATGTTAATGAGTTGAGTGGCCCATTGTTTGTGTTATATTTAACGAGTTTATAGTTAGATCAAGTTGTATGTTACAAATGTTCTGGTTATTGTTGTAGTGTTCCCTTTCTTAACCTCCCCGTTATTGTTATAATGCCCTTGTTATAGTTAACAAATGTTCCCATTATTGTAATTAGCTAATAATGTTCAATTATTATAATTTTCGGTATTGGAGACTATGGACAATATGGCCAACAAAGGCCAGCTGGGACTTTCCAGAAAGTTCCACGTAGAGTGTCAATCAGGATGCCAGCCAAGACGAGATCCCTCCCGGCCTCGCAACTGAGCAGGCTCCAAGTGGGTGGAACCAGGTCGGGCTGGCCCAAATGGGTGGAGAGAGAGGCGGGCTGGGAACCTCAGGTCTGGGATTGGATAAGTGTATCTGAGCCCCTGATTGACACTCAGAGGATATAAAAGGAGCTGCATGGGTCTGGGGGATGTGCTTCTGGCATAGCTAGCCGTGTGCTCAGTGCTGTGTCTTTGTATTGTGGGCATCCCCAACTGTTTTTTTTTTTTTTTGGTCAATAAATCTTTACAATTCTACACCGTGGAGCATTGTTCTTCACAGAAGAGTGTGTCAATACCCAGACAGGACTAAAGAATGTGTCCAGCTTAGAGAGAAGATAGCTATGGGGGAAGGCTTCCTGAAGAAGACACCTGCACCCCTACAGACAGGCTGGTGGACCAAACATGCTTCTTGCAGAATGACAGTGCAATAAGGCCATAACATGGACAAGGAGGAGTACCAGTAGTGGTCATTTAGTACCACAACTTCCATTTAAAACTTCTGGGAAGTGGGGAAGGGAGCTGGTTTTTGTAAGAGACGTGTTACAGAGATGATCTCCAGATTCTCAGCACAGAGGATAGGTTTTGAAAACTACAGGAGAGCCTGATGGCTGAATGGTGATTAATCACATTTTTCCAGGTCCTTTTCAAAAAAAGCCACTGGGTGATGTCACTGTAATAAGATAGATTGCAATCTGTCAATGACTGCATGCAAACTTTTTCTCCAAAGTCGCTCCTATGAGTACAATATTACAGGAGTCATCTGTAGTGGGTGCAAACCAATTTTTCTAGTGCTTAGAACACCTTCATAGGACCTTTATATTTACCAACTTAGTATCTTGTAGATACATCCTAGAAGGTGTTGGTCAGCATAGCTCCACTGGTGTGCCAAAGCAGTGTTGATTTACTCCACATAAGCATCTGATTTGGCAGTCCGAAGAGCAGGTGCATAATCAAGAAATCTTGTTCCCAGGTAGGTGTTTTCTGCTACCACTTTGAAAAAAAACACTAGGGGAAGGCTTATTTGTTTTATCGTTTGGTGGTTATTCTGCCTGGTAATTGCAAACATCCTGTGTTAAGTCTGACAAGAATTAACTTATGCTTTGCTAATATTGGTGCTTTCCTTCATGCTCCCCCTGATAAAGGTAGTCTGACTTTGATATTGCTTAAAGTAGTCATAGTCTTTGTTCTTCAGAAATGATAAAGCGTTTCTAATTCTGAGTTTTATAATAGTACAATATGGAGAGACAGATTTTATCTTAATAACATCTATATTATGATAAAGAACCAGCTACATGACAGGAAAGTGAACATTTCTGTTCATCTACAATTCTCCATCACATCAAAAGACACTACGTGAGAGAATGATATGCAAAAACTTGCCATTATGCAGTTTGGAAACACATACATTTACTCAAAAAGAAGCAGTATTGTTAAGGGTAACCTCAGTGGTTGATCCAGATAGTGTTTCACAGCCTGAACTGATACTTTAATTATGGTGTAATAAGATACTGATCTAATTTTTGTACATCTTCAAAGATATTTCTGTGAGCAAGCTGCTGAATTTAAAGAGCTGATCCTGACACAAATAATAACAGAAACACTATCCCTTCCAGCTATGTTGGGACACCTAAACTGTTGTTAGCATTTAATGGAACCAGTGACAAAATGGAATAAACTCAATGAGAAATCCGCCCGCAGAAATATGTAATAATTTCTGTGAAGAAATGGAGAATCAGGCTGAACCATTCCTCAGCCTAAAGAGAGAATTTTTTATTATGTATCATTAACAACATAATAACCAAAGTCTGCCACACCTTCCTGTAATAGAAGATGTGAAAATACAGAGAACAGACTATATTCCTGTGAGCTTTTGCTTAATGTGCACATTGGTGTCTGCATGCTCATATTTTAGAAATCGCACTCTCTCGCATTCATTCATATAGGTGAAAGATATATGTATTTATGATGGTCCCAATTCTGCCTACTTGCTCATAATGAGAAGCATCTTACCCTGCAGTAGTCCTACTGAACTCAAGTAGAGATAACGCTCCTTAATCTGAATATGGGTGGCAGATTCCACCTATATATAGCACATCTATATTTATCTCCATTTAAAGTGGTTAATTTGGCTCTGTATTGCTGAATTAAATATAAATTATCTGCTAGCACAAAAGCAGCTTGGGAGCAATTACAGCCCCCTATCTTCCCCTCCACCCCCCCAAATACACTAAATATCAATATGTAATAGGCAAGTCCTAGGGGGTTTTTTCACACTAACCAAGTCAAATTCTTAATACCAGACAAGAAGAAAATCATAGTTTAACATACTCCAGTAGATGTAATAAATAATGAACAGCACTAACAGCTTAACATCATAAGGAAACAGATGGAAAACTTCCCTCCAGAGATCATTGCATCTAGTATTAGAGAATGAGTTTCTGGACGTGCACAGGGTGAACAGTTCAAGTCTGAATTACAATGAGGTTGGTAACACTTTTTTATTATAAATGTAGGAATTTCATGTCTTCCTTTTAGAAAGTACGGCTATAATGGCATTCATCTGTTTCACTGAAGACATGAAAAGAAAAAGGCAAAATCTTAAGCTGCTAAAGCGTGCATAGCACAATCAAATCAAGATCTCTCTCTGGGAGTACCTTTGCTGGGTTTGCAGAATACAGCAGGACTGCAATGCCATCATCTGTCCAGGAAATGAAACAGAACCTAGCGTGGAAGCCAACTCTTCACTTGCAATGTTTATCTACACCACTGAAAAACCATATTGAGGCAATAGCTGTTGTATTTGTAGGTCAATGACTACTACATATTTAGAGAATTATAACAAAACACTGTCCAGTCTGTTTCACTGATAACATTTCTACGTCAAGTGGCTTGGCTCTATGTTCAAAGCACCTTTCAAACTGAGAAAACGAGGAACAATGATTTCTCTGGAAAGTGAGGCACATCTGTTTCATTTGAGTAGAACACACTAGAGAAGTGAACCAATTATCATATTTTTCATACATTTGTTTACTTTTCTTTTTTTTTTAGATAAGTGTTGTCCAAATAACATATGCACACTAAATCACTGGAAGCAGCTCAGCTAAAGCAAGATGTCCTGCTTGAATCCTTCAGCTATGTGGTCATCAGTGGGCAGTGGAGCACATGGCATAGCTTCTCTTAACTTTTTTATAAGAATTTGTGCACATCTGTACAGCATGGATTACAACAGATTCCTTCCTCTCTCATCTGCTATCAGAAAGGTCTCCAAGAGTGGTGTAAAGCTCCATCTCTAGACCAACCCTCTTTCCACTATCTATTATAGCATCATCTTTTTGCTCTGTCTGCAACTACACTTACAGAGTTTTGTGCAAAATAACAAAACTTTTCAAGACAAAAGAATTTTTTTCCCTGCTTCCTTTCTCCATCCTCTTCACACACACATGCACACCCACACTTTACAAACCAGAAAAGAGCTACAAAATCTAAATACTTTATTCAGGGTCTCAAAATCCATTTCATCAGAGCATGCTCAAGCCAGCCCAGCTCCTGTCTGTTCTCTCAGCTATTAGATAACATTGCTTCTGGGATCAGAGGGATGCAGAGACCACTGATTTCTACTATGGCTGAAAATATATGAACATCATTGAAACTTGTATTGATTTTCAAGCCAAAACCTTAGAGATGACTAAAACTCTGGGACAACTGTAGGGTCAGCCAGAACACCTTTGGTAATAGGGTGAGGAGCGGAAGCTGATATTCTCCTGACAAACTTGCTAAGCTTATAAATGTCTAGCACTCATTACATTATACACAAGGCTAGCCAATAATTTCAGGTTGCTGTTCCAAGATCCAAATTACTTCCAAATGCAGGACTATACAGAAATACATGGAAGAGGTCCAATATTGGAATACAAGAGACACCAAAGGGTTATTTCAGTAAAAAGACTACTCAATAATTTTATATTGCACAGTTTGATACTCAATCAAATAACTCTACAGTACCCACAATCTGTTGCAAATGGAGAGCTAGTGATGTACTTGCAGAGACTGGTTATAAAACAATGAAATAAGAAGTGGAAAAATAACTTCCTGAAATAATAACTAAAAAAACCCACAACTCAGACATCTTTGGGATGCTGAGACAGCTGAAAATCTCACCCCTGTGTGCATGCCTGAGCAGCATGTGAGGAGATGCAAAGTTACAGGGCTGTGGAACAAATAAGCTGCTTGCAGGCAGAGCTTAGCCTTTCCCCCATGCTCCAACACAGGAGGCAGTGCTGACAGCAGTGAGCTACAGGCATGGGCAGGAGGCTGCCAAGGAGGGCAAACCCACAGTGATCCCCCTCAGCGCTGGACAAGTGGACATGCCGTAGATAGGAGGGAAAAGGGGTCGAAACAGGAATTTTGCCACCAGAGTTGAAAATAGATGCCCAACGGAAGAAGTTGCCCAATTTGTCCATTCCCTCCTCATTCAGGCCTTTATTCTTGCTTTCCACATTGCATTACCCTATCTCTTGCTAAAGAAGTTCCCTGGCCAAGCATAGCTCTGCCTGGGGACAACAGTCTGAGAACCTCAGTGGCTGAGAAGCTTGAAGCCATATCTCCCAAGAGAATGAGAGACTTATAGCACAAGTTTCACCTAAAACTAAATGCGGTCAGTGAGTTTTCTATTAAATCCTATCATGAACTTCAGGATCACATCCAAAATCTTGCAGAATGGGATAATTGATTAGGTTCTGTTTAATGTCCTGTTTTTCTTTTGATCTTCACCAGGTTAAACTAGCATCTTTTCTGTGCCCTTCACGGAAGGCCCTAGAGTGATTCCAGGTCACCATATTCACCCCATGCCATGCTTTTTGGTGCATCAGCTAACTTTGCATAGCACAAAATTTCTTTACACCTTTCTCTGGTATAACCAGCTTTGCCTGCCTGCGTGGGATTGCTACTGAAAACTAGGATGATAGCCAAATAAGCTAATAGGAGGGGGGAAAAAAAAGTGGAATATGATGAGAAGTAGCATACCAGTTTGATGCTGGCAGCCCAGATTTGTTTCTTCCTCATGCTTCCCCTGCATTTGCGTCCATTTGGCACCCCTCTGTTCTCATTGCATTTTTGCAAGGACTTCTTCACACCCTTGGTAGTCAACAAGAATTTAAAAAAAACTCCAAACAAACAACCAAACTCAGAGGTCTTTTCTTTACCCTTTCCCTTACAGCTACATTAATTTTGTTTCTCCTGCAAATTCAGAGGCCAGCTAAATTTTTTAAGTGCAGGACTGGGGACTTTGCAAGAGATCTACAAGAAAGTGATGCTTGGGAACTTATCCAAAAACCTTGCTTGGCACAAGAAGAAAAATTTCTCCTGGTGCATTTGAGGCTTTTCAAGGAAACCACATATTTTGCGTCTGAGGTTTGCTCATGACCTTTTTCTTTTCCTTAAGCTATGACACATTACCTGACAGTGGCTGTATTTGTCATTTATTAACTTAAACCCCTTTAAAGTGAGGCACTTCCTATATCACTTTTGGAAATCAGAAATGACCAGAGGGAATGCTAGGCTGAAGGCTGAAACAAAAGACAGGATCTGTTATGGGAGGGATCTTGATCCAAGCTGAGCCTTGTATCACCTGACTTATTAAGAAAGTGAGGTTTGAACCACTAACCAGGTGGATTTACACCCTCCAGCATACATCACATCAGTCAAACATGTGCATGCTGTTAGGCCGTGGCCACAGAGACTGAGAAAGCCAGGTCAAGGGCCGAAGGCAGAGGTCGTGCTTGTGTGATCAGCTTCTCTGTGCATGAGTGCCAGGACTGATCCCTTCATTATTTTGCAAAAAGATGTCAAGAGGCATGAAAGGTTGAAAAAATCAAAAGAGAAGCCATCAACACTAGCACATATTTTTCTTTAATGAAGACCAAATTCAAAGAAATTAAGTGAGACACTAAGCTGCTAGCCTTCACCATGTGCTCAGGTTGGCTTCATAGACTCAAATCAATTGAAACTATTTGGCAGCCATTAAGTCACAACAATAGCCCATACTATTAATAAAAATAACTGCCTACAGGGTTCTCCATTTTCAAAGCTCTTTACTATTATTATAGTTAATATTAAATATTTATGTTACCATAGGGCCCAGAGGGAATAGTCAGAATCAACTCCCTAGAGCATCAGGCTCTCCGCAAGTGCACAAGGCATAAGTTCATATATGTATTTACCAGTTGTGTTACTTCCCAGCTTGCCTTCCTGATCCCCCTTGCTGCTTCTACCTGGCCAATGAGCACTGTAAGAAGTGCCCAGCTGGAGAGGGTTAAGCACCACCACCCTTCATCCACGCTGTCAGCCGCTGTCCATCTCCTTTCATGCTCTCCCGCACCCCTTCAGCACCCCCCTGGTGTTGCTGCTTTCCAGTCACGCCTCTGCCATTAGGGTCTGCCACACTCCGCAAGCCCCCACCCTGCTCCCCTAGCTGGGGGCTCTGCTGCCATATGCCACCACTGATTTATTAGTCCAAATTTCCCGAGGGAGCATGGCGTACCCATCTGATGCCCCCGCGCTCGGGGCTGTGAGTCACAGGTAGTGGAGCAATGTGTGAAAAGCCCATCACGTATTCTGTCGGCACAGCGCTCCCCGCAGCGCACGCCGCGCAAGTTCCTCGCGCGCACCACTTACCCCACTCTGTCTGTGGAGTAAATTATGCTGCAGAAATTTGCTGTCAATGGCCTCTCTCAGATAGCAGCAATGAGTAAGATAAAACCTGCCACTTTATGTCAAGTCACACTCGTCAAATACAGATTTAGTAATAGTAATACTTATCTTTTATGTAGCACTTTACATTTTCCAGTTGCTGCACAGAGATTAATTAATCACTTAGACATATATAAGCCAGGCCTGAAGCACATATTGGAGGATTGACAGATGCCTGCTCTGCTGTGAAAGCACAAAGGTGGCTGTGTGACCTGCACAGGCACAGGTACCTTTAGTTGGATCACACTGTGATCTGCTTGGATTTAAGTGGAACTAGGAGGACTCTGAAACTTTGCATTGTCTGCTTTCACCCACTAAAACAAGTAAGTGTAAGCAAACACCAACCATTCTGCCATACATCCCGGAAACCCTTTCTTGCCACTGTCTTTGAGACTGAGAAATGTGAGACAAAGATGGATGAGTTTGTCCCAACCCTTGCTGGTCATCTTCTGAAATCCCTCTGTGTGGTGGAAGGGAAGGTGAGTGTTTCTGACAGGGATACAGGAGACAGCCCTCAGCACACAGCCACACCATCGACTGGCAGCCCTCCTCCAGCATGGCTGCCCAGCTGCTGTTACTGCTGCTGCTGAAGCGCTTCAGACATACTTTCTGAGTGAAGCCAAGCCTGGATAATTGGGAGTTGGAACCAACTCAAACATGAGCCAGCAGACGAGGGATCGTGTTGTTCCCTGAACTGCCCGTTGACAGGGAAGAAAAGCATTTGCGGTGGAGCGCTGCTGCCATCCAGACAAGAGCATTGGCCAGTGGAGCCACTCACAGTTTTGAAAGAGCACCAGTTTTTGTCTCAAACTGGTTTTGTGAGGCTCTTCTTGCCCCAGAATACCCCTGGGGCAGCACAGTGGCAGACTGGGAACTTGCAGTGAGGATGTGCTCAACGCTACATCTTAGCTTGTCGTAAACGAAAAAACCCCACAAAGCAACCAACCCCTACAAGAAACCACTGACATCTTTATACTCAGGGACTTTCTTTTTTGACATCTGCATTCCTGATATCTTCAGAGAATGTGGGGAGGCATTAATATGCGCATATCGTATTACTCCTACCCTTGTGCCTGTCATATACTTGCTATGTGGAGAAAAATCTTACACTGAGCATGTATAAGATACTCAGATGAGCTAAAATTGAAGCTTCACAAAATGCAGTGTGGGCCTTTGAAGAGTCAGTTGAATTAAAGAGTCAGAATTGTTTTGAAATCAATAAATGTGGAGTTCTTTTTATTTGTCTTTTAGTTTCTGGGTCCCTAAGTCATAATTTCCGGGTATTTATACTCAACCAAAAGGACTAGGAGTCCAACTGGTATTTGAAGTGGAAGATGAAATCCTTCCACAATCGAAAGACTCCAACAACTGAGATTTTTTTTTTAAGCTCAATTAGCCAGAAGCTTGTAAAAAGACCTGGCAACACTGCTATGAGACATTAAGTTTTCCATTTTTTGACACTGTGCCTGTTTACATTTGTATTCATGTAAGTTTTCTTGCATTTCTTGCATTTAATATAAGTGGCACTTCTGTCATTCACGGGTACTTTCCCACCTTGCATATACTGTCACCAAAACCTCTCCTGTGATACAGACCATGGAGTTGCCCCAGGTTCTTAATGGTTCCTGGTGATACTGCTGCTGGAAAAGTGATTTTGCACTGAAACCAAGATTGAAGTACCTTAAACCATGCTCAAAGCACCTTGAGGTACCTTGTCATCTCTGTCTCATTGGGCAGCCACTGCAGAGATGTATCTCCTCCTCTTTGCTGAGGCTCAGACTCACCTGCTGTGCAAGTCAGAGATGTGAGTCACTGAATTGGTGCATCACATTTGTCTTGGTGTTTCTGAATTCTCCCTCATTTTTGGAGCAAGGAGGTGATTGTATGCTGCTGCAGCATTACAAATGAAAAGTTAAGTGCATAAAAGCCATCAAAATAAAATGCTAGACTGTAAACATAATGCAAAGTCAGCCTTGCTGTGCCAAGACTCCTCTTGTGTTTGCTTAGTCCTGATGAGTTGTGATTTAACAGTTAGACCTGGAGCCTGTCTGTGACCTCATGGGCATCTCCTGGCACTTCCCAGGGAGGGAAACACTGGGGACTGCATGCAAGTTCAGGCCCTGTGATTCTTGGGAAGGCACCTTTGCTCTGTGAAGGTGAGCAGCTCCTGAAGCCCCAGGAGGTTATGCAGCAGTGCAAGTCCACCGTGCTTACGCTGTGTGTACTGACTCATGCTTAGCTCCTGATGTCTCGGGGGAAGCACAGGGAGCTTCATTCAGGACATGGTGTGCTCACAGGTCTATAATATTTTCAAAACTACCAGATAGCCAGTTTTGGTTTTTCACTGTGTAACTGTACTCTTGTTGTATCTGGACTTTCAGAGGAAAAGCAATTATTTTTTCTGAACTTGCTTTAATCAAAATTGTTGTTGTGGATGGAGAATTAAAGTGTGTATGCAGGCCTGTGATGTGACATTTTTCCTGAGTCAGAGCTCCAAATCAAAACCTCTTAGGTTATACTCAGAAATGACTGTGTTGTGACCCTTGTTTCATGTACAAAAATAACCAACACCCCCCCAAAAAAAAACCCCAAAAAGCACAAAACAGAAGAGGGTCACTTTCAACAATACCGTTATGTTTCAACTATGCTTAGCAGAAACAAATGTTTCTTCTGTCTTTTTCCCCCCATGATGAATATCCCCCCAAGACTGACAGTCAGATTTTGTAAAGTCCTTATTATCACACTTCACTACATATCAGGATGAATGAAGAGAGCTGTGCAAACACTGCAGATATCTTTTCTTTATTACAGCTGCAGCCACTCCCCAGAGACATTATTAATGTCCACAGCTCTTGTAGAGAGGCAGTGTATGCTGGCATCTGATTGCTATTCAGATCAGCATCCTCCTCTGTCTGTCTGTGAACCAGCACATTAGTAGGTACATAAAGGGCTCTCGCTGTGGGCTGGACAAGTTCCTAGGGCCTCCATCATGAAAAGATAATGGCAGCATGATTGCAAAAATTTTGTGGAAATCGTGCTAAGCCAAAGCAAAATAAAACCCAAGGTACAGGATGCATTTTTCCCAGACAATTTATTATTTATCACTGCTTAGCAAACCCTTTGTTCTTGTGTATGGTAGTTACTCTCTGTTTATAGCTCACTTGGGTGTATAATTCAAAAAAATGATATATAATGTTTTTTAAGAATGTAGGGGTAAGTCTTTTTCCCTGGACCAGATCCAAGCTTGACAAGGGGCAGTTATTTGAGAAATGAAGGTTCAAAAAAAACCAACCCATGGAGTGTACATCCGCTGCTGCCTTGAGCTTTCTGCAGGGAGAAACCTGATGCATGGAGCCAACAGACAGAAGTATTTAATGGATCAGAGGAGGCTCCTGTCCTGCCAAAACCAGAGCTGCCTACCAGTGGTTTTGAATTACACATTGGCAGGAGCAATTAAGCAGCCAATAAGCACAGCTCCCAAGAACAGGACCTGGGTGAGAGCTGTGGGTCTGCCTTGTCTGCAGCCACAGAGCCTTGTGTGCTGGAGAACAAGCATCCGCCCCTCCAGCCTCATGCCAGCTGCTTGAATCCAGGATAAATGTATCTGTAATAAATCAGCCCCATAAAATCCTACTCACAAGCCTATACTGTTCTGGCATGAAGCAGGCAGCATGCCTACTAAGTGCCCATTCCAACTGGAGAGTATTAAGTATTATATCCTCTTATGATACACCTGTGTCCTTGGCACAGCCACATGTCAGAGAAGAAAGCAAAAAGGTATTTAGCAGTGAAGACCTGGGCTGGGAGATTTGAGTTCACACAAGAGGAGACAGGTGCTTAAGGAAACAGAAGCATGTAAATGCCATGCTGTCTTGTTCCCAACCAAATCACAGGCAGTGGGTCCCTCACAAGAACAAACCTCCAAAATAACCTACTTCATGTAGATGTTGTAGGATATAAGTAGTGCATGGCTATGTAAATGCATCCCACAGACACCAGGAGATGCTCTTGGAAATGCAAAAAGAGAGCAAAATTGTCTAGCTAGTGACAGTCCATAGGGAACTTGGAAAATTGATTTTTTAAGGAAATATGTCTATATACATGAGACATGCAGAACTGTGATGCATGTGAGTGTGCAGCTGTGGTCCTCGGAGGATGCAGGAGAAGCCTGTATCCACACCCCTGAGAGAATGCATTCAGTATTGAACCAGGCCCTGCAGCTGGAGCAGGCAGGAGGAAGTGTTTCATTGCTTCTATTGACTGAGGCCATGCGCTCATCATTGAACAGTTTTTACAAGAGGCCTTCGGTGTGCAGATAGATCAAGAATGAGAAAAAACATAGTAATGTTCTCTTGTTTAGAGCCCCCATGGTAAGTGCTAACCATGATTATCAGCCTGGACCTGCTTTGTCTCTCTGATGTACTTAGGAGGAAAGCAGTCTCTGGAATTTGTTGGCAGAACACTGTCTTTGCCCAGCTTGTGCATCCTGACACCGAGGTCGCACAGAGTGTAAAAAGCTCCCTGGCTTAGCTCAAGCACTGCCTATCCCCTCGCTCCATGGCCTGGAAAGCTCTGCCAGCCATAGTGGGGGTTACCTGACGTGCTGCCAAGGCACCTGCTTAGAGAACTTGTCACTGCCTGAGGCTGCCACCTCCTGAGCCCTGCACAGACATGACTTGCCCTTTGGCTTGCTTTCCTTCCAAGGGAGGATAGGGAGGCACGTTGCTGTGCAGATTTCCTTCTAGCTGTTCTAGACACTTTGCAGCAAGAGGCACCATCTCCTTCCATGAAAACGAACCTGAAAGTCGCAATGAGCTCTGGCAATGACCTGATTTCTCTGTAATGTCGTGGGCTGTCAGGGCAGAGATGTAGAGCATCTGCTGCAGAGAAGGCACTCTTGACTCACAGAACATCCAAGATAGATATCTCCTTCTCAGTGAAAGCAGATTTTTTTCCATGAACCAAAGTCCTGCCCTATTTTACACCCGTATGAAACTGCCTCTTCTGCCCTTCAGTGTATGGAAATATGCTTCTGTGGGAATCTTATGAAGACATTCAGGAAATCTGAAAAAACTGTTTTGTCTGCTTCATGACAAAGATACACTGCCTCTAGATGCTACCAAGAAGTGGACAGGAATATTAAACAGAATATTTTCAATTGCATGTCCCCCTCATGAAATCACATCATATCAACACACAAGGAAGAACTTGTCTACTGTGTGGGTGACCAAGCACTGCCACAGATTGTCCAGAGAGGCTGTGGAGTTTCCTCTCACTGAAGATGTTCAAGAACCATTTGAGACAATCCTGTGCCATGTGCTCTGGGATGACCCTGCTTGAGCAGGAAGGTTGGACCAGATGACCCATTGGAATCCCTTCCAACCTTTCCTGTTCTATGATTCTGTCATTCTGTGATTCTGTTTAAAGGCCTTGTAAATCTTCTTCCCTCCTGGCAGGAAGCACAGATATACAAATGTATATAGACATCTCAGACCTCATATCTGAGAATGACAGATTTTGACAGTTTTCCTCTTGTTGTAAGTAATGACCTATCCAGGTTTCCAAAGAGCAGCAAGCAACACACAGACCAAGGTGTTATTTGTTCTTAATATAAATGACAAAAAAACCCTGCTAAGTCCTCTTGGGAAATGATTTTGCTCAGAGAGCGATGTGTTTTCATGGAAAAGTTTTATATGTTAGGCACTTCTGTACAATTACTTGACCATGTGCATTGTGGCTGAGTTGCACTGAAAATTGATACTTTCCATAATAGTGTCTCATTACCAGTGATTCATTGGAGAGGTGCTGCTGTGATAATTAGTGTTTTATGGGTGAATGGGCCACACGTTCTTTAAGCAGACCACTTCCCTAACAATGATTTATTTAAGTGGCTGGTCTCTGATAGTCGTGTAAATAAATACATGGTAATGGAACATAGTGCTTCTGCTGACAGGTTTCTCTGTCTTACTGAAAAGCAGCTGAAGAACTAAATCTACATATACAAATCCATAATGGTTAGGAGCTTTTATGTGTTTTTGCAGGAGCAGTTTTGACTGAATGCACAAAAAGATGCAAATTTCTCATCTCTTTCAATTTTTACCTCCCAGGCTGGCTTCAAAGCCTACTTTGTAACTCAGATATTTGGAGAGGCTGATGTTGGATGAATGAGCACTATGATGTGTCTGTTGACAGCCTACTGCTGTTTTGGAGGCTGTCTTCCCCCTCCCATTCCATTAACACACTCTGTCTGGGAAGATGCTGTGCTGAAGGCTTTGAGCAATGCCCTACCAAACCAATTCTGTGTGGTCAATAAAAGCAGGGATTTTAGCCCTGGCTGTAGTGGGCAGGGGGGCACAGGACACATCCTGTCCCAGCTGGCTCTGCTCCAGTGGCTAAGGTCACCAGCCCCAATTACTTGTCACTACAGCTTTGCTGGAAGTTACTACCCCCCAAATTTACCAGCTGAGCTTCCCATGTGAAAATGAGCCAGAAATAGTAGCTCTGTGCTAAGTCAGCTTTTGGGACTGACAGAGGTTAGGGGGTGTGCACCGGAGCAGAGAGTTGGCAGCTCTGAGGGCAGCCAGAGCTGGGAATCTTCTTTGTGAAGAACTCTCTCAGGCAGGAAGAAATATAAATAAGAATTAAAATTAAAAATCAGCTGAACCAGCAGCTTGGCAGGTTTTACTTCCCTGGGAAGTGCCCTGCCTTGGGAGCCGCTCTTGGATCCCTGCAGAACCTGCCTAAGGGCTCATGGGACAGGGTGCACTGAGTGAAGCTGGCACAGCTCTTCCACTTCGTCATTCTCTGATCACCGTGAGACAGCCAAAATAAGGGCTCATAAGCAGTCCTCATTCAATCAGCTCCAGGAAAAAAAATGCAAATTACCTCAACAACAACAACAAAACCCCCAGATTTTTTTTCTGGTGCAATTATGGCGCCTATAAACACAACTTCAGTTTCAGACTCAGTTTATATTGCTTCTGGAAATTCCTAAGACATGAATAATCTCATTGAGCAAAATCCTAGCCTCATATAAGTAATTAGCAAAACTCCTTGCTATGTTGACGAGCAGAATTTTGTGCACCATGAGCAGTTTTTGCTTAAATCCAGAATTCAAGCATGAATATATAAAATTAAGATAAATTATTATAGCTGTAATAAAAAAATATACATCTGCATTCATATACTTAGAAAAAGGATATAAAGGAAAGATATTTGCTAATGGAATACATAACAGTTTACATCTGCTAGTATAGTTGCAGGGAATTAGACCAGATGTTGAAAGTCTGTCATCTTTTATTTTGAAAGATATTCTTTCAGTATATATTATCTGGTGTGTCAATTAAAATATGTTCAAGAGTAAATTTCTTCCTCAGCATTATAAACTTACTGTGACAGGGTGGCTGAGTCATGCTTGTCTGAATCACTTCAGATTTCCTACGTTCCTTCAGCCAGCCTTTATTCCCCATGGACATGAAGAGAGACAGTTCCTTGGTCGTGCCAGCTGAGAGGGCATGATACAGCTTTCAAAAGCTGGCAGGCAGAGTGGGATGTCCTTCCCCTTAGTTTGTCACAAACCTGTGTTCTCCCCAGGGACAAAAAGCCACTTCTTCTTGAGGTAAGAGTGGTAGTGGGTTCTTTTCATTGATTTTCATTTTCATTTCCATTTCATTTTCTTTTAAAGCCTAAGATGTCTGGTGAAAGTGCCATGCCCTCTGACTAGATGGAGGACAGGAAGCAAAGCAAGATACTACCTATTTAAAGAAAGGTTAGATGTTAATGCCCTGCACTTCAGCTCACCACAAGATACCTACATATCTTTGAGAATTTCAAACCACAGGACTCCATACAGCCCACGACTTGCTGGTTTCTCCAGAAGACTCAGTACTTTAAATAGCACTTGTAAAATAATGTCTTGTTGTAACTGTGCTGTTTGAGTAACATACAGATAAGCCTCGCAGAAATTTGAGGAGAGGTGCTGACCCAAACACAGGTTATTGTCCCACTGACCCCAAGGTAGAAGCATGCGTACACAGGCACATGCCAGGCAGGCAGCACATCAAGGTCACTCACATATACTTCCTAAGTTCCAAGAACAACTTTATGCCTTTCAGTAGCATTTTCCATTATTTTTCTCATCATTTAGCAGAGGGAACAATGGAGTTTAAGAGCTGGAAGAAGGGTAATCACCTTGACCACCAGTCTCAGCAAAATTATGGATGTCAAAGCCCATGCCTGGGTCACTCTGGCAGAGCTGGCTGCCCTCCTTGAAGGGTCATCTACCACCACCCTCAGCCACTTGGTGTTTGCTGCATGGGAGCTGCTCCACAGACATGCCTGTCTCAGCTCTCCTTCAGCTGCTGGTAATGAGGCCTGACAAAGTCTCATGACAGCAAGGAAGGCTTATATTGTGTCTCTAACCTCACCATCTTTGTTGGAACATTGGTTCAGTTGCTGTCTCGTCCAGGAGAGGCATGAGCACAGATCAGCTGTCTCTCCTCAGGCTAAACCAAACCCATGCCTTTCAGACCTGGAAAATAGATCGTGCTTTCTTGGCTCTGCCTTTTCCAGTCTTTTTTTCTGAGTTGCTTCCTTTTGGGTCTCACCTTTCTTCTAGTGCGGTACCCCAAATCTGACATAGCCTTTCAGCTGAGACCATGCCAGGGTTGAATAGAGCTAAAGCATTACTTCACATGTTCTTATGCACATGTAGGAATAGGAGATTTATCTTTTTTATTACAGCATGACACAGTAGACTTGCCTTCAACAACCAATCCCCTAGAGTTTTTAATTTTTCTAATAGATTTGTTTATTTGCAGACCTGATCCCTCTCTGGCATATGCTGTTAGTACTTTGGATATTTTCCTATTAAATTGCATTTTTTTTCTTCTTTTTTTAGGACATCTCTTAAATACATCAAGGCTTTTGAAGCCTGCCCCCAGCTGCACTGAGGTGCTCACTCCTTGCTGCTGTCTGTAAATGTGCCAGTCTCATTCCCGAGTCCATCGTCGGCACCGTTGGCTGCACTGCCCAAGACTCTGAGCAATCACAGGGCCACAGCAGCCTCCCACTGAGCCCTTCTTGATCAAAACTTCTATTTTGATAATGAGTTAATCACTGTTATTCTCTGAGTAATGTTTTCCAGCCTGTTTTGTGCCCACCACGCAGTGGATCTGTCTAGACCACACACTTGCTGCACTTGCCTGTGAGCGCTCTGCGGGTGCCGCCGTGGCCAGACATGCATTTGCTTCTGTCAGTGAGATCTGTCACCCTGTCACATAAGGAAATAAGTCTGGCTTGACAAGTCTGCATTGGCAGTTACTCCTTCCCTGCTTCCTTCCAGGTGTGAGATTTTTTTTCAGTATTCTTTGCAGGAGGCAGTGTTGCACTGATGGGGGTACACTTCCCCAGAGGGCCTTGCCCTTGCCGTCAATGACAGGCACCCTCCTCTCCTGTTACAGTCCGTCAGAAGAGGTGGCAAGAGCTCAGCATTTGTGAATTCTTACAGAAAATCCCCAATGGCTCTGAAATTTTAGCACAGTCCCCCCTCTCTCCCCCTCAGTTCTTTTGAGCATCTCAAGATTTAGATCATGAGGTCTAGACGAACTTGAAAGCACCATATTTATTTAGAAAGTACGCGTTAACCTGGTGCTTTGAACTTGGTTGGAGGGCTTGTTTGTTTTCAGTGTTATATTAGTTACATAAATCTCTTTTTTATGTTTCTGCTTGAAAACTTTGCTGTCGACCAAGACTGTATACAAAGACTGAATCACTTCCTTTGAGGCATACTATGTTAAAACATGGGATGAGTGTCTGAGATCTCCATTTTATGGTGGAAAGCTAAAATAAAGAAATCTTCCAAGAGCAGCTGGCAGAAAATATTTGTAATGAGAGCTGCCAACTACTAGAGGAAAGTGGCTTATTTATACGGGGGCACCACTGAGACAGACTGAAGAGACAGACTGCGTTGGAGTTAGAAAATGAAAATCACCCAAGTGGACAAGGCTGTAAAAACTATATAATATAAAAAATGAATCTTGTAATGCAGCAGGCACCTGCATCTGGCAATCTCATTCATGCCTTCTGCAGGAGATAAACCTTCTTGCTCTATCAAATAAACCCCATAATTACATTGCTTAAGTAGGATATTAAGTGGCATCATATTAAGCCATTACATGACCCTTGTCATCATCAGCCCTGCCAGGCAGTGAGGAGAGCTGTTGCTCCCTGCTGATTACTCTGGGTATCTATTTAAACATACTGTGGTAATTAGAAACATCTAAATAAAGCCCTGCCCAAGATTACAAGGGCTAAATGAAGAAACCTTTCATTCTGGTGGCTACAATGCCCTTACCTGCTGTTGTTGTGTGTGTGCACACATCCTTGCAAATGTCCCTCATTTGATATGATCCAAAGCTCTACGAGATAAGAAAGCAAAGAGGTTCAAAGGCAGCATCCTTTTCCTCCTCTGATTGATAGAGCCTCTGCCACTGGCAAAGAGGATTTTTCCACAGGGCTTGAAAGCCAAATGTGCTAATTCCTCCTGCTTTACTCCATTATGCCTTTCTCTGAAGGGAAACCTGCAGGTTTCAGATGCCAGCTTCATTCTAGGCATCCTTCCTAATTACCTGAACTGCCATTGTTATATGCAGCACATGTATTGATCACTATCAGGAATGTTGCCTTTCTAATATTCAGCGAGTGTGAATCAAACTGTGTCACAGATGTGGATTTCAATCACAAGGTATATCTGAGTGCACCCCACAGATTACCCTTCCTTTTAGCAACTATAGCTGAATCTGAAAAAAAAAAGTCACTCAAGTTCCTGTTCTTTAGTTATCATCTAAGGTAATATGAATAGCTCAGGAACACTACAGGGCACCTAGTCCTGGGGAAAATTTTGGCTTTAGGTGGGAGAAGCTGCTTGCTGGTCATGAAAGGTGTTTGGGAATACACTTCCAGACTGGATTGCCTCCCAGATTCAGGAAACAGATGGCCTAGAAAGGTCTACGTTCATTTTTCAAAGCACCAATTTTAGTATTTGCCTTTCACTTAATTGTGTTTCAGGAGAATATTTTTTCTCCTGAAAACCACCACAGAAGTGGTGTGCTGCCATCCCTGCTTCTTTCTCACTCACAGGATGTACGTCTCCAATGCCTGGGCTCAGATGCTACTGTGCTTTCCATCAACTGCAAAAATTGTTCACGAGCAAGCTCACAAACAAGCCGTACTTCATGCCACTGTCAAGTAATTACAGTGGTAGACATAGTTTGTAATAATGCTTTATGGAAAGGAAGAAGTCAGATATACCAATGACCTTTGTAAAAAGGGAGGTTAAAAGATTTTAAGATACTTGAGGATAAATTGAAGTTGTCCACCTCAATCACAATGGCATATTTTCTTATATTTTCTAGCCAAGGGCCAAAGCATCATAGGTTGAGACATGACAATAATGCAAATGATTTTGCCTGAATTATTGAACACAGTCATGTGAAAAGGGCTTGTCTGAGAATTATTTGTGTCTATTTAATGGATTGCCTGCTAACAATTTATTTCCTTTTTGCCCTCTTTCATAACTGTGTTGTATCCCAGATTGAGAGGATCCAGTTCTAGCCATGGGATAGTCTAAATCCTATATTGCCAGGTGTTGCATTTGGGTCATAGCTACCACAGGCAGGGCTACAGGCTGGGGGCAAGAGTGGCTGGAACACTGCCCTGTGGACAAAGACCTGGAGGTTCTGGTTAGCAGCTGCTGAACATGAACCAGCTGTGCCCAGGTGGCCAAGAAGGCCAATGGCACCCTGGCCTGTATCAGCAATAGTGTGGTCAGCAAGACCAGGGCAGGGATTGTCTCCCTGTACTCAGCACTGGTGAGGTCTCATCTTGAGTTTTGTGTCCAGTTCTGGGCCACTCAATTCTGGAGGAGATTGAGGGACTGGAGCATGTCCAGAGAAGGGCAATGGAGCTGGTGAAGGGTATGGAGCACAAGTCCCATGGGAAGCAGATGAAGGAGCTGGAGTTATTCAAACTGGAGAAAAGGAGGCTCAGGGGAGACCTTATTGTTCTCTACAACCACCTGAAAGGAGGCTGTGGCCAGGTGGGCCTCGGCCTCTTCTCCCAAGTAAAGAGTAGAAGGACAAGATGAAACAACCTCAGGTTGTGCCAGTCAAGCTTTTTACTGGATATTTGGAAAAATTTCTTCACCAAAATGGTTGCCAGGCATTGGAATGGGCTGCCTAGGGAAGTGGTGGAATCACCATCTCTGGAAGCACTGGATATGGCACTCAGGGACATGGCTTAATGGTGAACATGGTGGTGCAAGGGTAATGGTTTGACTTGATGAACTTAAAGGTCTTTTCCAATCTTACAAATTCTATGATTCTATGATATGAAAAAAAGACATTTGTCCAATATTTCCCCCTGCATACAGAACACATCTTTTGTGATCAAGAAGGGCCACACACCACTAAGACTTCTCAGTCTTAGTGGTGTGTGGCCATGTAATATATCCACATAATTGTGGATAATTGTGTGGATAGGTGCACAACTGCACACTCCCAGCCACCTAGGGTGTATGTGTGTGAGAATACCAGGTTATTCTTCTGGCCTTTTTAGACCAGAATAGCTGTTCCAAAACAAACATGCTGCAATAGCTGCTCTAGAATGGCTCATCAGGTGGCTTTGCTTTCCTGAAAAAGATTATTTCTCATGAATAATCACTGCCCTCTGGAAATACAGTGGCTTTTCTTCAACTAGCATGACCTAGTGAGAACTACTCCCAAGAAGCTATTGGGAGATGATGTATTCTGTAAAAGTTATTATAGCAAATTTGCTCAGGTATAGAAGGTCAGGAGAGGTGTTGACTAAAATGCACTTGGACCAATTTGCCCAGAGGTTAAACAGCAATAACAAGCAGAATGGAAGATTTTACTCAAGCAGGCTCAAAAATGATGCTAAAAAAAAAAAA
>VZTN01032661.1:87582-133864 GCA_013400515.1 Erpornis zantholeuca
AAAAAGCCAAGTCTATTTTTGTATCTGTGCCTCAATCTTGGTATAGAATTACCCTGGTCCAGCGACTGCCTGCCCAGAGAAAGGCCCATATTCATCCCACCTCCAGGGTTTCCATTAACACAGCAGTTACACTGTCATTTGGGCAGAAGGCCCGAGTCAAAGCACTGCTTCATTTGATCTGCATCTGTCCTAAAGTAATATCCCTCTGCTCTTTTCATCCTGTTTCCCTCTGAGGAAGCAGACTGCTGTTTTTGTGAGGAATGGCTGCCTCCATTGGACAGCAGAATATGTTGGAGCAATCACGCTAAGTAGGCAGCACTGCTGCTATGAATTACTGTCTATAGCACATTATGGTGACCTCCCTACTTTCTTTTTCCATTTCATATGAGGACCTAGAAAGGAAAGGCACCTTTGTCTGCATTGTAATCATTCAAATATGATGCTCTTCAGTGATTCTTTCAAGGTAACAGAAAGCAATTTTGTTGAAAAAGGAGAATGCTCGAATAACATGGTTTCTACTCTCTCCTTGTGTTTGGCATGGTGGAATTCACAGGCAGCCCCTGTATTTCTATGGGATTGAAAATTTAGCATTCTGGAGGTCCCAGTTCAAAATCGTGCCTTTTTCTATCACCAAATTTTACTGTCAGGATATCAGGTTGCTATTTCATATACCCTAAAGAAGTTTATGGATCTGATATTGTAAGATTAAAAGATGGATGCTTGTACTTCTGCTGGCAATGTCACACATTTCCCCAGTCTGCATCTTTTAAGATAAGAATCAGCCCCAGCTGTAACACAGGAAGATTGCCATCCTCTACCAACCTAAGGGAAAATTCTGAGGCTTATTTATTTATTTATATATTTTGCTGTAGTACCCTGGGAAACCATAAACCAAACCGTGGGCACATCCCTGTAAATTCTTCCAACTAAAATACCTTTGTTTGCAAAGGTCAGTCTCTGCCAAGGAAATTGTTGAACAGTTTTAGTTTCTTTAAAATCTAGGATTCTTAGGACTAATTTAGGAATGACAAACTGTTATCTCAGTGGTTTTGTTTTGTAAGGTGTATGAGAGAGATATTATATTGGCAATATTTATTCTGAACAACCTTATGTTTCCTCTAAAGGAAAAAGGATGCTTGGCTCTCAAGTGTCAAGTTCTGTTTAGCTATTGCTAATGATAACAGTGACCTCTTGTGGATATTTCCAAAATATTTTCTAATTGAAGTTGTTCTAACCTGATGGTAGTTTTGGATGTTTTTTGGCATTTCTAATACATTTGTAAGTTAATAAAAGAAGAAAAAATTTCTCCCTTGACTAAGTTTATTACTAGACCCCAGATTTCAGACCCCTGATTACTAGACCCCTGCACCAGATCTTTAAATTAGAAAGAAAAATAGTACATATATTGAACAGGAAGAGAGTTGTTTTTAAAAATAAGTGGGTGGGCTTCAGGTTTACTAATTAAGTGTGCTACTGTGACCAGAAGTCATGAACAGATTTTGGTATTTCCAGTTAAAGATGTTACAGTTGTTTGAGCAAAACCAGTCAGTAGTAACTGCAACTGGGCTAACAAATTTGTCTTTTGACTTCAGACACAAAAAGTGGCTTCGGACTAGTGTCACAGGATGTTCTGTACCATACCTCTCCTTTTGGTTTCCAGCTGCATGTTGTGCCACTTTATACTTGGGCTTAGCTCTCATGCTATGGCTTCTCAAAGTCACAGACAGACACAGTGTTGGAACCCAGGAGCCTGAGCTTTATGTCAAAGCAGCTGAGACTCAACTACACTCTGCTAAAGGGGCTGGTAGATTTTTGTGAAGGACTGGATGAATAAACACAGAACATTAATATCTCTTTTACTGAAACACAGAATGGTTTGGGTTGAGAGGGACCTTAAAGATCATCTAGTGCCAACCCTGCTGTGGGGGCTGGAACTACCACTAGACCCATTGCTCAGAGCCCCATCCAACCTGGCCTGGAACACTTCAGGGATGGGGATCCACAGGCTCACTGGGCAACCTGTTCCAGTGTCTCACCACTCTCACAGGAAAGAATTTCTTCCTAATATCTGATCTAAATGCACTCTCTTTCAGTTTGAAGTCATTCTCCCTTGTCTTGTCACTACATGCTCTTGAAAAAGTCCCTCTCCAATTCTCTTGTAGGCTCCTTCAGATACTGGAAAGCTGCAATTTGGTCACCCCAAAGCCTTCTCTTTTCCAGGCCTAATAAACCCAACTTTTTCAGCCTTTCCTCACAGAAGAGGTAATCTATGCATCAAGCTGAAAAGGAATTACGTGGCTGGAGATGGGGAAAGAATACCTAGTGGTTTTTTCCCAAGGACTAGTCCTGTTCAGTAACTCCTGAGGTTCACTTAACCATGGAAGTGTTTTACAAAGCTGAATGACATTAACACAGAGGAGGAAAAGGATAGTGTGCCTGCACACCAACAGGACTGAACTGAATGGAAATGAAACTCAATAATGCAAAATATATTTTGGAAGTAGGAACAAAAATTTTCTGGAAGATAGGAACAGAAACCTGGAAATGATGAAAAGAGAGAAAGAAAGAGTGAGCTTATGATGATCCAACAATGGCACTGGGATCTATTGAGGGGAAGATTCAGTCTTGAGAGGGGTATGTTGCATCCAAGTGGGGAAATACTGGAATATAATAGAGTGTGAATTTCTAGCATGCCTATTATAGACACAAGAACTTGAAAGATGATCTAATGCAGACATGGGCTACTTTGACCACCAGAGAAGAAGAGGAAGCTATCTTACTCCTGCCAGCAAAAGGAAAAGAAAGCTATGATTACTCTGCACAGTTCCAGTTGGGCTGGAGGACATGGAAGGGGAAATCTGCAGAGCATACACCAACAACTGAGCCTAGAAGCTTTTGCAGTCTTTGCTTTGACCAGTCGGTGTCTGCAGTAGAGGAAGTATCAAAGTCCCACCACCGTGTGAGGAGCCTGAAGGGACCACATACAGAATGATGTGGAGCAAAAGGAAGAACAAATACCCTTTCTATACCCATCATGGGATGGACATAAGCAACAACTTACATGTAAGAAAACATTTCTTCTATGTAACAAAACAAGCTGTTCCATGAAGAGCAAATAAAAAGGAGCACACACTTGGCTGAATTCAGCAGTCATTAGAAATGTGAGCCAGGGTTTGTTAATGGACTTTTGGAACATGCTGTCAGCTGCAGGTATTAACACAGAATGATGGCTGAATGATGCCAACTTTACACAACAATTCAGAGGACTTACAGCAGAGGATAGGAGACACAGCAAGTTTTGCAAAGTGACACTGTAGTTGCTTTCTTTATCCAGGAACCATTTATTAACACAAATAATATCATCCCCCCTCTTTCCCCCCCAGGAAAACCCCAAACTATACTTTAAAAAGGGAAGGAAGAAAACGCAGATTAGCTGCCTTACATTGACTGTCCCCTGTAGCTCCTTTTCAGTATCCTGTGTGACTTAATTTACTGGTAACTGATTTTTCATTTTCTTTACTTATACAGTTAATTCATAGTGAAAACACCACCTTTATAGAAATGTATATTCAGTAAAGCAGATAGCTGATAAACAGCCTAACCACAACATACTCATACTATTTTTGTACACATGTACTGAACACTGTGAAACTGGGACACACAGTACTTAAAGCATTACACCAGGAAACCATATTCCATTACCATTTCACATGGGAGAGGAAGGGAAAAAAACACTGTTCCTTTCGCTTGTTTTTCTTTTCTGTAATTACTTCTTAAGATTAATCACTTAATATGATTTCAAAATTTCCATAGGTCTCAAAACCCCTTTCTCGAGTTTCAGAAACAGCAGGCTGGCAGCAGCACAGCCAGGGGTCAGCATTTCACCTAGGAAGTGACACTATCCCCTATCCCCACAGCTTTTGACTGAGCTCTCTTGTCATTAATCCAGGTCTCTGGCCTTCAGATGTTTAATTACCTTTGTTTGAAGTGATGCGTGGTCATTTACAGTACTGTAATTGTCCTCCTGGCCAGTGTCTGAGACATGGAGTTCTCCTTGAAGCTGAGACACAGCATCCCTGTGATTCCTGGGCTAAACTGCTCCACCAGCACGGGGCCAGCACCAGGGCATTGCACCCCCGGCAACACACATTTGTCAGAGAAGCACCAGGCTGTCCCACAGCACAGCAAATGGATAAGGGCAAGCCCATGGTAGTCTGGGTAAGGGCACAGAAGGGGTGCAACGGCAGGATCACCAGGTTCCTGCCTGGAAGCCTACAAAAATAAAAGCAATCCTGAATTAGTCACAAGTCTAGAGGCCAATACTGCTCTGGTCACACTTGGGCAGAGCAACAGTCAGAACCCTGCAGTGTACCGTAGGATTAGTCATGCTCTGAGGGAACAAGACAACACAGCAGATTAATACTAAAGCAAGTCATTCCCAGGGCTCTCAGAACCATCTGTCTTATTTTCTCAATATTTGTTTCTTCTGCTTGATCAATAATCTCTAAAAATGCAGATTTTTCCTTAGCAGGAACAGGAATTGGAATTAGTGTCTCTGTCCTCTGCTTGGCCACCACTTTTCACTAAAGTTACGAGAACTGAGGCTTCTCTCTCACTAAGAAATCTTGCTGAAATCACCAAGAAACTTAAAATTTTGTGGAGGGAAGGACTGTTGCTCCAGCCATGAGACCTTACAGCATCCTGCTGGCAGCAGCACTTGGAGCCCTCTAGAAAGATGGGAAGGATTACTTCATGTTTTACGTGCTCTGGGTATATTTTAACCACGATAATAAGTAGTGGTTGCAACACAACACTGTCTGTGTCAGTGGTTGTCATGGTTCAGTCCCAGCAGGGCCAGGATAATGTATTTACCTCCCAGTAACTCTCCTAAGGGAGAGGTAGCTGGTTTCAGTCATCTTGCACTTGTGTGGCTGACAACAGAGGCACAGCCTTGCACCCAGGCAGGGTTTTCTGTCTAAAAATTTAGCAAGAGAAGTAAAGCATTTAAAAGAGTCTCAGTGCCTCTTCCCAGAAGCAATCAAATTTCTCTGAGCAGGATATGTGGATGCAGGCAGGTTCATAGGGTTCTTTCTAACCTTCTTCTGGGAACTTGCAGGGAACTCCTGGCTCTCAGGAATAAAGATACTAATTTTCCCAAAGTACAGATGTTAAACTAAAACTCCCAGAGGGGTACAGAACATACAAGCAATAACTGCCTGCATAAATGTGACTAGGAAAAATACTTGCATCTGTACAGCCCTTGAAGGCATAAAGTTACTGTCACAAACAGAGTTGGTGGGGCATGGCATGGCATGGCATGGCAGGGAGGATTGCTGTAGGGCCCTTCCCCTTAGTGCCTGGAAGTGGCTCCAGGTTAGGGTCAGGGTGCAGCCCTTGGGCTGGCTCAGTGCAGCACAGGAGCTTCCTTTTTGCCTGAGCAAGAGCCCAGAGGTAAGTGGAGGTGAGAGAAGATAGGGTAACAAGTCACCTGGTGTTCCTGTCAGACGTTATGCAATGAGGGGAGCTGGGTAACCAGGGGTAACCAAAATAAAGGTTTTGTGTGCTTGCTGTATATCACAGCTCAACCCCAGACAGCAACTAAGCACCATGCAGCCACTCACTGCCTTCTCCCTGGTGGGATGAGAGGCGATAGGAGGGAGGGTAGAAGTGGGAAAACTTGTGGGTTCAGATAAAGACAGTTTAATAGGTAAAGCAAAAGCCACACAAATCAACAAAGTGAAGCAGGGAATTCATTCACCCCTTCCCACACACAAGCAGGAGTTCAGTCAGCTCTAAGAAAGCAGGGCCCCATCACACATAATGATGGCTTGGGAAGACAAGTGCCATTACTCTGAACTTCCCCCCTTTCTCCTTCCTCCCCCAGCTTTATATCCTGAGTCCATAGAGTGTAGGATATCCCTTTGGTCAGTTGGGGTCAGCTGTCCTGGCTGTGTCTTCCAGCCCCTTGTGCACCCCCAGCCTGTTCACTGGTGGGGTGGGGAGGAGCAGAAAAGGCCTTGACTCTGTGTGAGCACATCTCAGCAACAGCTAAAACATCCCTGTGTTACCAACACTGTTTTCAACACAAATCGAAAACTCAGCCCCAAATGAGCTACTGCAAAGAAAACCAAGTCTATCCCAGACAAAACCAGCACAGCGTAACAACACAAGTCCATGACCTCCTGCGTTGTCCAGGAGGGGCTGGAGTGAGTGATGGAGTGCAGTGAGCCAGGCTGGGATGTCAATGAGGTGGCTTAGCAAAACCACCAAGTTCTGGCTTTTTTCAGACTCACTCTGCTCCCCTCCGTACCCTCAAGCTCCTTTGTATCCCAGTAGAGGAAAGAGAGACAGAAAAGGAATAGGCAAAGAAGAACAGGAAAACTCGGCAGAGGACTGCTAGATGTGAAAGATTTCAGGAGCAAAGCATTTTGATGAACCATAGAAGAACAGAATCTTTCAGGCTGGAGATTACCCTTCAGGTCAACACGTCCAACTCTTACACAAGCGCTGCCAAGTTCACCACTAAACCAAGTACCACATCTGCTGGTCTTTTAAAAACCTCCAGAGATGGCAACTCTACCACTTCCCTGGGCAGCCCTTTTCAATGCTTGACAATCCTTTTGGTGAAGAATTTTTTCCTAATATAAAATTCCCTTGATGCAAACTGAGGCTATTTTTTCTCGTCCTATTGCTTACTACTTGTGAGAAGACATCAACCCCAACCTTGCCACAAGTCCTTTTCGAGTAGTTGTAGAGAGAGAGTAGAAGAGTAGAGCTGTAGAGGCTCCTCTGAGCCTTCCTTTCTCCAGGCTAAACAACACCAGTTCCCTCAGCTGCCCTTCACAGGAGTATTCTCTTGATAATGCTGAGTCATTCAGGCTTATACCAGTGAAGGCTGATCTTGAGACAGAAGGGATCTAAGTGAGAGACTAAGCCTCTGGCTGGATAAAGCTCTAGCAGTGCAGCAGAGGTGGAAAACAAACCAGAGAGACCACTGGCTTGGAGGAACAATCCCTTTCCTAGTTCAGCTCCTGGTGCCTCCTGTTGGTGCCCCTTATTTCATCTATTGGAAGAAATTACAAGATGTTAAGGCCACCTGCCCATGGCTTCTTCCAAAAATCTGCCTTCACTAGGCCATCCTCCCCCACCTGAGCCCCCAGAAGACCAAGTCCCTATTGTTTACTTTCAATTTTCCCATGCAAGAGCTAGAGAGTGCAAAGAGAAGCTAGGAAGATCCTAGTCCAAAATGAAAAGCACACACTCTCTAGTCAGCCTGTGGACATCCTTGCCAAACAAGTCTGTGGGTTCAAAACAGTGCCATAAAAAATAAAGGTGTGATATGTACTGAGGGCTCTGAAACACACAGACATCACATCTGGCTTAGGAAGTCTTTTCAGTGCTAGAGGCTGAGAGATGAAGTACTAGTATTGCCCTGTACTCCAGATAATGTTACACCCTCTTCCTCCCCAGCTCCTCAAATTTGTACAATTCAGGAACCATTCCCAACAGGTAGTTTGTGTGAAACTGAACATTTTGGGTATTAAGGAGGATTTACACTGTGGACACACTCATCTGTTCTGTGCCAAGCTGTTCCTGTGCCAGAGAACAATTTCACATGCAAATTAGGAACAGAAGCAGAGCCAAAACCATCCCTGCTTTCCCTGTATTCCTTCTTCCGACTGGAATGAACGGAGGCAAAGCGGCAGTGCCATTGGCCAGTCCTGCCGAGCCCCGTGCTCCCCTCCTCGCTGCTGTGCTGTGACTTGCAGCGCCTGTTCCCTGGTTCCTGCCCAGGCGGTGCACGTCGGACATGAGCCGTGCGCTCCTGTTCCAGGACCAGCTCCAAACCAATACGTGCTTGCAAGCAAACCCACTCCCCACTCGGGGACAGATGACTCAACCAAGAGCTCAGAAATATTTAACTCCTCTGTGCCAAGAGATTTTCCAGCAGCAGGCGCAGAGAGAACAGAGTGCTGAGCAAAAGGCAAACTGCAATCAGCAGCTGTCTGTCTAAAGGGGAACAGATATTGCTGCTAAAAAAAGGATGTAAACCCAGGCTGTCTTAAAACTGGAAGGACATCAACTCTTACTGATGCTTTAGTACACATTCTCCAAGAGGAATTACCTCTTATTACTCTCAGAGATGAAATGAAGAAGCCTCTGCACTGTAGAATTGGCACATACTGAAAACATTTGAAAAAGTCCGGCCAAAGCTGGCACTTAAGCAGAGTCAATTGCTGCAAAGTAAACAAGAAAATTACTTTCTTGAAAGCACCATCTGGTAAGGAGGCACCTTTGTGAAATGAGAAGCCAGTGATTCAGATAAAGAGTTCTGAACACAACCTTGTAACTGTCTACACAGCAAACAAAACACTTGAGTGTGTGAAGAGTGGGAGGCACATTTTCTTACAGTTCCTTTATTTAGGAAAGTGTGATTGATTTGGGCCTCTCTAAGCAACAGAAAACATACCAGAAATAACAGAAGCTCTGAGTCTAGACAAAACAATACAAAAATGAGGAAAAATGGAAGATTTTTATACACAATTAATTTGAGGAATGTGTTGATACACTGTGGTATATACACATGGTATTCATTTTATGAATGCCATGCTTATGCCACATTACTTGCTCAAATTCAGAGCCTCCCTCAAATTCTCTGTATAAATTTGCAAGAGGAAAAGAAAAAGTTTTCCAGGATGTGTAGAAGACTCAAATTGAGGGATTTGGGAGAAACATCTTGCCAGATTATTTTCATTTTTGCCATTTAATCATTTCTTGTACTTTTTGAGGGTCTGATAGTATTCAATATTGAGAAAGGACATTAGGCTACATGGACAGTGATCCAGTTCTCATGGAGGATTTACTCTGCTTGGGTGCAAATGACCTTAACACTGAGCTTTGTAGGTAAACCTGGTGTGGGGGCAGAGAGTTGATTCTTAGCAGTGAGCAAGGGAGAATAAAAATTTACTCTAAAGTAACTTCCTATCTTCCAAACAAATACACAAAAGCTTTTGGAATGCTGCACCTTAAGCAAACCAGGCTGGATACTTCAGTATTCGCCTTTCCTCTGGAATTACTGTGGTCCCACCACAGAGCTCAGTGCCTTAGGTTTGGGTGTTCCTTCATGCGCCCTCCTGCCCTCAACTTCCAGCAGAGACCACAGAAATAAAGAACCAGGAGGAAGGGGAAATGACATATGCAGTGATTTCTGGTTCTGGGTAAGTAACTTTTGTTTTCTTTGAATACCTCTGTTTGAATCTTGGTCTCCACTGGCAAATGAACTTTGGGTCTATGATGTAAGGCTTCACAGATTTACGTAAAAAGAAGTTGATCTCAGAGTGCTCCACATGAAGAAGGCAGCTCTTGACGTGCCTGTGGAGAACAGTGTCCTTTCCACAGTGTTTCTCTAAGTACAGGCAGGGCTCCAGGCAGCTGTATGAAAGTATCAGAAATGAAGTCACCCTTTAGCAAAGCCCCTGATGAAGCTTAGGCTCTGGTGACATGTACTGAAGTGGCAGAGACCAAATTTACCTTGACAGTTTTGTTCCACCTCTCAATATAAGGCCTGTTCTCTGTAACACACATCATCACTGGGGGTTTAACTGGAACTGAAGAAAGACGTTGGTGGCAGGTTCAGATCTCCATGCAGCCTCATGGTGATAGATCTTCCCTGAACACAGAGGGAATGGGGAAATCACATTGGGGCTGGGTCCTTGCTAGCTGGACTTCCATTCAGGCAACCGATGATCTTCCTTCTTATGTCAAAGCCAAATAATTTCAGATTAAAGAAAATAAAGCTGGCATGGAGCACTTAGGCATTTTCTGATACCATGACTACTTAGCACAACAAGCCTGTGTTCTCTTAGCCAACAAGGGCAACTAGCCAGCACTGTGAGGTGCCCCAGCCACCAGCAGAAAACATGAGGTACTTGTTCCAGGGCAGGGCCAAGCTTGAAGTTGGGTATCTCTCCACTTATGATGATGGACACTATATTACATATTCCTCCCTCCTTCTGCTTTAAAAGTATCTTTCTTTCACTGCTAGATCTACTCTGATTTAAGAAGTCCTGCTGCCTGAACCTGCTCTCTTGCTATAGCTTTGGCCAAAGAACTGGCAATTGAAGCCTACAGTCAGCAAAGCCTTCCTGTGCTTCTGGTTTATTTACCTTTTAATTTTTTTCTCCCTTGAAAAGGAAGCCAGTGGGTCAGCAAGGGAAGAACAAGACGTTGTGATGAGAAGGGGCAGGGAATCACAGGCAAGATTCAGGACGATGGGCAGTGGGTCTCCTGAGGGCTTCATGAGCTGAGAGTAGGAGGATTTTATGACATCACGAACATGAATAGGTTGTTGGGCTGAAGGGGCTACAGAGAGGAGCCTCCCTTTGGCTTTTGCTATGATTAAAGACAAATTATGCTCTTGGTCACTTGCTGTATACCATTCTCAACATGCCATCCTCAGGTTTGCACGGACACAGGACAGTAACTTTGGAAGTTTCAGCTCTGTCCCTGGAGTATACTGGGTAGGGGAAAGGAGACCAGAGTTGTTTCTCTAACTTTGAGCTGAGGTTAACTAGCCTAACCCCAAGAGCAACTAATGTGTACAAAATCCAGGCCCTCCCAGCAGCAGGGCTCCAGTATGGCTGTTGCACAAAAAGAGCAGCAGATGTTTATGAGAAAAAACGTAAGCAACATTTACAAGTGAAGACATTTCTTCCATGGATGCATGAAGTCCCAAATTTAGTAGACAAGGCAGAACCCCACATATGGCAGAACAGAGCTATAAAAGTTGTCAGCAAGTGATATTCATCTCGATTTAGAAACGACTTGTTCCTCCCATGTAACGTAAATGCAATGAAAAACATGCTTGTCTTTTAGCTGCAAGTGTAGTATGCACAGTCGTTAGAGGAACTAAGCAAAGTGCTGGCATCGATTCATTTTCTTTTTATTCTTTTTTGCACCTGACTGATAGTATCAGATTTTCTCCCAATCCTTCTATGATTCAATAGCTAACAGCTTCAAGCAAGTGCTGTTGAACAGATTTAAGCAGCATCTATTTTAGTTCCTGGTTTGGTTAGAGTGATGCAAGTAAGACAACAGACCATTAAGGTTTCCACACCCTAAGAATGGAATTACTCAAGGAAGCAGGCATAGTCTGAGATGATGCCTTTCCAGGGTTTGGTATCTACCAGCAAAGGACATGGTAGTAGAATAAGGGAAAAAAAAGCTATTTACTAACTTCATGCAGTTACTTTACCTCTATTGTTCTCAAGTCTCGAGTTGCACGGGGATCAGGGTAATAAAAAGGAAACCTTGATAACCTCCTTTCTTTGCTGAGAGGAATCATGTTTCAAGAATGCTGTTGTCCAGGGTATTGAAGCAGCTCAAGCAGCATTTACAGACACTCACACACACACTTGCAACCTAGAAGAGCAGTCCTATAACTGATATTTGTGTGCTCAGACACTCAGTGAATACAGACACAAAGGTCAGTCAATCCAACACCAAAAGGAAAAAGCTAGTATTTACAAAAAAGTATTTACAAAAAAGGCCTTGGTAGCAGTTTTGCTCCACAGCTTTGCTGGCAGGAAGACGTAACTGAGGAATGTGATATGCTCCCCACAATCTGGCTTGGTTTTTTGCCTTCACACAACTCTATTTTAGAAGAGAATATCCTGAGTTGGAAGGAACCCACAAGGATCATCAAAGTACTGCTGCTGACCAGTGTCCCAGCCCCCACACACTGGTGCTAGCCATGTCCAGTTGCCTTGTTCTGGAACATTGCCTCCCTCACAGCACTCTGAAGGTATTTTATTGCACTGGAGTTAAACAATGAAGCATTTGTTGTTCTTCATGGTAACCATGTATTTTTTAGAGCTTAGTCTATTGGGCAGGTCAGGTCATGCTTAGGGCTACAAAATAATCCAGTAAACTACAAAAGGAAGAGCCCAGGTCATCATCATACCCCATCTTTGTCACAACCCACTCCTGAGGAAGCTAAAGGTTTGCCTCCCCTATCCCACCCCTGATGAGGGCCCCTCAACTCCTCTAGTCCCCCTTATTTTGAGGCCCTCCAGCCCTCCTTCTAATCTACCCCTCACATTCACACCCAGTCTGCCTGGGGTGCCCAAAAACCCCACTGTGCCACAACCCCTGCAGCCTCCCCCCACCTCCTCATACCGGGGCTAAAACAATTGCCATGCAACTTATGAAGCCCAACATCTGAACACTGCTTCAGGGATGCCATTTGCTTGTGAAAACCTCATGAGGCCCATTCTCAGCCCCCAGGCTCCCGTCAGGAAAATCAGACTATCACCCCCCTTCTGACAGCAGCACATCAGTGGCTTGTTTCTGTTCAGATCGCATTCACCACAGCTCTAGCTCGTAGTCCTCACAGAGGGATAAAGCTTTTCCCATGAACTCACACGCTTATAAATTCAACCTGGTTTATTCCAAATATCACATAAATTAAACACATTTCCCATGAATATTGCAAATACACATGAAATGAACACTGCAATTTTTAAAAAAAGTTTTGGCTTTGTTTATGCAACAAGAAGTGCCAAATGTGGTTAGAACATGAACTTCTCCTGTATTTACTAGATACAAAAAGGTGCAGATTAATAATTTATATTTATACATATGTACACACTCCATTTCATTTCTAGCTTTAAAACAGTAAAAAATGGTTTCAAGTTTATCTACATTAAACATACTCATTTACATCTGGTCAGAAGCCCCAGATAAGAGTTGATACAATCATTTCACAACTGCAAAATTAAGGCGCTACCAAAATACCAGTTCCACTAGTGTAAAATGTAACAGGAATAGAGTGTACAGCTTTCTATTTATCAATTTAAAAGTGGACTGGAGAACAAGAAAAAAGGAGCAGTAAGAAACATGACAAGTTCTACAGGTTAGAAGTACAAAGAGATCTTGATGACTATCAAATGAACATATTAAAATACAGTAGATAAAAGGCCTCAGTGGCAAACAATTAGTATGCTTCTGAAAGACAAAAAAGATTAAAATATATATATCATTTTGTAGCTTGAAATTTTACAGGTGAACAAGAGGTGTAGAGGTAGAGGGATTTTTTTTTTCTTTTTGGCCTCTTTACGATGTATAAAGAAGGGCCACATTCACCACAGTGAAAAGACGCATCATATATCCCAGCATCCTTGCTTGGACAGCAAGCAAGAAAAGTGTAATGAGCTAGAAAGGCAACAAATCCTGTCTATCCCTTCCAGGAGCTCAGCTCCAATGCTTCCACATGTACCTTGGCAACAAGTTACACCTAAGCGCAGACTGGCTGTAACGTGGACATTTCCTCTAGAGAGCAACGAGACAGCTTTTCCCGTGAGGTACTACTGGATGCTGCAGATATTATATGGCAGAGGTGATTTGGTAAAAATGAAACTGGTACTTTCCCTTAGAAAGCAAGTACCACAGGGCAGTGGTGATTTTATTCATTTATTAAAGCTTTGCTATTTGATCAGCATTCAATGTTTTGGAAGAAATGTCAGCTTTGGGCTGCTAATATGATTATTTGCATCCATACACAGACAATTCCTTTGTTGTTATCATTTATCCAAAACATCAGTCACTGAAATATTCACAAACTGCTTTAAACCTTGACTAAAAAAAAATCCCTCTACAGTTCAGCTTTCTTTTCAATAACAATCACTCCATTAACTATGCAGGCCTTCATGAACACAGTAATGTCACTTCCCATGTAGAATGTCTTTGAACACTACAAAACAGCAGTAAACAACCTCTCATGAATTTCATAGGGTTTTCTGTCAGAAGTACCTCAAAAGTCGATATCTTGAAAAAATCACTTTTGCAGAGAATATTAACATTAACATTTACTGAGGCAAAGCCAAGAAGACACTAACTAGCACCTTGATATTTTTTTTCTTAAATGCACTATCTGTAAAATTAAGCACATATAAGATCAGGGACCAGCAATATACAAATACCATCAGCATCCTCTTCCAGCTAAACTAGTAATACTCAAAACTAGGCCAGACACACAAACAAGCAAGATGAGTGAGTCTTGAAGAAATACACAGCATGGAAAGGAATGGGAAGAACAGGAAGGTGAACAGAAAGGATTGCAAGATCAAATACAGTCCATCTTCTGGTCCAAGAATTAGTTTGTGAAATCACCCTTCAGTAGCTCAGCTGACAGTGGGCTGAGACCTCCTGACTTTGACATTTCCTCCCCATGAATACAACAATTCCTTTATATTCAGCAAATTCCTCTTCATCATCTTCAAATCCTGGAGGAAATGCATTCAACTTGAATTTCGAGTATTTTGGTGGTGATAGCAGAACTTGCAGAAGGCTACTGTAGAGGTTATGACATCATTGGTTGTACATTATGCATGTCACAATTCAGAGAATATACTTACAAACTACTTAAATAGAAAAGGCGTGTTCAAGGTAGAGGCAGTTACAGTACATTCAGGGTATGTTACAGAAACCATTTGTGGTAGCCATTTGCTGAAAGGAAAAAAAACTGAATTTTTGTTTCCCCAACCACAGAGGTTATAACTACAATACCCAAAGAGAGCAGGTAATATATCCCAATCACTGCATTTTCATGCAGTTTTCTTCCAGAATTCATGTACAAAGTGGAAAAAAAAAGTTTAAATACCTCTTCATTGACAAATAAGGAGAAAAGAACTAGAAAAGAAACCAGGCACTTCGACCATTTAGGTAAGCAGCCATTTCTTCTTACCAGACTTCTGCACATGAACAAGTCTTTACATTGGTCTTGCTATGCTTGCAGCACATGGAGATTCAAGTCAACTTTTTTTCCCTGTTGGTAGTATCAGTTCTAGTTATAGGAAACTATGCCAACTGAATTGGTAACACTGAGTTATTTCATTGGCAGTTGAGCACATGTTGATCATTTGACTGATAAGCGATCAATTTAACAGCTATCCAAGTTAGATATTAACAAAACAATACATAAAAAAATAATCAAAGAGACAAATGAAGGTTAACACCTGACTGAAGCTTGCATTGAGACTTGCCTTTATAGGTTCGGTTTGTCACTCCTTTCATGGTGTTACTGTGGACTGATTTCCATCACATACAGCAACTGGTACTAAACTACAATACTTCTGGGTTTGAAACACGTTCAGTAGAGACCACCCCAATGTGATGGGAGGTTGGCATGACATTGTAGGAAGGAGCGAGATGGAAACCTCCCCACCTTTCATCCTCACTGGTTCCACTTGCAGAGCAGGTGTTCAGAGTAAACTGCAGCATGCCTCCCTCATACTTGGGATGAAATCAGTATTTCACAGCACTGTTTATCATACTTTAGGGAGCGGCTTGGTTTGAATTTAGCAGTAAGACCGGCTAGGATTACTTTGGGTTTTCTCTTCAAAGAAACCAAAGTACATCTTTCCAAACATTTTGTATATACTCGTTCTGCTACAACACATAAATCACAAAGGAGGGATTACCTAAGGCTACCAAATAGTATGCTTATTCAGTAGCTATTATTCTTTCAGATAAACATCCTCAGATGCCTTGACTACAGCTTAACCTGTTTTTTCCTCAGACTGTTATTTGCTGAAGAGAAAGAGAGAGGGAGATGTGGGTGTGTGACAGACTGCCTTCCAATTCACTAACAGAGAGTACTGTTGGTTATAGTCCTTGTGCATACTTCTGCTGGGCAGCTTCTGTTCACTACCTTCAAGAAAGTCTAGGAAACACCTCTTCAATCCACTGTCCAGTTTCCTCTTCTTACTGAGTGAAAATCCAGATAACATGCAGGCCAATGGCACTACTCTAGTACTTAACTCTCTTGGCTAGAAACATCAATTCTATCAAAGTACTTTGAAGCAATTATCCAAATCCATCAGCTACATTCTAAATGTAGCACAGCTCTGCAGAGGCTCAGTTTTCACCAGGACAACAGGAGAGTGCGCAAGGTTTGGTGAAGACCCAGGTAACAAACCGATGCAATCGATGGATGCAGGACGCGCTCAGAAAGGGCTGTTCCTTCTTGAAGGAATCTTTAAAAAATACAAAAAACAACCCCTCCCCCTTTGCCCTCCCCCAGAACAACCTGTCATGAGATGTTTTTCAGTGCCCACTCACAACACAAGTCCATGTTATCTGGGTCTTTTGCGAGTCACAAATATCAATACGCGTCTGATGGCGATTAGACGATCCTTCAGGGAGGTCATAGCCAATATAGCCAGCTGAGCTCTGTTTTCCAGAGGCAACACTGCCAAGAGCCACCAGTACCAGGCAGGACCACTGGGGTTGCTCTGCAGAAGGATGGAAAAACAGGCAGTTATGTATTCACCAGCACAGCCCCATGAAGAACATCACCTTTCTTCTCACCTTCCATTTGCTAAGAAAGTCATGACGAAACAAGCAATAACTGAACGCTTAATTGTAGGTGTTCTCTTTATCTGTATACACCATTAAGACTTATCTCTTCACCTACCAAATTACACAGGTGTACTGTTTACCATGCTTCATGCCAAGAGACAATAACTGGGTAAATAAGAGTCTAGAATGCACAAAACCACAGCAAAAATCTGTCAGAAAACAGTCTAGTGTTAAAATTCTGTGTAGAATAAGGCTGCATAAATAGGCAGGTTTTTTTACCTGGGGCTCTGGTTCTTTTCCTGGCATAGATCCAAAATGATTGAGAATTTGCACTTTCATATTGTCTTTAAGAGAAGTAAACCAGGCAACAGCTTGATCATAAACTGAATCATGAAGGCGTACAAGTTCTTCATATTCTGGTCCTTCAACCTTATGGTTAAAAGAAGGGAAACGGAACAAAACAGGTTTGATACCACGGAGTCCATATGCTTCCCCAGAAGCAAATGAAGCAAAATAATGCAGTGACTACAACTGTTCAAATGTCCTTATCTAAACCAACTGTGCCTAAGTCTCATATTTCAAACCTGTGATGCTGGAGTCTTTTTACCCTCCCCTAGGTGTTCTGAAGTGACATTTCTTGGAGCAGTAACTGCTCACTAGTACCCATTCCTAAATGCTGGCGTAACAGAAGAATATGCTCTCTAATCCTGGAACATATTTATCATCTCAAACCCACAACCTTGAGTCCCTGTCACAGAATGACCTCTGGACAGTGGTACATCATCTGGCAAAACAAAACAAACACTACTGCCACCGAGCACAGAGATGGGGGCGGCTACAGCACTTAAGAGACCAGCACTGTTTTATAGAAGGTTAAGGCCATGGTAGGACAGCCAAGGAGAAGGAGGAGGATAGACACTCGAGCAGGCAGGAAGCAGGGAAAGTGATGCTTTCCCAATACCAGATAGAGCCATGAAGAAACACCCTCACTGAAGCAGTGTTTTGGTTGCACAGGCCTACTATTAGCTATTAGGGAAAAAAAAGCATAACCAAAACCCACTACAAACCGGTGATTTGTGGGGGGTTTTGGGTGGATTTTGATTTGGGATTTTCGTTTGGGGTTGTTTGGGTTTTTTTCCCTTTTAACATGTGGACATCATATAAGTGATTCCTTCTATGCTACTCATTCAGATATACATCTGATCTAGCTGCTCTGGATGCCCTTCACAATTAAGGAGAAGCAGTTCTAGAGAGCAATTAATCTCAAGGTAAGTATCTAAGAGCATATAAAACAGGTATCTTTGGACTGAGATTTTTCACCATCAGACTTATCATGAATGTAGGGCATTGAACAGACACCAGCCTCCAATGCGAGACAAGGTAAATCTCACTCTAATTATCAAGAGCTGGGTCTCTGGCACTATCTATAAACAATGCCAGTATAGTATACCTGAGTTCCACCACTCTTCACTAGGGACTTAGAGCAGAGCCCTCACTCTGAGCAGACTGCCTATTCCAGCCTTTCACAGGCAGAGGCACCTCCACAAGCTCAACCTTTCATACCCTGGGAAACAACTGCATCATCCTGCACAGGTTAGCAAAGCACTACTAAGGCTTTACAGACTTTCACTTCAACTGTGAGAGTGTGCTAGAGCTGTATGATCAAACTGACTTCATCAACTGGCAGGAGATTACTGCTAAGCTCAATGTTAATAGCTACCAAGGTTTTATAGACACGGTCTGAAGATGATCCAGAAAGCAAGGCCAAAAATTCAGCCTTTGGCCAACATCCATCACAAACACCTCACCTGATGCAGGTTTGCTAAGAGGATTTTTTTTTGAAAGCTACTCGCCTCTCTGTATTTCTCTACTCTCAGCCAGCTCTAATGGATGCTTGTACTGGGCATGGTTAGCTACACGTCACTAAGAACTCATTTTAAGAGCAGACTCCCACATTTATTTGAGGACCTGTTCTGTAAATGAGAGCTTGGAGGATATAAGAAGTGTGCCAACTGTCTGTTCAGTGCAAGAGAACAGTCAGTTCTCTACCGACAGGAGCATGTGCTTTTAGAAGGCTTTAAATTCTGTACCAGTTTTAAAATGTTACTCTGGCCTCACCTACACACCATGACCTCAGCATCCTGGAAGCTACTTTGAGATCCATGAAAGGAGTGTAACACTTTAAGCAGAGATAATTATAAGGGAAGAAAGGAAGAAAGGGAAAGAAGATACAAAGTTTGCTCCATGGTTTTTAAAACAGAGTTTTAGTGTATTTGTAATGATATTGGCTTAAAAATAACGCACAGCTAGCTTGAAATGCAACAAGGAAAGGCTATTTAAGTGAATCCAGCAATACATGGGTATGAATAACTTTGCACCATAGATCACCTTTTTATCTTCAAGATACTCGATGTTTGCTGTGTTATATCCATCTCGCTGGCCATGGCTTAAGACCCTAAAACGACGGACACCAACTGTATCAACAACTGAGCGTCCATCAGGAAAAAACTTTACGTCCCTGATCTCTAATATACAGCCATGATCTGCAAATCTGAAATGACAGAAGGGCATAAAAGTGGAAGTCATCAACAAGTGTTTATAGACATCAGGACAAATACTGGGCCTAATTCACCATTGCTTATTTGAAAGAGGATTCTGCTTTGGTGACAATACATTTTTGCTTACTCACATAAGCCACACAACCCCCACCCTTTCTGCCTTCCCTCAGAGGACCTGAGCAGCAGCATTTTCAGGGCAGGTTTGTGGGGTGGAAGGGTTGGAAAGGGACAGGAAACTAAATGAAGCATGTTTCATGCTGGGAGTTGCCAGCTGCTGGTGGCAAATTCATCTAGTTTGAGAAGAAAACAAGATGGGTAAAGATAGTGTTAGCAAGTACAGAAACTGAGGAACAAATGCATGGCTGTGAGGGCTATCCCCCTATTCCAAGGTGTGAGCAGAAGACTGCAGGCTTTAGAAGAAAAAGGCTTTCTATATAGTAACTCATTTCTTGCATTTGTTTCCCTTAAAAAAAAAAGAAGTCAAACCAAACCCAAAATATCCTCTTCACAAAAGCATGTTTGTATCCATTATGTTTTAAGTAGGCACAGGTTTTAATCACACCCTGGAAACAGGCATGCAACAAATTTTTAGTTTATCAAGTTTCCTTAACTCTACTTTTGTGGTGCAGTGATTTCACTAGAGAGGTTAATTGCACAATGACTCTTCTTCCATTTGCAGGTCTACACCTCAGCCTACTGCTAAGCAGGAGAAAGCACTGTATCTAGTCTCATCTCAATATACCAAAACCCTGCACAGTTTGATTAATTATTTATCAGGGAAATGCTTGTTTTACTAGGGCTTGGCCATTTCTTACAATGGAGTGATGAAGAAATGACTCCTGTTTCTGCTCTTATCATGGGTTTGGGAGGGGTGGAGGGAAACTCACCACTGTGAACAACTGTTCTCTCCCAGCCAGTGCACAGGGAAAAATCAGGCAGAGCAGGAGGAGCAGAGCTGCACACAGCTAAGTCCTGGTGCTCTACCAATAGGACTGATTTAAAAAAGCAAGTTTGTTAGTTTATTATAGCAGTATTACACTACACACTATTTAAACAGCTACATAACAACTGTTTTTAATTAATGATTTTAGTGACATTCATACTGAATTTAGAAATTAATATAGAAATGATGAATTTTTTTTTCTTTTTTTTTTTTTTTGTTGTTTTTAAGAGTTTTTTTGGGTAGACAGTGACCTCAGTCAGAGACAAGAAAGCACCTGGAGACAGGCATAATGTTAACATTAAGAGCTTATATTCTTTTATCAATTATAAGTTAAAATGGAGAAATAAAACTGAGGAAGGTAATGAACTAAACATGCGTTGTCACTGTGTTTTTCAAGGGAGGTATGTATCAATGTCTTAGTAGATGAGGCAAAACAAGTTTCCCCACTTCTTGTATTCCCAAGTTGATTTCGCAATTTTGAATAAACAGAAGAACTTCTTTACTTGTGTTAAGAAGCTGGAACAGCCTGCCAGGTGTCTGCAGATGAAGGCTTTCTGCGCTTCAGTGTTTAAGTTATTGTGCTCATAAAGTTGAATTATTTTAGTAACTCAAAACTGACAACACATAGAAATCTAACCATACCATTGCATTTTAAAATACCCTTTGTGATGTTATCTAACAAACCAATAATTGTGTTTTGGGGATTTTATCACCTTGGCCCTCTGTATTATTAAACCTGACTCCAAATGTTTGGCTCTTCCACAAGCCTGCAGGGATGTAAGGAGAGTTATAACTAAAGTCCAAGGGTAATTCTGTCCTCACTCTCACAAGTATTCACTTCCAGAAAATTGTAATAGGCCTGAAAGGGACTATGGAGCTGCTGCTGGAGTCTGAACTCAGTGAGTGCAGTACTGACAGCATGCCAAATGGCATTACAGCCCAGCCACAGCTGACTGGAAGCTGCAGCATCTCCCGTATTCTTACAGCTACCTTACTGTCCAGTCTGGGAGAAAAATAAAATATCCCCCCCTCCCAAAAAACATGAAGTGGACAAGGAAAGGCTGCCAAGCCTCAGTAATGACTGCCCCCCTCTCAGCTCCAGTGATGATCACGTACAAAAATGCTGCTCCTGAGGATGCCTGTCTAATGTGTTCCCTAAAAATTCCCATGTTCGTCAACCATTCCACGGCCTGCATCATGCCCATGTAACTAATGAAGTCAGCAACTACTGCATCATAAGGCAGACTGCTCAAGACCACCTCATGTTTCTCCCATGAGCATGGTCTCAAAACCCCCATTATCTGTGAAACACTTAAACTTGAAGGCTTTCGTAGAATCACAATCATTTTGTGTTGTAAGGGGCTTTTAATCTAGTCAGTCTCTGCATAGGGAGCTGGAAACACATCAGTGTCAGAATTCACAAAAATGAATGAAAGGTATGATCATATAGGAAGACAATGTAACCCACTCACTGCAGATAGTTTAGACATCGCAACACAGCAGTAAAGACAAACATTAAAATTCAACATTCAGCAACAAAACAGACTTCTCAGCCAAGGGTATACTTTGTCTCATTAAAATGATACCACTCTTTCAGGAAAGCTATGGGAGGTCTGGATGTTTTGCCTTGTTTTTGTTTTGTTTTTCTAAACCGAGCAGACAGAGGAGGAACCTTACTCAGACAGTCAGCTTTTGCTGGAACAAACAGGCCAGCAAGCTTTCCAAACACGTAGCCAATTAAATGCTATTTTTGGAGCCTGTAGTAGCAGGATGAGTTGCATTCTTGCTATCATCCAACAGGAGAGTAATAAAATTACATCTTTGTGTAAAAAGGAATGTTTAAAGTTCAAAACTAAGAAGTAAGCAACTTTAGTATTGGTTCATACAGGACTGGAAGGAACCAAAGTGGTTTGGGGAGACAAGTATACTGTGCTGCAGTACTCAGTTAGCTCACAGCAGCCTCTGCAACAACCAGACATTCTCAGCTCATCTCCTTACCCTTTTAATTCATCAGCTAAGCACATGCCAAACTGCTTGGTACCAGTTTCCATGCATCTTCTTATCATTAGGCGGTAACGGGGTTCAAAGACATGGAGTGGACAAGGGATGGTAGGAAAGGCCATGGTACATACGAAGATGGGAACATCTTTATTCAAACTGTAAGAAAATTGTTAAAAAGAAAAAATCACTTTTTTTCCTGGGTGCTGCTGTATTTAGCATATATCCTTAATACAAGACAAATGGTTTCCTTAGACTCAATCTTTGTAAACGTGTATTGCTTCTTGCCATTTTCACAAGACAAACACTATTTCAGGACTCTTTTCATTAATACATTAAGTGTATAATCCCTCTAACCTACTTCCATAGAGGAAAAAGGTAAAGAAACAGCCAATTTCCCAAAGATATGCATACTGATACATCTTAGATACACATGGCAAGATTTTGGTGACAACTTTTCACAGTAACAAAGTACTTAAGAACCAGCCATGTTCAAGGCAAGATGGCAGAGAATCCCCAAACTCAGTAAATCCCTTTGATTTTGAAGCAGCCCACTAATCCACTTAATTTTTGTCAGGATTAACTGTATGTTTTGTTTTACTTTTTAGCTGAGTTATAGCACAACATTCACAAGTCACTGACTAAACTGGATCCTTGAACTTTTCCTGACCTGAAGTATAACCCATTTATAATTTGAATTCTACTCCCAGAAAACCCCCACTGTAACTTCTAAAGCTATTATGTTGTTTCACAGGAAAAAGGAATTATCTTTATTTTAAGAATATTGTTGTGCCTCTCCACCATCCAAGCACACTGTTACTTGTTAATCTGCAACATACACGTCAAAAATACAAAACATCTGGCAGGTTCATTTACAAATTCATTCCTTTGGTGCATTTTCATAAGGAAATGATTCTTCTTCAGTAATTTATATTGAAAAATACATTTTTGTAACAGCTGTCAGTAGTATAAAGAGAGCCTACTTTGACAATTCCTTCATTTCTTCCTCATAAACTTTCTTCCTTTCAGATAATTCTTCTGGCAAGTAACGGACTATCAGCTCTTCTGTAAGGACGGTCTTCTTGTAAGTTCTGCTTGCCAGAAACTACAAGGAAGAGTCAACTCTTAAGTCTGATAACAAGAAGACAAGTAACATCTCTTCCTCCCAACTCATTCTTCCCTTAGGCCAAAGTGCCCATTAGTTAGGACTGTACCAATTCCTCACCCTTCTCAACATCCAAGCACCAAAACTTCTACTTCAGCATGTGTGGTTCACCCCACTGTCCTCTTAATTCTAACCCCATACACTTTTGGGGTAAAAGTTGTACTACCAGGAAGAAAATGAAGTCCATCCTCACTTCTGGAAAGATGCATGTATCTTTTTCATCTACAACTGTCAGCTTACTGTCAAGAAGTATAAGTATGGGATACAAGTGTTGACCAAACAGCAACCATTCCTCATTCACCAGTTTCCACACAAACTGGAAATACAGTATGAAGACAGCTGTGGCTGGGGGTCCCCAGGCATGAGCCTGATGTGATACTGGAAGCCTCCATTTCTTTAAGAACCAGCAAAACCACTTGTCTTCCAATGAATGCCAAATATATCCTTGAGTAAATTAGGTCTGTGCACAGCTTGATGCTGTTGGTACTGTCTTGTTCTGGTTTCACAGAATTGTAGAATAGTTTGGGCTAGAACAGACCTTTAAATGTCATCTAGTCCAACCCCTTCAGTGAGCAGGGACATCTTCAAATGGATCAGGTCCCTCAGAACCCCCCATCCAACCTGACTTTTTATGTTTCCAGGGATGGAGCACCTGCCAACTCCCTGTGCAACCTCTTCCAGTGTCTCATCACCCTTATGGGTAAGAAAATTCTTACATCTAATCTCTTCTGATTAAATCAACTCTCTTTCACTTTAAAAACACTACCCCTCTACTAAAGTGTCTGCCCCTATCTTTTTTATAAACCCTCTTGAAGTACTGTAAGGCTGAGATCAGGTCTCCCCAGAACATTCTCCTCACCAGACTCAACAACCACAGCTCTTTCAACCTTTCTTCATAGAAGAGGTGCTTCAGCCCCAGACCACCTTCATGGCTCTTCTTGTCCCCTGTGCTGTGGACCCCAGAGCTGGATGCAGCCCTCCAGGTGGCATTTCACCAGAGAGGAATAAAGGGGCAGAAATCACCTCCCTCACCCTGCTGGCCACAGTGCTTTGGCTGCAGCTCACAAGTAGAGCACAGAAAGTCCCCACATAGACTGTCTCAGAAGAACACAACTTTCTGCAGTTTTGTTAATTGGGGCAAGGACATACTTACTTCTGACAGCTTTTCTTTGCAGAGTGGGCAAAGTGGATTATGGTCAAGGCAACGCTCAAGGCATTTGAGGCAAAAGGTGTGTCCACAGGGTGTGGTAACAGGTTCGTAGAACAACCTTAACATGAAAACAGGGAACAGAAAAGCTAAGCTGCCAACAAAAATAATTCCCAATGTGTGGAGAGGAGTGACCAGTCCTAGCTCTTTCTTTCTTTCCTCCTTTTGTATAAAGCATGGGTGACAGTGTTATCTAATGATACAAAGAAGGTTTTCATTTTCAAAAGTGGTAAACAATGGAGAACAGCATACAAAATAGAGAAAACCACATCTGTGAAGATTCACCAGATGGAAGGTTCAGCAAAAAGGAACAGAGTAATGATTTAGACATTCTCTGGCAAACTTCTCTTCCTACACCATGAAAACTTTTTTCAGAAGCTAGAGAGGCTTTGTTATGTTAATGCCAGGTCAACACAGTCATACCTCATGCAGAGGGAACACTCAAAGTCCGACGCATCCACCAGAGTTGTTGGTATTTCACTTGAAGTGTCAGTGGTGTTTTCAAGTAAAACATCTCCATCTAAGTAGTCAAGAAGATTATTACAGTAAATATGTAAGCATTACTGCATTTTCCAATGTTCTTTATGCCGTTGACTTTTTCATTAAAAATATGATTTATGTTTCTTCTTTTCTGAAGTTTTGATTCTCTAAGTTTTAGATTTTTTGGCAGGAGATCTTTTGGAGAGCAGAGGATGATGTCTGTGGCCAGAGAATACACTTTAGAGCTGAATACCCATTATTTGCTTCTCCAGACATGATTGTGTTGTGGGTTTTTCTAGACTAGTTTTTAAAATATTCTGCTATTGCTTCCCCACCACCACCCCCACATCAGCCAGGCCAGATGTTTTAAAGTACATTAAGTCCAGACTTTAATTTGTTTACACACAGTCAAAATATTTCATCACTGTTTATTATAGATTTCTCAGCAGGGGTAATTTTTCTTACAAATATAAAAAAGCCTCCATTTTTCTAGACTAGGCTGTTGTAGAAATCCCAAATTTCAGACACCTTAAAGTTAAAGGACTACTGGAGTTGCATTAGCTAGCACTAATTTTACTAGATTTTACTAGCTCAGCAATCCACAGAGGCAAAACACTTCACTTAAAATTCTGCCCAGATTTTTTGGGAATGGTTTGTATCTCTGGAGTAAACTCACTTCAAGGATACGCACTTCAAACTTCACAGCAGCATTATTTAGGCCCAAAAGCTATCAGCTCCAGCTTCTGTTGACATTTACACAAGCAAATTCTGCAACTTCTTTTACAATTTGCATCTTTGTGATGAGTTGCCATAGAGCCTGCACATATTTTTTATTAAAAAAATTCTTGATCATTAAAGAGCTCAGCTTTTTATGTTAAGTTAAAACATTAAGATGCTTTGTTAAAGAGTAACTTATGCTCAGCATCTGGTTTATCTCCAGCACAGACAGGATAGGTGGTGTGCAGCCTACAAAGAAAAACACTGCTATCTTTAACCTACATCTCACATGTTAGCATTTAGTAATTGCAAGAACCTGGCTGTGTTAATTCTGCAAATAGTAACATGGCACTGGGACCTAGCACAGAGCAGAAATTAGTGCTTATGGGTAAAACATGATCTCTGGCCTTCCCTGTGAAGATACAGGTGGGTCAGATTTCACAATCTATTTACTGAGTCTGCAGTTCACAGACAAGTACAGGGTTTTTCCCTCCACAGCCACTTGATCAGAAACTGGCCATCTACTGATCTTTTGCAGAGGTTGCAGACAGACAGCTGTACTTGAAAACCTGTAACATTTCGAGGGAGAAGTCAAACTCATCAAGGTGTGTGTTGATTTTTTTTCTTTAAAGAAAAAAATTCACACCAGTACAGCAACATTTTCCAAGTCTATGTTAACCAATTATTATACAGCTCAGTGAAATACTGCCTTCAGCACTTTTAGCCCTGACTACTAAAGCCACTCTGGAGGTCTTTGTTAGAAGCCTGAGAAGCATACAAACTATAGGCACAGCTATCAAGTAACAGAAAACTGGGAGGAGGGAAACTTTAAAAGAATTCTTTGTTTGCTTGGAAAATTTCATGTAAAGTTGCATGTGACCGGTTCTAATGCCAGTTAAAGATTAGTTTCCAGGCTTACTTCATCTTTCAATCATATAGAAAGACCATGAGACCCAGAAAATGGAAACAGCACTAGCAAGGCAAAGACTAAACTGTGAGTGGATTACACACACATTACATTGGAAATGGCCCATTTGAGAAAGAAAAATACAGTTCTAATTCAATGAACTTAAACTGCTCTGGAATGAGGTAAATAGGTTGTTAGAGCAGAAAGAGACACAGCAGAGTACAAAATATTATGCCAATTCCTGTAAGGAATGTTTTATTGACACCAATAAAAAGGGAAGAGTAAAAAATGTATAGTTTTTCAGTATGTGCAAGAGAAATTGCTTTTCTAAGCCACAACACAAACCTTTTTTAAGAATCTTATTGGGGACATCCAAGCTCTGCAAGTCCCTCATATCACTGGACAGCTTTCTTTTTAAGCCAACCCCAGGTAAACTGGAGAGAATAGCTCCCAAAGACTTCTTGTTGTCTTCAAAGTAGAGATCCAGAACATGATGGGTAACAGAAGAATCAGTGCTTCTAAATACATCAGATTCTTGGGACGGGGTTTTTGTTAACCTGAACACAGTATCCTAAAAAAATAAGAACAGGTATATATAGCATGAGACAATTTTGGTTTGCTTTTATCTATTAGTTTTATCAGCAATAGATCAATGTTCCCACAATGAGCCTAGCAATGGAGAAAGGTCTGTATCAAAGGTCACTTCCCAGTTGCATGAAGTAGAGCCACGTCTCTCCCTACAGTGCCTGTATCTAGAAATCATGTTCCTGTCATAATAAAAATCTTCATTGAAAAAACCCACAAATACTACTGACCCCCACACAAAGGCATCACATTGTTTTCCGCAGAAAAAGGTTCACTCTCTTATTCTTCTGAGGAAGTACATCCCAGTAAGAGATCCAACAGCAATGGAGAGAACAGGCTTACCATGAAAGTAAGTGCCTACACAGGTGCAGACAAAGACAATGTCACACAGATCAGAAAGATTCATGTGCTACTTTTGATATTTTTATGTTGAACACTTTTTGCTTTACCTTTGAGGACCCAGCAACAGAGTTATCTTCCACAGCTGACTGTGTGTTTATGCTACTCAGAAACGCAGGTTTCAATCTTGTATGGGATGTTCGACTAGAGAAAGGTGCTGTTAGACTATCATGCACATTTTCAAAGGCTGGGAAAAACATCTCACACATTATCTAGTTAATTAAGAGAGAAAAAAAAAAAGAAAAAGTAATAATTACAACATAGATATTTATGTTTGTGTGAACACAGATGCACAAACTTCACAGTTGCTAGATGCCAAGAAGCTTGCAACACCCAGGACATCCTGCATTCCCCAATGTCCATGGGAAACTTGAATGGCAGTCCCCACCACAACCATACTCGTGTTCCAAGGTGCTCTTCTAGTGCCCTCCTCCCTTACAAAGGCTTCTGCTCCCCAAAAGCATCCAGGGCAGCAGTCTGTTGTATCCTTCTCCTGACCCTACCCATCTCCATTCTGACACTAAGACCCTGCTTCCAGAAGTCTCCAGACCATGCTCTCCCATCAAAACCAGTTAACAGAGATGTGTTTAAACATTCCTTGTGTTCTTCATCCATCTCCTCCATTCTCAAGCAGATTTAACCCCTAGTTTAAAGGTGTGCAGAGCCTGTTCCCCCTCCCACCAGTCCCCACCAAGCATCTTGCCAAATCCTCGTTTCATTTTTATAAGAAGCTACTTGTATGGATGGTCACAGAGAAACTGATGATGGGCTGTTAGCACTTAATGTGTCTAACTTCCCATAAGGAGCAAAATGCTACAAAGACTGCAGGATTTTTCCAGGACAGGGCAGCACACAGCTTTCTCTTCTCAATCCTCTGCCACTTCCCACATAAAAGTCATTTTCTGATGAGTACTAAAATTAGCAACCTCAAGCCTACACAGAGGAATTCACAAATATATAATGCCTCTGGTTGAGGCATCAACCAAACTCAAGAAGTGCCTCACACAGCATAATGCTAAAGAGGTTTATTGGAGCATCTACTGAATCAAAACTATCCTTTGGGTGTTTATGATCACCTGCAATACCAAGAATTTTACTTGGCTGTGGGATTAAAAGCAGCACAATGGCCAAGTAGCCAGTAAATACATTTTATACCTTTTGGGCTTCTTTCTTCATTGAGCTCCATTCAGGATTTAAGGCAACACAATAAAGAAACTCCTTCAATGCTTCCTCAGTCCTTTCCAATCCAGAAAGAGCTTTTGCTTTCACATAATGGCCCTGTTCACACAAAGGAAACGTACAAATCTAGAGATCATTTCTGAAACGGTAGCAAGACACCAGAAAACAAACCTCAAAGTTCATGTCATTCTGCAGGTGAAAAACGAGATGCTTTCTGAGTAACAACCTCTTTGACACATGTGACTTAAAGAAATTCAGTCCCTTATGGTGAAAAAAGATTAACCAGGAACCCTCTGCTGCATCATCTCTTGCCACAGGCATTGCTCGTTTCCCAAGAGAAGAGCTGGGAATGAGGAGGGGTATTTATCTCCCCAGGGACAAAGTCTACTACACATCCCACTGTGCTTGGATACATCAGAGAACAGTTTCACATACCAGGAAAAACTCTGAAAGTAATGCAGCTGCATAGAAAAGGCAGTGGCACAGGGCAGCCTGGAAGTGGCAGCTCAGAGAGCTCATGACAGTCACTTCTCCTGGGTGTCTTACTAGGACAGAGGTAATTTTTCACCTGTTTTATTTGGCTCAAAAACATAATGAATTTAGGGCAACTTACCAATGCTGAACCTGAAGCATTTTAGTCCACCCTACCTCTCCCATGTTCTGGGCTCACACATCCATGGCCAACAGCTATGGTAGCCAGCTTGGGAATAAATCCTACTTTATTTGTTACTAGTAGCAAGAGAGGAATGCCTTGCCTCTGACCTTTCCTGCTGATATCGGACTACAGTTCTAATCTGACTATGGAAATTACTTCCTTCACAATGAAAAGAAACTAAGTGTGCATTTAAATGCTTCCCTCCTGCTTATTAGACAGAAGTATGCTCTACAAGTCCACCTCTGACCCACATGAACATCTCTAGCCCGTACTGAAAGCACAGCTTCATTCATTTAAGAGACTGGCTAGATAAGCAGATCCACTTTTTGTCCTTCATAATCATGATGAAAGATCAGGTATCACATAATCCTCCTGAGCAGTTAACTCCCTCATTCTTTCAATACTGCTGTGCAAGCTGAGACCTGTTAAGATCTTTACCATTCCACTGGAATTGGAAGAAGGAGGCTCATGCCAAAAGCAAGTAGCAGGCACTGCATAGGCCAGATTAATTAACATAATTATCATTTGATGAGCTGTACAAGAAGTCTCAGTACACACTGATTCTCTCCAGGTGAGATACATTTTTCTTTTCCTCAATGCAGTAAGAAGAGAGATAGTGTGAGGCCTGACCCTGATCTTCTTACCTGGATCCTTGCACAGCCTCCATAAAACGCCTCCTTTTACACGCCTGCCATCAGCGTCAGCGTTACTGCCCTGCACTGGGGAGCCTACAAGCTTGTTTGGACTCGTCCTTTGAAGCCGTAAGAGCAATGTCCTTATCTGACCTGCAAGAGAGGACTGAGCTGGGCTGTCCACAAAGTACCTAAAGACCCAACACCAGGACTTAGGCACAGGGACTAGAAGCCTCTATACTTCACAGACTACTGCTGCCACCTTCCCTATCCTATTTTCACATACGCCTGACAAGCATCAAACTGAAAGGGAGATCCAAGAAGGACCACATGCAGGAGGCAGGAGGGCACCTCTGTCTACCCTCCATATAAAAACACAACTGGAAAATTCTCCCTGCCTTAGAGAGTCCAAGGACCCATTTTTCTCAGCTACTGAAAAGAAACCAACTTATCTATAGTTCCAATAACTACAGCATACCCAGGAGTTTCACCATTAACTCAGCAAGCCATTACATCTATTATCAATAAGCCAGAAGATAATCGTAAGTGAAGTAGATGCTTGCATCCTAGGAGCTGCCCCCAGAATTAACTTTAATTTTATGTTGGGTTTGTTTTTTTTAATTACATAGCAAATGTTTGAGTTAATCTCTGCCACTGGATGAGATGCTGAAATACACAAAGCAAAGCAGATGCTCCGAACTCCTGGAGAACATGGATTCTGGGTCAGCACAGCTGATGTCAATGTCCTCACAAACATGAAAGCACAAGTGAAGTACGTCTGAGACACTGCTGGTTATGCCACGATGACAAATTTCATTTTCAATTAACGTTCTTCACAGATGTGATTAATGAAAGCTTTATCTGCCTACGACTGACACACGTCACATTTCCATGGATTCAGGCAAACAGAAGACGTTTCAAGAAAACATCTGAATGTGCGTAATTAATTTTCCTCCTTCTGCACAGAAATCCAGCCAGCATCACTGGAGGTGGGATTCCCGACATGATGAGAAATAATCCAAGACAGAGAAGCAAACTGGATGCAAGGGAAAATTTTTACCTGTCTTCCTACATGAAAGGTTTTAATGGGTGACAAGACAGATAGCCTTCAGAGACAATTACCTAACTTGTCAGAGACTCGGCGTTTCAGACAGCACCTCTCTGCTTGCTCTGCATCATCCCTAACTGGGAATGGAGCACTAGATGCACAGCACTGCTTGCTAAGGCAGGAGGCCAAGGCATTTATGCAACACCTCCTTAGTCTCCAAAGGAAAACAACGTTGGCCTAAAATTCTTCCCCAATTCCCCATGCTACGCTTTCCCCAGAAAGCACCCAGAGGCTTTACCTGCTCAAACCTGTGCTGCAGTTTTGCTACTGATCGGAGTGGGACTGGCTGCAGGTGTAATCCTAGGTGGGAACTGCTGGACACCCAATCCAGCCTCGGGCAACTAGTGGTAATGACAGGCACCATGTGCTTCTTCCATTTCTCTCTCCTAACATCATTTCTGATACTTGCTTCAAACTGCCCACTGCTCCTTGTAGCACCTCCTTTGGTTATGAAAAAAATCCCAATCCCTCTATGAAACACCATGACACAGCCAAACAACACAGATATGAAATTTTAGGATTAAAAAGGGAAAGAAAATAATCCTGAAATACAGTCCAAGTTGCTCCTCAGAAAAACACACTGGCAAGCAGGCTGTCAAAGCCACCCACTTCCATGGGACATATCATCCCAGAGGGACCTGCAGGGCCGTCCTGGGCTGCTGGAGCCCTATGGACTGATTCTGTTGCCAAGCTGCAGCACAAGCTGTAACACCTTATAGGCACCGGCATGAACAAAACCACACCACCAGCAGCCCACCACCAAAATCCCACCAGTTGGAGAGATTCTGAGGACCTTCCAGACTTGTTCTTTGAAGAACTTAAGACATTTCTGGCCCTGGTAATGCCACAATGTTCTTCCAACAACACCCCCAGCAGCACTGTCCCCCGCACGGAGAGAAGCCCTGAGAAGAAGCAGTTTTCATTTTGGTCTTTACAAGAGGCAAGCACCGTACCGCGGGCCAGTGGGGCTTGTTTCGGCAAAGGATGTCTGCGTCGTGAAGAGCTTGCTGGTAGTTTTTCATCAACGTACAGAGTTCTGCCCGCTGTGCTATTAATGAACACTTGCAAGGAGCTGGAAAACAGAAACAGTTGCAAGGAACTTCATCAAAAGAAGTACTAGGACATGTTAAATACAGTAACCTCATACACAGCCACTGTAACCAAAAAAAATCACTACTTCACACCCATTACATTTATACTCTCCTGTAATGGAAAAAGAGGCAATTCCTTCATTCTTTCCTGCTTAAAATATATTCTTCTCACTCTGAAGCAACCTCTGTGTTTTATCTAGCAGGACATATTTAATATTCACAAACAGGATGCCACTGCTCTTTTCCTCATGTTGCTTACAGGACACTTCAGAAAGCAAAAAGAAAAAAGCTGCAAGGGTTTCTACCCTCACTGTGGAAAAAGAGATCACCAATGCAGGACTTCAGCTAAAATGTTCCCAGAAGCCATTAAATAAAAGAAATGCATGCAGCCTTTACACTTCATATCCACTTGCCTTCTTCCCCAGGGCAAGCAAACCTCTCATGATCATGCACCTTGCCTCCACAAATTCATGAATCATTCAGTTCACATGGATTATGAACTTCCCAAACATTCTGTCCTTTCCTAAAGTCTCTAGAACACATTTTAATTTCATAGAATCACAGAAAAACTGGCTGATCCATGTTCAGCCTGTCCACCAGGACCTCCAGCTCTTTTCTGCAGATCTGCTGTCTAGTCCAGCCCATCCTGTTGCACAGGGTTATTGTGTTCCAGCTGTACCTGCCTTTCCAGAAGCAGGCAAGGCAGGTCAGCCCATGCCCCAGGTTGTTGGTTTGAATGGCAGCCCTGCCCTCCACTACATGAACCACTTCTTCCTTTCCCAGTCTGGTGTCATGGACAAACTCATTGACAGCACTCTTCCTGTGATGGAAGCTGTTAATAAGGTGCTGAACTGTGTCAACCCCATTACCAACACCTGGGCAACACCAGTGCAGCCATCCACCCGGCAGCTCTCAAGCCATTAGCCACCACCTCATACCCCTAATGGTCCAATCAATTCTCCACCTCCCTGCCACAACTTCCCCAGCTTGGCAAGAAGGACACTGCAGCAGGCTGCGGCAGCATCCTTGCAAAACACACACTAAGTCCCAAATAATGCTCTGCTTTTGTTCACTAGAACAGTTATGTTATTTTAGGTGGTGAGATTTACAAGAGATTTACTCTTGGTCATTGTTGACCTTCATATTCTGGGAGAGGCCTCCACAGGGCTGGAAGCTGGCTGCTTGCAGCTAAGTATGTGAGCTGGTTAAAACTGTCAGAACTTTACAAAGGCTCCAAGGTGTGCAAGTTTCTGCAAATTTTAATTCACATCCAAACCAACTCTCTCAAGACTTTTCCACCAAATGTCACTTTATGCATGTTCACAGGGCTCCTGTCTCCATAACCCTTCCTGCTCTCTTCAGCCTGGTTTGGCATCACTGTTTGGAACTCACTTCAGCACCAGCATCCTAAACATGCCCTCAGTAAGAACACACTGTCCATACACAACCCAGGTACAAACACGTGTGCATGGACACAGAGTAAGTACAACTGCTGCAAGTGCCACCACTCATTAAGTTCGAGCACCGACCAGGAGGGATGGCCCAACACCACATCCCCCTCCCACCTCCTCCCCTCCCTTGGGCTGAAGCTCCTGCTTGTGTGGCAAACCAGGCTCGCGTGGCTGCACTGAGAAGCAGAGCAAAGAATCAATTGACTGAAAGTTAATTCAATAGCAACAAATAAACAGAAAGGTTTAAGAGGATCAGTTTCCCCTCAACTAGTTCACTACAGCCACACAAACTTGAGTGCCAAGACACGGTATGAGAAGGAAAAAAGCAGCAAGGAGAGCTGCCTTTTTGGCTGTAGCATGGACTGACAACAGATATACTAACCGCAGAATGACATATCAGGGCTGATGCTTCTCCACTGGTCTCAGACAGTGACAGCTAGAGACTACACTTAAAGAGCTCTGCAAAAGCTCACAGGGTGGGGTTCTGTGCTGGTTTTTGTTTGTGTGGTTTTGTCATGATTTGTTGTGGGATTTTTTTAACTATTACACATGCAGACTGCTGCATGCAGTGATCCACATTTCTACCTGATAGTTTTTAAAAAGATGGCAAGTTACATAAAATCGAAAGCAATTAACCCAAGATCTCCAAGCAGGTTTTTTGTTTGTTTTAGCAGATGCTCAAATATGAAATTATTCAATTTAGCTGCACTTGAACAGTAAGCAATGCATACGTTGTACTTCCATCTTTGTCTGCTCTAGGGTATCCAGGCACAGGGTATGCTGAGGGGAGTAGAAGCAGCAGAGTTAGGCACCTCAACAGGAAAGCAAGGGGGGGGGGGGGGGGGGGGTCTGGCACCACAGGGAAAGGAAGCAGTGCGAGATTAGGGGGCTTGCTACTTCTGTTCACTACTGCACATTTTGACCATACATGCTTTTCAGCAATCTTTAGAATAGTTTATACAGCCAACAAACCTGTCTTCTGTGCAAAAGTTTTAGGAAAAAAAAAAAAAAAGCCACTGCAGAGCACAACAGTGTGGCAAAGGCTGCAAGTCTTCCTGAAGCACAGTCCAAAGGGTCTCACAATATGAAAGGAAAATAAACCAACCTGGAGGCAAGCCAGTAAAAGCTACATGTACTCAGGGCTTGTACCTCTCCTTCACTGAGACTCAGTCAGAAAGCATAAGGTGTGGCCCATCTTAATGAGTAACTGGCAAGGAATGTTTAGTTAACTGAGGGAAAGGATAAAAAAACCCAAACCAAACAGCTTTGCTAAAGAGAACAGTATTTACAAGGCCACAGTGTAACAAGTCTTCTATAGGAAGATGAAGTATCTAGACTAGATGCCACAGCATAGAGTGGTGCCCAGCCACCTCCCTTCAGGCTCACCTCACTCAGAGCAAGCAGTGCAGCCTGAAACCTTGCTGGCTCTATACCCAACCAATGCATCCCTAATTCCCAGCCTACTGCTATCAACAGGACTGTCCCAGGAGGGTCTGTGTCTCATCAGGGCAAAGCTACATGGACTGAAACCTCATTCTTTGTCAGCAGAACTGAGGCATCAGCTGGCTGATTCCAACGCAGGGTCCACATGGAAGTGGGACCAAAAAGTGAATATCCAGCTGCAGCCTAAATAACTACAGGGTTTCTTGTAAGCACCATGGTATTGAGTTGTTCCACGCCACAGCAAATGCTGTGATGGAAATAATTACTCACAGAAGGTGACAGGAATGTACAGAGAATGTGCTTGAGAATGTACAGAGTTTGTGAATCCTGCTAGATGCCAGTATACAAGTATGCCAGTGTTTAAGGTCAGGCTGGAAAATGCCTAGAGCACCCCACTCCAGTGGTCTAATGGATAGTGTCCCAGCCCATGGCCAGTGGGCTGGGACTAGATGATCTTTAAGGGTCCTTCCAACTCTTAACATTTTGATTCTACACTATAATAACTGTCAAGTTTATTTGCAATTTAAAAAAAAAAACAAAAAAACCACCAAACAAAACCCAAAAAACAAACCCAAAGAAACAATCCCAAAAGAAAAAGCTGCACAATAGTAGTCAAAAGTTTGTTTTAAAATAATGCACTCATTCTCTCTTCTGGAGATAAAGAGCAGGGGAAAAAAAAGATTTCTTTTATGAAATGCCTTATTATTTCAGGCCAAATTAAAAAAGAAAAGCGTAGAAAATTTTACTGTTTACACAATACTAGCAGATGGCATTTTGTGAATCCAACTCCTCCTGGGAATCTACAGCTGCACAGCAAAATTTATGTCCTTGTCAGCATCAGGGATGCAGTACTGAGGCTCCCTGAGGAGCTGAGGATCTTCAGCTCTGGGCAGCTGGGACACAGAGACTTCCTCCAAGACACAAGTCCTGGAAGTCTTCCCAAGCATCTCCCTTCCCCCTGGCCATAATCCCACTGTACCAAACAAACCCTGGCCCATAAAGGGCCCAGACCAGATGTATGTTTGGGTCTTTGCTTCCTGGACCCTTCTCTGGACCACCAAGTATTGTCTACCCTGAGTGTGGTTGTCAGCTTGGATTTTTCCAAAATCATTAATTTTCCTCTCACACCACCTTTGTGCTCATCTGCATATTTGTTACACTGTGTTTTTACTTATGCAGAAGCTAACACCCAAAATTACTTTTACAGATATGCCCAAGCATTCAAGTTTTTTAAAAAATGATTCTGTTGAGTTTGGGAGGCTGGTAGGACAACAGGGCTCCCCAAAATCTCCTCGTGTCAGGAAGGCAGTTAGAGCAATTATGAGAATTTGCCCAACTGACCACAGATGATATAAGTTTTACTGTAATAAACTACACTGCGATTTCTTCCAGGAACTCGGAGAGAACAAGCTTAAAGTTGCTAGAACTCTCTAATTCTCCTTATCTGACAATGCTTCCTAGAAAATCGCATCTTATTCACACATATTTCAATACTAAGCATATTTCCTGAAGGCATGAGCAGAACTGAAATACTGTCATCGCAAACACCTTTCAGTCTTGCTTTTAAGAGCCTGCACAGAATTTCACCAGAAACTTCTCTGACATTTTAAAGAAACTTCTGCCCTGGAGAGAGAAAGAAATTTGGCTTATTTTGCTACATTATGCATTTAGTTCTTAACAATTCAGTATTGAAAGCCTTTTAATAAGCTTGAAAAATAATATGAAACATATATTTTCATTTCAGTGAGAAATTAGCAAATTTTAGTAAATAACTGAATAGCAAATTAGCTTTTCTCCTCCAAACCTCATGTAAGCATGACAAGTCCACACACAAAAATTGGATGCAGAGGATGTCTGGTAGGGAAAGAGGGGGTGGCAAAGAGAAAGGTGCAGTTTAGATAAAATAATTAGCAGTAGTAAAGACATTCAGGACATTAAAATAAACTTCAGGACATTAAAATTTCACAGCAAAGATGAAAACCAGGATCAGCTTCCCAAACCTGATTATGGGGGACAATGAACATGGCCACATACTTGCAATCAGCAAATCCATGTTTTCTAAATCATTGGTCCACCTTAACTGGATTAACAACTGGACTTTAAAAAGTATACATATTTTGTGAGTATCATGGCTTTTCCTCCTCACATTTACATGACTGGCAACTTCCTGAAGTGATCAAAGATGCCAGAGGAAATGTGCAAGAGCTTTTAGTGCACAGATAATGCAATAAAAGATGTCTCTTCCTCCAGAAATCTACTTGTGCAACCAAGCCCCTTCCACTGCACTTATGAGGCAGGCACTTGTGAACAGTACTTTGTAGGCAAATATAACACCCATTTCCCCTGGGGGACCACGGGACCAACACTGGCAGACAGTAGTGTATGGCCTTAGGAACTCTTGAAATAGGCTCTGGTGAGGATGAGGAGCACTAGCCACCACCATCCTCTACTTCGAGCCTGTGCTACCAATTTTTAGGAATATGTAATTTTAAGATTGAATTAATTTTTCTCTGGCCTCTGTATTTTGCTGTTCAAAAGCCCAGGCTTAAGAACATAGACCCTGCAGTATGCTGAAAAAAATGCTTCAGATTCTCAGCAGTTTTATTTCAGGCTCAGTAAGTCCTCAGCTAGGAAGCTCCGTAAGTTATTTAAAGCTGGACTGTCATCACTGCTAAGCACAGCTAATCACTATTCCCATCATTACCCAGGAGAAACACCGTAGGGGAAGTTGTATGCTACCCAGAAGAAGAGCTGCTACAGATGACGCAGCTAACTTTGCACCCTCGCTTTTGTGCCATACCTCTGGCCTCATGAGGCAGAATTAGGCCAGACCAATTACATTAATCTACAGTTTAGTTTGCATGTCCACAACTCCAAAGCCAATGAAAACCTTCTTCCCAAACCTCTAAGTTATGAATTGCAGCAGCAGAAAAGTCCAAATTCAAGAACGTCCGAGCATAGAGCTAAGTGTAATATATTAGACCATTGCTCCCTCCTATGCAAATCCCAATCTTACAACACTCTGCTAGATGCCTGTTACTCTTTTCAGGTAATATAGCATGAAACAACACTCCCTCCCTGTATTGTCAGTTCCCACTCTACCCTTTGGACATTTGGGCTGCTTCACATGATGTACCCCAAGTCCATCTATGGCCTCTTGGCACTAGTATAATAAAAGCAGTAAGCACACAAATATGACTCATTTTTCAATGCTTACTAATTCACCCAGAACTTAGTTCAAGGCTGGGAAAGGTTTCCTACCAAAGCCTCGGTCAGAATGGAATTATCGTCTCACACAGCAGGTACAGAGACTGCCCCAAATCAAGATATCTACGGACCAAAGTATGATATAACAAGCAAGATTCAAAACCAAAACAAAAAACCTCAAGGGGTCAACCCCCTGCCAAATCTCCAAAGCACCCGAGGAAAAATTCTGACCCTCCCAAAGAAACAGGGACCTATGCTAGGTGCACAAGAACCTGTGTTGCAAGGAGACTCCAAAGACACCATTGTACTTTGCAGACAGGCAGGACCAGCCAAGTAGGTCTCCCACGATCACAGTTCAACAAGAACAATTTACAGCCAGATATTCTATCATAAAACTACTTTACCAGTGACAACCTAGTTGCCTTCTTTGACGTGATTAGTACATGAGCTACATTTCTACAAGTTGCCCTTCAGGTCTTTTTAAACTCTTTTTCCAGTTAAAGCTTGTTTCAGAATTTTGGACTTTTGGTAAAAGAACCTGCTTGTTTCTCAGTTACTACCTCACCCCTTCTGTCCTCAAATAGAGTGATTACTTAATACATTTGCAAAAAAGAAAAGAGTACTGCAATACCCTACTAATTTTAAGATAAGGAAGCACGAGCCAGTTCTATAAATGTCTTCTTTCAAAAGCAAAAGACATTCTGTTATACTTTATCAAAGAAAAAAAGAAGAGTATGCTGTTTGAAGAGACTTCAAAAATTCTTTAGACTTGGATAAGTACATACAGTTCATTCTCAAGGATTGCTGAAGTAGTTCAATTATTTATAGGAAATTACATCTGGGTTACATACATGAAGGGGGAGAGGAAAATACAGTTCTGTTCCATTTAAGATGGGCTAAGTCACATGCTATGTTAATTACTTAAAAAAAACCCACACAAAAAACCCAAAAACCCACAGAAAGGCTGTCTACTGTGCAGTATGATGCCTCCTTCCCCTCATCAGTGATGAATAAGCCTCCTGATCACCTTGGCTCTGCTCTTGCAGCTTGGCAATGCCTCTGCCTTCAGCAGACCCTCTGCAAGCAGGCAAAAACTTCCAGAGATCCAACTATAGGACCTGAGCGCTCAACCACAAGCTCTGTACAAACCAAGAGTAACATGAGCTTCTGCCCCAAAACCAACTTGACATGTTTCCAGTGGTGACATGTAGACTGTATCTACAACCATTTTTCAAACACTAGTTCACGGTAAAACAGGGGGGAGCGGGGAGTGGGGGGGGAGGCGCTGAGGGGCAGAACTCTGCAAAATATTTCAAGTTTAAAAATAACGCTAGGATTACTGCAACAGTCTCCAGGTAACCTTGACTCTTACTTTTACACATTTTTCTGTCCATGTAGAACAGAATAAAGAGGTTCTGGAGAGGTTCTGGCTTAAGCAGATTCCGAGATATGATTTTAAAGAGGGATGGGAAAGTTCCTTTTTTAGCACAACTCATTTAAGCAGCAAGAAACTACTATTTTTTGTAGCAGGTAATTTCAGAAACACTACCTCTCATTCTTCTCTTAAAGTCACCTTCCTTTATAAGTTACAAAATTAAATATTCTTCTGATAAATTATTAAAATGACTGAACCGGTTGCTGTTGCAGGAGTTGTGACAGCTGTCTACCATGGCTTTTCTGTTGTTTTTGCTAAGTGGCTTGTACAACATCAAAGACTTACTTCTTTACTACTGCAAACAGGAAAGTGTACCCAAGACCCTGTGAGGAAGATTTGGCCATCATCCTTTTGAACATATCAGGAAAAAACATTATCTTTTAGTAGCAGCCTCCTATGTATAATGGTGTACAAAAGAAGAGACCATTAAAGTGTTCTAATACATATAACTCATATACAGGTCCATGTAGACACTCTCTAGCAGTATTCTTTGAATGAGACTTTGGTGCAAGCACTCACTAACAAGGGCACAACCTTAGAAAACAGCAGAATTAATAAAACACGTACAATGGCATCAGCCACCTCTATAAAAATTTAAGCACAGCTCTCTAAAGAGATTTTGGTAGCTTCCCTTTTCAGACAGGGCCTCTTCTTTGCTTCTTCTGACCCTAAACCAGGACTAACAGAGAAATCCATCAGCGGTCAGGGCTCCAGCCAGAAAGCACCTGAAGGCTGTTCCACCAGTCCACCAAGAAATTCTGATCATCCTTTCCCCCCTTATCTGAAACAGCTCAGACACAGGTACAGAAGGAAAATGCCCAAGCAAACTGCAGAAGCAGCTGCTCCTGGTTGACCTTAACAAGCACCTTTTTCCCATGAGAAAGTGCATACCAAAGATCATCTGCAGCCAAAAATACCTATGTGAGAATGTTTCAGTTAAGTGGCCCAGACCCACTAGGTCGTGTAGGCTGTGTGGGATGCATGAGAATGTCCGAGATAAAGGAGCAAGAAACATCTGCTCTACCATTTCTTTGTATGATTGGTTAGTCTCCTACTCACTGGCTGCATAGCTTTGATTCTGTGATCTGTAAACAAGAATCCTATAAATATTCGCATATGTGCTTAATAAAGAGATTCAACAGGATCCGTATTTTTTCCAATCGCTACACAAATTATTTCTGGGGCACGGCAGAACACTTGCCCATGCCTATCTCATAGCTGTAAGCACTCAGCCTAACTCCAAGAATGTTTGGCTGGAAGTTTACCTATGCCATGCTCTCCAGGAAGGACTGCAGCACCACAACCTGACATTTACCTAGCAGGACTACAGCAGTTGCTCTTGAATCAGCTTGCATTGAAGGTCTGTAGCTTCCTTTGTGTCTCTTTTCTACTGCCTCCTGGCCTGCCCCACCCCCTAAATTCAATTCTTACAAAGAGAGAATGTGGAAGGCATCAGATAAATTTCCATTAATTGCTTGACCACAAAAGTAATTAGTGTTGAGTGGCCACAATAAGCTTTCTTTTAGATCAGACCAATTTGTGGTGATCATCCACTGGGATGAGGGGGGAGGGCTGTTCAACATCTGGCCAAGAGAGGCAGACTCCCCTCTTTCCATCAAAGCTCAGGAAAGCTCCTGCATTTTGTTTCTAGCAACACTACAACCACCACTCCGTGGGCCAGAGGTCAGTGAGCAGCCCTCCACACCAGGAGACTGGAGACAGAGCATCCCCACGGCCCACACAGCAGCATCTCCCTTGCTTACACCACAGCACTGCTACCTCTGACACTACTTTGGGCTTGGTACAAACTCACCTCCTCTCCTTAGCCTTTCCTACACCATCCTTTATCCTCTTGAAACAAAGATACACACAGACATATGTGCAAAGGAGCTTTTTTTCCCCAAGTCCTCTATCTTTCACTGTGTTTTCAGAATTCTGAGATAGAGCTGAGCTTTATCCCCTACATCCTCGTCCTGAAACCCTTGGCAGAGGTGGAACTAAAATCCTGGGCAATGTGAGCAGCTTCATGCATCAGCTATCCCTCCCGACCCCAGGATAAACATATTTCTGCTCAGAAACAGCCCATCACACTAGAAGTAAACAAAACCAATTTGAGTGTTTGCTGAGCTCTTACAGCTCTCCAGAAACAATAATCTTCTCAGGCCTGATAAACTTTGCAGCAGTGGGCAATTACACACTGAAGCCAACACATCTCACATAGAAAGAGGGTGCTCTGGAATGCCAGTGTCCAGATAGGATGTGTGCCACCCTGCTGGGACCCACCTGTACAGCACACAGCAATCAAACAAGTAGCTGCTCCATCACACCACAGGAGCCAGGGCAGGCTCACCCCTCCACATGCAAAAAAGCTCATTTGAGATTAGGGTCAGGCAGGCACAACAGGGTCACAGCCCTTCCCAGCAGAGCCACAGCCCCGTGGGCACGCTTGAGAGACCACCCAAGACCTGCAACTGCTGACACAGCCCAGGAACCAGAACTGCTACAAAACAGCAGCAACAAGAGCCACAGAACTACACCCCTGGGCTTTGTATTCCTGAGCAGACATCTTCAGCCTTTTTTACAGGAAAGGCACAAGATGCTAACAGGCTGTCTCAGTACAAAGAAGGGCACAGAGATATTCTGGCTTAAGTCATGACCCAAGACCACCCCAAACTTCTCACACTCTGCATTCATGTTGGCTTATGAATGTACTCTCATCCTGAGGAGAGCTTCATCTCTTTTAGAGATGTACTTGGGAAAACCTCTATTCACTATCTTCCCAATGACAGCTACCTGTTGCCTCTGTAACTGAGAACTGTTTTGGAGAAATAAAAAGAACCCAAAACCAGAACACACTACCAAAAGCACATCCTCAAACTACATTAATTTGTCAAGGTAAGTAAGTTGTAGCTTACTTTAACTTCAGGCACACACCTTAAGGAGTCTGTAGGCCTGGATATACAGACACGACTGTACTCCTCCCAGGCACAGTCCCTCCAGAGAGCATCTCCATCAGGAGAGAGCAGCAAGTGAAAGAAAAAAGGGTGCAGAAAGCACATATTGCTCAAAAAGGCCCCAAACCAACCAAAGAAAACCCCACAAACAAAGCAATCCTGCACACACATATCATCTGTTTCACTTTAATTAACATAAGAGTTCAAACAATCAAAAGACCAGTTAGAAGAAAAGGGGTGTCAGAGAGGAAGCCCACCTCTGATCCCCACACAAATGAAATTTAGAAAGCTGAGGTAGCAGCCATGAGAGCAACATTTGGACAATACTTGATATTATGATGGCTGAACAGCATAAAACTTGGCACAGAAAGGGATCCATCTGGAAACAAATGCTTTCTTTCAAGCAGCTTGACATGTGCTTGCTTTGAAGCTGTGGTAATTAGATACCTTACAATAATGGAGGATCTATTCCAATGTCTATAGCAGCAAAAAAAAAAAAAAAGGCAGTGACTTTGTAAAAGACAGAAGAGACCACATCTCAAGAGGACTAGAAGGATCAAATAGCAAAGCTGATTCTCTTAAGAACAAAAAACCCTACTTAACCACACCTGAATCCATACCAGACTATGAGAGTGAACATGGAAGCAGCAAGTGCTGTTGTATATGTCATAGTTAAGAACAAAAGATGAACATACTTGCTAAGAGTATGCATTTGTAAAACGCTAACAACTTAAAGGCATGTAGACCTCTTCCCAGGCCTGAAATATGTACCAAACAGAAATGTAATTCAAGAATTGAAGCACCTTGAGAACTAAAGTGTGAATCAAAAGAAAGGAGGTCAAAATCAGAATGAGCAAAGTGATAGGAAAACTTGCTTTAATATTCCATCACACAAAGCTAGTTGTTACAAATGGAGTAGGAAATTATTGAACAAAACATACCAGTAAAAAAATCCCACTGAAGTGTGTGTACTGCCAAGAAACCTGGAATTTTACCTAACTTTATACCATGATTGTATAATCAATGTGTTCATGTGCCTTCAGTCATTAAAAATAAGTTTTAACGAAACCCAGGCCCTTGACACTCAATAGTAACACACAAGCACTTGCAGGTTGTAAAAAGCAGTTATTTTCTCACACATTAGAAGTGTGTTCAGCCTGGAGTAGAAGAAATCGAAGGGACACCTCACTGCAGTCTACAGCTTCCTCACAAGGGGAAGCACAGGGCCAGACACTGAACTCTTTTCTCGGGTGACCAGTAATAGGACCCAAGGAAACAGCATGAAGCTGAGTCTGGGGAGGTTTAGGTTGGATTTTAGGAAAAGATTTTTCATCCAGAGGGTGGCTGGGCACTGGAACAGGCTCCCCAGGGAAATGGTCGTAGCCACAAGCTTGGGAGAGTTCAGGAAGCATTTGGACAATGCTCTCAGGCACATAGTGCGACTCTTAGGGCTGTCCTGTGCATTTAAGTCACCCATTTGCTAACATTTAAGTACTGAACAGCTAGAAAAGAGCTGCGGGATTTTCTCTTTTTTTCGTTATTTACCAAAATACTTGGCTGGAAAACAAGAAGGCAACTCCAACATACCAAAAAGCAGTACCTGATAAACATGTGGCAAGAATTTAAGAACATGAGGCTCACACACAGCAGTTCAATTTGTGAGAAACGGCACCAGCAGGCAGAAAACATCAAAAAAGGTGACAGGCTGGGGGCATGGGCTGCCCTTCATCAGGAGGAATTTGGATCCACTACAGGATCCTTCCCCACATGTCTAGGGAAGTTACAACATGTAAGCCTCTGGCTTCTAGATTTCAGAAGCTAGCAAGATACCTGCTATTATTTCCAATTACAATTTTATTAAAAAGAAAAAATTTAGTGCCACTGACAGAGTGAAGACTTTCTGAATAGATTCACAGGCTGCTTGGGAAATCACTGAAGACAGAAATAAGGACACTGCAAAGGAGTTATCTTGAGACCCTGATGCACAGCAGCCATAGCTGGAGATTGTACTCCAAGGACAGGAAGGGGAAGGACACGTGCTGTGTGAGAGCATCAGCAGTACACCACAGTCTTCCCTCTCCTTTAACTCCCATGCAGACACATCAAGAAGCAGAGATCACAGTGAGAAATAGTTCTCTAAAAAACTCTTCAAACATAATTTCATCGATGAAAATGTGCTACTGCTATTTTCCCCAGCAGCAGCACCCTGAACCCAAAATATTAGGAGCCTTCACTACTGAAAACTCACCGTATCCACCAGTGACCTACATTAAGCTTCTCCCCTCCCTCTGCTTCACCTTCCTTCTTGGGCTCTGTCCTGCCCTACTTTAATAGGGATTACTTCAGCAAAACCACATAATAGTTTTATAGGGACACTCAGCTAGGACTGAAAACTTGTCACATCTAGCTGGAAAAGTGGAAGAAATAGCAGAAGTAACCGTTTCTGCAGCCAGCATCAGCTTGTGGAGATAGAAGAGTTTGGCATGGGATGGCATAGCATATTATCTCCAATGACTATCGTGAAACTGTGGCAAAAAATGAAAGTGAGTCAAGGACTGGCATGACGATGAAATTGTTTCTCTTCACAGCGAAAGAAATTAAAATAATAATAATCAGAGCCGTTTATCCTTGCATGTAACAACCACGATCAAGGAAAGGGATTTTACTCAATGCAGGGAAGGAGCTCATTCACAGAGCAGCAGCACAGTTTTCCCTACACTTGTTTTTCAAAGACATTTACCCGCAGGATTTTGTCAGTGTTAAAACGACGGAGGCTTTCTCCCCCCTTCCTCCTCGATTAAGCCGGACATCCATCACGCTGGGAGCGGAGGAGCGGCAGATCCCGGGGGATTTGCCGAGATCCCGGCTCTCCCCAGCTCCACGCCTCCCCGACATTCACGGTGTTGTACCACCCCCACCGCTCGCAGGGCAAACAAGCCGGGCGCGCGCACGCACACATCCACTACTACAAGGCTACAACCGAGCGAGCAGGATCCACCTACTACTCGGCGCAGAGCCTGAAAACAAGCTAGTTTTGATAAACTAGGGCTGCCATCGGTTTGGCAGAGGAGAAAGGCAGGCATTTTTATTTAAAGCCAACGTCTTCAGAGAGCACCCTGCACACAAATCCTGCGTGCCATCTAAGAGGCTACGCTCAAAACACGGGCGGACCATCTCCCCAAGGCTAAACGCAGATCAATCTGAAGTATTTTGCACAGTGTAAAATATAGGAAATTTTCTAAGCCTTTACACCTTCTGATATTTCATTAGGTGTTTTCAAAGCTTTTATCTCGCTGAAGGTGCAGCTGCACGTAGCTGAATGAATCCGATCCACATACTCGTTTCTTCCACGAAGCCGCGGCGGGGCTCAACACGACCACTACTGCGTATCCTACACTGAATGATGGCTTCCCCATAAATAGGAAAGCGGGTTTTCTAGAAATACTGCATAATGAGTCATCGGCAGCGAGCAGCTAAACACCAGGCACCTTCAGAACAAGGACAGAAATACCAGTGGAACAAAAATAGCCATTCACTGGAGCGGGGGGCGGGCGTGAGGAGACCCGCTGGCAGGATTCCCGCTCGTAACCTCCCCCAAGGTGTCCTCTCCCACCATTCACCGCAACCCCCCTCCCCGCCGGCTGCGGGGGCCAGCCCGGAGCCGACAGGCAGCGCTGCCCCCGCCGCGCCCCCTCCTCCTCCTCCTCTCCGCCGGCGCTACTCACCCATCTCTAGGGCCTGGTTGTACTTCTCCAGGGCGGCCGGCAGCTCCTGGCGTTCCCGCAGCGCGTCGCCCTCGGCGCGGAGCC
>VZTN01032661.1:134925-172523 GCA_013400515.1 Erpornis zantholeuca
GCCGGGAGCCCCCTCGGCGCCGCGCGGCCGCCGGGCGCGGCCTCTCCGCCAGCAGCACCGCACGGGGTGCGTCGGGGAGCGTTGTCGGTTGTTTCTTTTTATTTCTCTGGTCCTCGAGAAAGCAGGTATTTGCTGTCTCTTAAATAAATAAATACATACGTACATACACAAATAAAAAACAATAAAATTTCTCAAACCTCACAACTGTTAGAAAAAAAACACCTTTTCTGTAAGTGGCAGCCTCGCCAGCACAGCTTGGGATCCACGAGTCGTGCTGAGCGCTGGCTTGTGCATCGGCAGCAACAATAAAGATAATGCAGCTGGAAGTTAGTTAATCATGCGTGAGTCAGAGAGGAATCCAACTTGCTCCACAGGAATAACAGGAGCGGAAAAAAAAAATTTAGGCAACGTTTATTTTAGACACAGCTGTAAACAAACCGCTCTGAGAAGCGGAAAGCCTGTCAATCCAATGGGGAGATACCCACGTCCAGCTGCTTTTTGGGCTGCAGCTGGACAGCAGAGAGTATTTTTGGCTTTGCCTCTCTCCTGCTGGGCCTCCAGTCCCCAACTAGTGGCCTCAGCCCACATCAAGAAAATCTCCTTCATTAACTATTGTACCGAATAGTCTTTATACTATGAAAGTGTATTGATTTTCTAAATAGTATGGTATTAACTGTCTTTAGATGTATATGGTTTATGTCATATACTGCATAGTCAGGCTTAAGTAAGCATCAGTATTCATGGTGGAGTAAGCATGACCAAAGGACCCCAGCTAAGAGCAAGGAGCAGGACATTTGTTTCTCAGATCCTCTAATCCATTCATGACAGATAAAGGATACCCCTCGATTACCAAGATAGTGCCAGCCATCTGAGCCCCTCCAGTATCTCTGTGAAAACCCTCCTCTTAGCTGGCATCACAGATTAGAAACTGTAGCAAGACTGACTCCAGGATTTGCTTCTAAAGAAGCAGGTGGATGATAGCTATAGAAGTATTGTTGGTTTTCAGAATGGTAATATGTTTGCAGTAAGTTCCTCCATGACTAACCCATATTGCACTGTTTGTGCTTGTAACAGTTGATTCTTTGAGCAATGCTTACTCCTCCAACAATTGTACCATCCTCCTTGGATCAAGGTTTCTACCCAGAAGATGACCTTGGCATCCTATTAGTATTTCATCATTCACTTTCTTGACATGTTCACTTGGAATTAGAATGGGATGGAACCCTGTTGCCATTTTATCTAAGTCACTTAGATAAAATTATTCATAGCATAGAGGACAGAAACATTGTGGCTAGTTCTATTCTGTGGTATCAAGGACAAGCCATGGAATCTTGGACAGAGGATGAAAATGCAGACTCACTGCTTGAGCCACCCCACCACATTATTCTCTGGTTCCTATGACCCCAACAAGGAGAAGCAGCATTTTTGCTGACTGCCCCCATCCCACTCCTCTGGCGATTAGGCTCCTTGGCCGGGAACTCCCCAGCAGCCCTCCTTGCTTTCCTGTGGAAGGAGAGAGCAGGCAAGTCCTTCCTGTCACGTGTGTTCAGATCACTGCGTGATGGCCCTTCAGCTCCATCCATCCCTTCTGATGGGTAATGTGGGAGGCACTGGCTCAAGGGCTGATATTGAACATGGCTTGTCAGCCCTTCCATTTGCTGCTGGGCATGTGTTGTGCCAGGCTGGCGTGCTGGAATGGCTCCAGTCCTATCTTCATTAATGTTTAGCAGGCGCTTCTAGAAGAACCTCTCATGAAGCAAGGCTACTACTTTATTTAGCAACGTGATCAATAGCCTCTTGGCACGCAGCCTCTACTTTTTTCCAAGACATCTATTTGCAAGGGAACAAAATTATCTCACTGCTGTTCAAACTGGCACAGTGTGCCATCTTTTCCCTGATTTCCAAGAGCAGAATTGTTTGCCACCTGTGTCTGAGCACACCTGCATCACTCTTCTCCCCGATGCCTCTTTTGGGGGCCATGTTCTTTCATAAGTCTTCTTGCTCCAGAACATGGTTCATTTGTACATCTGGCTGCACTTGTATTTGCTGTTTCCTTATCTGAGCAACAAAGCCACTTTAATACAGATGCCTTTTGCAAAATTGATAAGAGTTCACTGAGCTGCAGACCTTGGAGGGACGATGAAAATATGGACTCACCATTTGAGCCACCTCCAAGTATTAATAATTTTCAGGAATGAGTGATAGACTAAGAAACAACAAGAACCAGGGGGAAAGAAACAAAAGTAAAATTATTTAAAATGTATATAAGAAGCTCATGCTTTTTACTGAAATTATCGGTAGTATGCCTACCACAGCAAACATGACATGGGAGACTCCTGCCAAGAAAGTCTAGTGGAATAGGTGCCCCATTACATGGTCAGGTGGTTTATGGCTTCTTGCTGGACGAACGACAAGCAACTGATTGCAACAGCCACAAAAGAGAATGGATTTTCCATAAACTATCTGAAGGCTGACAGAAACACCAAGTTGATTTATAATTTTTATTTGAAGAAAAGCTGTAGCTACTGCATAGGATTGAAATGTTGCCTACCACAGAAGATAAAGAACCACCTCTTGTACTCACTAACCATGGCAAAACTGCTTCTGGCTTCATCAGTTTTAAAAATGCCCCATCACTCAAAATTGGCTACTCAGTGGAAGGCTGTTAGAGGCTCTCCCGGTTAGCAGTATTATTTTCTGTTAATACTATGCTTCCCCTTAGGAGTGGCCTCATCACACACTCTCAAGCAACGTGTAGAAGTCCATCCACTTTCCAAGGGGAGAATTACAGGTACTTACTCCAATGAGTCATGGTTACACACTTCAAAGTCGTCATGAGGTTTCCTTTAAGTTTGTAGCCTAATTTTCAACTTCTTCCTAAGGCCCAGCTTCCACAGGGTTTTCCCCAGGGTCGAATTTACTTGGAGCTTGAAGGGGAAAGGAAAAGATGAAGTAACTTTGAAGTGACAGCATTTACATATTTGGAGGGCATTTTTAATTCCTCTAACATTTTTCTGTTCCAAGGTAGTTTGAAGTATTAAACTCCAGTTTGTTTTGATGATTTTTTTGTTGGAGGAAATCTGTCTTTTATTGTTTCAGGATAAGTTAATTAGGATATAATCAATGCACAGGCACCCATAAAGGTACCATGCTAAAACATTACGGAAGTTGTAAATTCAAAGACACAAAAATTAGGGTACAGTATAATTAAATCTGTGTATGCTTATTTAATAACTCCTTCATGCATTAGCCTGATATGATTTTAATTAATGACATAGTATTTTCTCTACAGATGCATGCCTGTCTTGGTTTAGTCACAGGAAAGAACATACTCAATTAATGGGCATTCAAACTGTAATGTTCTCCCTGGTCACTGTGCAGTCCCCTTGCACTGTTTAATTTGTATGAGTCACACTTTGCTGCAGTAGCAGAATTATAAATTTCCTTGTGTGTTTTTCTGTAAAATTCAGGATAAAGCACTGGAATATTCACAAATATGCACACATTTATATTTTCTACAAGAGCATGAGTCAAAAGGAATAATAGTTCACCCTTTGAGAGCTGGGAAATTGAGTTAAGTCCAGAGCGGCCACTAACTCAGGGCACTAGATTTAGTGGATGAAATTTCAGAATATGATTTTTCAGATATGCAGATTATTTCAGAAGTATATCTTCCTTTGGTTGAGCTGCAACTGGACAGAGGTGCTGAGACTTCAGTCTGTGTTTGGGCCTCAGCTAGAGCACTCTGCAAACAAGAGCTGTACAGTTAGCACCACCACCACCACCCCCCAAGGCATGATGTGAATGCCTTACACTTTGGCACAGCAGAGTCCCGAATGCAGTCCTCCCAGCCAGCACTCAGCTGCTTTTCTCCTTTCCTAATCACTGACTCATTTATTACAAGCTTTCCAGCTTTCAAAAGAAAAGGTCACTGTATAATTACTACTACTAAAATCTTTGCCAGCTTAATTAATTTTCCCCAACTGAAATAGCAATAGTGTAATTTTTTTTTCTCAAGAAAGCCTTTTTTCAGAAGTATTTTTATAAGAAACTAGCAGGGTAGTGCCAGTGATGAAAAAGGTGCTAGCTAAAATCTACTGATGTTAAACATAACAAAGATTTATTTTTTTTCCCCAGAAGATGTGTAATACCTTAATCCAGCTGCTGTGAATTGCAGGAGCTAGGATTGTTTCTGGAGATTCTCATGGTTCTTTATAACATCCCAAAGAAGGAGATGGATCTCATCTTTTCAGAGTCTCACACGTGTTGTGTACTAAAGATGTTATCCATAACTACATCCTGCATGGGCTGATGGGAAGATTAAACAGTTTAATAATTGTCCAACAAATCATTAACACATCTTGTGATGCAGTAGCAGCCAATTAAAGTGTACTACCGGATTCCCTTCCAACAGCTTCTGAGATAAGCACTGCTAAGAAAATCCCCTTCCCTAGCTATGATAACCATCAGTCTTTACAGAATGAGAGTGTATTAACTTTTTCAATTTATATATTAGTTCACATTATACACTGTAATCTAATGAGGTAGTATTGTTCATGCTTAAGTAAAACAAACTAAAGGACAGTCCAATCGCAGTTGCTTTGCTTCCTCCTAGCACAGAATCAGGCAATTATTTGGTCTCGTTCAGTAAGCATCAGATTGGATTTTCAGAGTATTACACAAATATTTTCCATTATGCTGGTTCACACATTTGAAGAAATATCAAAATCTGTGTTTCTCTCTGTTGCTGGCACCATCAGGGCTTTTGTCAGGCACAGGGCTGAAGCAGGATGTCCTTCTGATGACTGATCTCCATCCAACTTTGGATACCTGAGGTCAGTTTTCCCACTGAGGGGAGGGGGTTCTGCAGACAAATCCATGGTGAAATTGGGTGAAGTTACATTTGTTTGCAATCTCTGTTTTAGCTGTGGCTTAGCAAAGCACATTGCACGCTCCTCTGGGCTGCTGCAGATGCTGAAGTGCAGCAGCACCAGGCCCAGGCAGAAAGCCAACAGCCAGGTGCATGTACCATGCATGGGTGGAAAGCACAGTCACCCCACCTCATGTCACACCAGGGTGTCCTGAAGTTCAGTGGGATGATACACACCCTAGCAAGGGACTCTTCTGGGATCTGGCACTGAGCTCATTTTAGAAAGCAGGATAGCATGTTTCAGTTCATGGCATCCCAAATCCCTTCTGGTGCCACCCATCCACAAGGAGGGCCATCCAGCTGGCTGGTAGGCACTGCAGGTGGCATCTCCACGGGGACAAGAGACATCTGTTGGCATCTGAGAACCTCTTCGATTTCTGCAGCCCTGCACAAACATTTTTCAGGGAGATGGTCTGCCTCAGAAATGTGGCTGGGGAGAAGCTTTGCTCAAGTTTACTCTCTCCCAGTCCTGCCAGGACACCACTTTGTTCTCAGATGTTTTCTCTCATCCATGTCACACTTGACTTTTGAGTACATATAATCTTACATCTGTCTTTTCACATGGAATTTTTTCATCTTGTTCTTTGGCTACTCCTATTAGTGGGAAAAGTATCCATTGAAATGAAGCACTTTTAATCCATTTCATAAGCAATTGCCCTATAGTTTTACAGGGTTGGTGTGACACCACATGCCAGCAAGTCATCTCCGAGACTGTGCTTTGGGATGAGTTTTCTAGGAGCCTGGAGGACATCCTGGTGGTGTGTTTGAGCAGCCTACCTGTGGTCACAGCTTCCCATGCTCTGTGTCCTGATGCCCAGGTACTACCCTTATTAACAGAGGTGTGAGGGCTTTCATTTAGAGAGTGCTGCCTGAGATTCACTGAAGGGAAAGCTGGACCTCAAGCATTAATTTATTTTCCAACCTTGAAATTCTTGGTCGGTGGAAATCTAGGATGAAAAAGGCAACTAACATCAGTTAGATGAATACATGAGATACTGTTTTGCCTGAAAGAAATTTTCTTGTCCTGTTTTGATTGATTCTTTACTGTGAGTCAGCCTATGACACATTTTCATAAAAACTCCCAGACATTATCCTAGCAAAATTAAATGTGGGTCAGATGGGAAAAATATTGCGAAGAGCTGAGAGTGTTAAGGCAGAGGAGGTATCACGTTCTTACAGGTGGGGAGCAGTACCATGCCTTGTTTCCCCTGGAAACGGCTAATCGCTGTCTTCACATCCCCACTCAAAGAATGCTCTGGAAGTCCCTGCTGCAGCTATCAGTGATTCCTGGTGAAGTGTTCAGTGTGGATCCCTCACAGAGGACCCATCACTCTCATCAGCTCAAACACTAGAAACCTCCCAATGACATCCCTGGTACTAGGAGTCTGGCAGTCTATAAAATGCATAGGCAGGTTGAATGATAAAATTTGGAGAGAGCAAAACAATAATTTGTCTGTTCTTTGCCAATCAAGAGCAGACAGGACAAGGCAAGTTTCCACCTCCTAAGCAGTGAGTGTCTGTATTTGTGTTTATTTCTTTTCTTGGAAAGGGGAAGGCAAGGACTGGGAGAAGAGTATAGTAGTTTCTCCTATTTTGATTAAAAGCTGATTTTGGGTCACCATAGCAGAGCAGACTGCTTCAGAAGCCAAAAAGCCAGGCAAGCAGGGCTGAACAAAGCTGTGAAGGAGTCTGAGGGGGTTTCCTGCTCAGGAAGAAGTGAGGCAGTAAGATAACCTGAAGGAGAAATAAAAGTAACAAACAGGAAGGGAAGGAGATTTGAACAATTGACTAATAAATGAGCATCACTAGAAAAGAGGCCAGGGAAGGAGAGCAGGCTACTCAGTCATACAGGAACAGTGTGGCTGAGACCAGGAAACTAATACAGGAGTGTGAAGAGACATGAGATCTTGTCTGGAAAATGCAGGGCAGGCAGGAATAAAAATATTGAGACAAAACCAGAACACTGGAGTCTAACCATAGGAAACCAAGGTTACAGGTCTGGTTAAAAAAAAGTATAAGGACACTGATGATTGTGACCAAGTGGGCTAGCCAAGGGCTAGGTACCTACCAAGGAGCATGCATCCTGATTGTAGGGAGTTAGCTGTGGGCAGAACGAAGCTAATAGCTGAAGCTGTGTTTGGGGCTGACATCGCTCAGATGGATATTGGAGAGGAAATCTCTCCCTTCTGCCTTAAGATCTGAAAGAAAGGGAATCAGGAGGCAATGGTCACAAGGCTTCCACACAGGACAGGATGTAACTGCAAAACACATTGGGTAGGACACAAAAAAATACTGGAATGGCCTAAAGTAGAATTAGAGTAGCACATTGATGGCATTTGGAGGTGAGGGGTGGCAGGCTGTAAAGGCACCACTATGTTGTGTGACAGCTGCAAGAAGTGATGTTTCCCACATACGCTGGTAAGAAGCTGAGGGGAAGCATGAGGAAAGGGTAAGAGAAGGCAGGAGATGAGAGGCTCCAGTCTCTAGGGAAGGAGAGGCTGAAGAAGGCAAGAAGTTTTAAATTTCTCCAGCAGCAGTGCCATGGGGGGAAGAAACACTGATGAAACCCATGAAAAATGATGAAACACAACAAGCTCTTTCAAAAAACTGGGATGTCTTCTCAAATGTCTTTTAGCCTTGAAGAAATGAACAAGTTTCCAAGTGGAAAGCTTTTTGAGCAAAAAAGACTGGATTCAGCCACAGGACCAGAAAGATGGGAAATGTAGAGGAGGAAAAGATAAAATGCTTGCTTTGTTTGATTTTTTTTTTAACCTATATCTACATGATTCATCATTAATTGCTGAAGAAAACAAAATCACTTAAGGGAGCTGGCAGCCAAAAATAAGGTTATGTGCATGTAGGTTGGCTCAGTTGCAACAAAGAGATCCTTTATGCTGCTTTATTCGCCATCCAGATTCACTGGGTGTTATCCAGCTAAGAACTGATTAGTTTTAAGACTGATCCAGATCTAAGGAAGCCAATAGTAAAACTTCAAAGGAGTACATCAGCCCCTTTAATGAAATATCTGACCACAACCCTGTCTATCAAAAGAACCACACGAGCACCATGTAGATATTGGCTCCATCACAAACAAATGGATATTTTGTGAACTGCTGTCCAGGAGCTGGAAAGTGAATGCCTGTGTAATAATTGCCATCTCCCCAGTTAAAACTAATTATTTGCCAAGAAACAAGACAAGAAGAGAAAAACACTTCTGTGATTAATTGCAATTGCAGTGTGTTTGCTAGCATGCAAGCAAATCTTCTGTACATGGAAAGAGCACAAAAATAGGTGTAGGGAGTTTGTAGCCATTTTCATTCAAAATATTTTTTAATAAATGCAGGCATGATTAGAATGAATAAGGACACATTAAGAATGTCTTCCATCAAGATATTTAGAATGAGATCTCTGAAAGCTGTTAAGGTTTCCAGTGAAATGTACTCTGAACAGCTAGCAGAATCATGCAGAACCAAATATATCCTTCAAACGTGTGTGAAGCTTACACATAAAGTGCATTCTTCTATCCATACAACATAAATAAAAAACTTGTAGTTTTTGAGTCACAGAAATATATGGTACTTACTTTTAAGAGCTATAGGGAGGTTTATTTTAAATGGTCATCCTTATTAAGTACTATTATGGGATAGCCACAGGTGACCACTAAAGCTGACCACTAATTTACGAATTATTACACGAAAATCTTTTTCCATCTTAGTCTCAAGCAACCTGGGCCCAGTACATAGTCTGCACAGTCTACCTTAATTCTCCTTGGATACATACGCACATCTATTTTCTGGTTTTATTAAACCAGTAATCAGCAGACTACATACCACCCTGATCTCTTCTAGCAGTCTCTTCTCTCCAGACTGTTTGGCTTAGGTCCTCTGTAAACCTTGTTTAGATGGTGTCTTTTAACGTCTTTAGTTTCCTAAGTGGGGCAGCCTGCCCAATCCCTCAATAAAGTCAGCAGATTTCACATACCGCAGAGTCAATGCCAGCTAACCAGGTAAAGTAATACAGGCAGGTGTCACTGATGAATTACCACTATAATCAAGGCTTATTAGCTCCAAGGTGTGCCATATCTCACTAGGCAGTCAACTGGCTCACTTAAGCCTGAAATTCAAATTGGTCACTAAGGAAAAGACTCACAGTGTCTGGAAACCTAATCCTCTCATCTCTGGTGTGTCAGGTCAAAGAGAACAAACAACAGTGCTGTTAAGTGTGAATAGATGAAGGTGATTTGCAGAAAGATACAGACTGCTGCTACGCAGTTACAAATTTAAATGTCTTCTGGATACCATGCCAGGGGGTTTAGACTTACACCATGAGGAAATAAATGAGCTCCTAATGCCTCTCTTGTTAATTCCTGGCTCCATCAGCTTGATTTGGTTCTTAAAGCAAACTATTCTTGATCCAATGTATCACGGGGCTGAAATACAAGGTCAAAGAAGTCGAAAAGCTGAAAGTGCTTCTGCAGTGCATGACAGGAACACAACCTTATTCCATGAGGGTTACTGCAGTGGTGACATATATGAGAATACTAGGATATAAACCCCACTGATACAAGTCAGTCCCAGTTCTTCCCACCTCTAATGATTGTTCTGGCAAGGTGAAGGATCGTCCACTGGCATCTGTGCCAGAACAGACAGCACATCGAATCTCCTGGCTGTAGTGAACTGAAGCATCCCAAGTCTGAACATATGAAGCTTGAAGAAAGTTTAGAGTAGAAATGAATAATAAATATTTAACTGTGATGATAATGGAAGGTAATTACCTCTGAAGGTAATTAAAAGTAAGACCTTTTACCAAGAACTGTGCTGACTTCTACATTATTGAACCTTTGTAAATTCAGGTCAGATTCCTTCCTCCTCCCATTTTCTAAACGTGCACCTGTGGTCAAAACAGTCAATTCAGGCATACAGTTTAATGGCTGTGTAAATGCAAAAAGAAAGAAAGAGAAAGAAAGTCAGAAAAGATGACTACAAATTCTCTGTACAACCTATGAATCAGCCTAGGCCAGAGATCCCTAACACAACTTTTTCTAAGCTTCTCTGCACTCATTCTGGTTCAAGAGTCTCTCTTGCAGCTGTTTGCCCATGTTTGGATGAAGTTTCACTCAGGGCTTGTACAGCAGCATTAATATTGCCCTGTCTTCACCAGAAATCCCCATGTCCATGGCTAAATAACAAATAGTAGGCACAGGAGTGGTGACAATGCTTGACTTGGTGCCAGAAGATCTGCATAGAAGCATTCACAGCAGGGCAGCTTAAGGGTATTCTGATTTAATTTAGAACTCAAGCAAAATTTTTCTTAATTAACAAAAAATACTCTCTTTGTTTCTAAAGTCCGACCCTGGCCTCCTCCCAAACTGTAAAACAACCAAAAACCCCCATGATAGGCCAAATAAGCAATAATGATGTAAGCTAGTCATTACCCACTTACAAGGATTTTCTCCATGCACATTTCATTACCTTCACACAAATACCTTATGCCTTCAGCAGCTGTAGAAGGATTACTAACAGTGGTTTCCCTTCCCACCATACACTGAACATCACAGTTGCTATGTGGGTGTCAGGCTTCAATCAAGGCAATGCATAGCAGCCACCAAACACTTACTGTGTATCTTTGAAAGGCACAGTACATGCACAGAGCCATTCAGGTGTGCCAGAGGTACTGTCCTCCAGTAAAACTGGGTCCCACAGCAGTAGTGCTGCAGGTTAAAAGCCTCCCAGTGAGTCAACAGCACGAGCTGTCAAGCCAGAGGAACTCCCCGACAAGTGAAATTGCTGTTTATGTTCTACCCAGCATGCCACACCCAGTCTATGTTACTTGGAAAACAGCGTGTGAGCAGGAGATCACATTGCCTGGGTACGAAGGTGCTGGTGCAAAACAAGGTAAGGAGGTTAAGAATACAGCCAAGCTAATTTTGATTGTGTCTTAAAGAGGGCATTTAGAATGCAAGGAATTCTACAAGGGGTCTTGCTTGCATGCCAAGGGGTTGAAGAAAGTAATGTAAATCAGATGGACAAAAAAAATCTAGCAGCAGATAGGATCACTAAATGAGGATGCTACATCCACACTTGAGGGGTTTCTATTCAGAACACGTTAGGTGCTCACATTCATATGAGGAGCCCAGTTCTCATGCCCTGTGAACAAGACATTTGAACCACAGCACCAAAGGAATGGCCAGTAAGAGCTTTATTTCACAGAAATGCTCCTGACCCCCACTTATAACTTCTACCAAGGCATGCTCTGGACTGTCTATGATTTCATAGCCAGCATTAATACCAGCAGCCCTGGTCTCTAGGGAAATGTGCTTGATAGTCCTGGCTCCCTGACTTGTCACCTCACATCTATGTATTGTGCCTGGTTCTCCTCCTTCATGGCTGAGCAGCTTTTCTCTGCTTAGTTTTGTTCTTCAGGGGATGTTTATATGACAATGCCCAGAGCAAGACTGAGAAACTCTCCATCTTTTCTTTTTCAGCCAGTTATTACTTTCTCAAAATGCCTGTGAGATGGAGCAACCTGGGTTTGTAAGTGGAGAGCTACTGTACAGAAGCCTAAAGAAAAAATACAAATCCATTTTGGAGTGTCAGCTGAGGTACCTAAACCCAAATGTCCTATTCAGGCTCCAGCCTTTTCTGACTTCAGTTGCAGCTGTGAACAAACAGGGCTTGTACAAGTCATAGCTGAAGGTTTGCAGTTAAAGAATGAGGAACCTGTAACCAGCGACAGGATTTGTGAGACTCATGGTTTGGTGACATAATTGGCATTATGCAAAACTTTTGTGGCAACTGCTTGCAGATTATAAGATTATAATTTTTTTCTTTTTGCAGTTCTCTCTCTCAGTACCCACCTTCTATTTTCTGCAAGATGTAAGAAAGCAGAACCACAGCCATTTTACTCATCTTCAGGATCTGTTCAAGCCAGAAGCCCCATTTCTCCAGTACAATGAATGAGACATGAATTCTGTGGAAAAAATAGCATATGACACCATCATGAGAAGAAGTCCTATGCTAAGAAGTGTGGGCAAGAAGGCCACAAGGGAACTCCCTAATACTGGCATTTCCCGGCCTTTTGTACCAGCTGCTGCAAACTCAGCAATTCCTGAATGTAAATTTCTAGACATTGGCAAAAAAAAAAAAAAAGGGAAAAAGCAAAGCAAGTCCCATCAGCCTCAGCATCCTTCACAAGTTCTTATATTGCAAGTCTTCTTGCACAGTCAGTCCCTTGCTTCTACTCCACCTCCCACCTTGTTGGATTTCACTACTATTATCCTTTCCTCCCAAAAGGTTTCCTAAGTGTTTAGTCTCCTTATTCAAGCCTGTATGTTGAATTCCCCTGAATTATCCTTGCCCCTCCAATCCCCAGAGGGCCTAGCACCTGAGGCTGCAGTAGGCTGCTTCAGTGAGGAGCCGTGATTGATGGAAGAGCCCTCTTCACCATGTGCAGGACAGGACAGGACATACCCTCTATAAAGAATTTAGCCACCAAGCTCTAGGACTTTACACAGGTTGTGTGGCCTGTATTCTTGAAAAGTTTGTCATTTTCCCAGTGGTTCTATCCCACAGACAGCAAAGGGGACATTTCAAACACCAGTGACTTCACCTTCTTACTGAGTTTTAAATCCTTCGTCCCTTGCTAGAGACCAGTGTAACACAACAAGATTTATTTTTCCATCAAGGGCCCAACACAACCTAAGTAACTTTACTTAATGGTATTCTCAGAAATCACATAACCATTTTAGCTCTTAGATACAGTCAGCAAAATTAGAAGTAATCAGAGGTTTATAAAGAAAGCATTTCAGAAACCTAACTGCACCTGGCAGTATTAGCTCTACAGCCTGTATAAGTAACTACCTCAGCCAAATACCCTAAATACCCTTCTTGTAAGCTCCTCCAAGTTGAAGCTGGGGTGATTTGCCCTTGCAGAACTTACCTCAAGTAATAGATGTTAAACAAAGCAAAACTCAGGTAATTGCATGAAAGTCCAGGTTCCCTGACACTGTCCTCTCAGGTGGAGCAGAGACTACACTAGATCTTTCTGTGCCTTTAGCTCAAATGAAATGCCTAGCAGCCTTAGTGCATTTCAGAATAATACTTTACAAAGAAAGCCCTCAAATACATGTTAAAGTTTCAGATGGCAAATCCAAGTACTGCTTGCAGTCTGAAGCATTAGGTTGCTCCAGATTGCAAACACACCCCTGATGATTTGTGTGTCAGGGAAAAATTAAAATAATGCATCAAAATAAGCTCTTGACAGTATTTCATATACCCTGTGTTAGCTGTAAGCACTGGCAGCCTACATGCTGAGTTCACTCTGCATGATTGAACCCAGAGGTTACAATTTTAAAGGTATCTGCTGATAATAAAGCCATAAATATTTTAGTTCTGCTCTGTCTCCTACAGGAACTTTTCACCTTTTCTAAATGTGTTACAAATACCTTCAGTACTTTGCCTCATAGCAAAAGTTTTGTTTCTAGGGCTCAGTCATCAATAAAGCTTATTTGGTGTGCTGCTCCCCCAGCAATAGCTTCATGTCTGACAATGGCTGCTCCTCACTGCAAAAAAGTGCTCTTTATTTTCCTCTTCAGGGACAGGAAAGAGGAAGTGGATTGAAGATTCATGATTCGTTTTCTAGAGGAGATACCTGTTTGAATGGGATCAGCAGAGCCTGCAGCAGTGATGCCTTGCAGAGGTCCTTCTGAGCAATAACTTCAGTGTGCACTGCGCCATGCTGACAGCCAAGTCAGTCTGGCCAGTTAGAGATGGGCTATCTGGATTTGGAGTCTGGTTGCAGCATGCCATCTAACCTCTCTCTTGGATTAGGAAGGGGAAGAGGCCAGGGATTCCAAAGACTTTAAATTAAGAATTTACTCCATGAGACTCTTTACCTCCCCTCTTGTTTTCTACCAAGTCACTTCTGTCTGTATCAAACATTAACTCAAACATGCATGGGGGAAACACTGTAAGCTTTCCACAGGAACCATAAACTTTCCACTAAAGAATATGTCAGGGAATTGACACCATGCTCTTGGCTTCTTTCAAAATTTGACATTTCTTTCACCATCTCCAAATGTGATTAAGAAGTGCTAAAGAAGAAAAGGAGACAGGATATATATCCCCAGATATATAACCAATGTCATGGCATACAAGTCTGAGCTGAATGTATGTGGCTGTGCAAGACTGGCCCCACTTGTCTCTGTGTATCCTTCTCCTCCCAGTCAGATCACCCAGCACACAGGCACCTACCCTGCTCTGCTGTCCTTGCAGCCACAGCTCACTCGGATGAGAGAAGAGATGGGACCTGGAGATAACTGGGAGCTGGGGTTGTCAGGTGAGACCATCTTGCTCTCCACAACTACCTGAAAGGAGGTTGTAGCCAGGTAGGCACTGGTTTCTTCTCCCATGTAACAAGTGACAGAAAAAGAGAAAATGGCCTCAAGGTATGACAGGAAAAAAATTCTTCACTGAAAGGGTTGTCAAGCACTGGAACAGGCTGCCCAAGGAAGTGGTAGAGTCACCATCCCTGGAAGTATTTAAAAGCTGTGTAGCTGTGGCACTCACAGACATGGTTTATTGGTGACCTGGCAGTGTTAAGCTAATGGCTGGAGACTCTGTGATCTTAGAGGTCTTTTCCAACTTAAACAAGTCTACAAAGTCAAGGCCTCTGCTGCTTGAACAGGCAGTGGCAAAGCGGCCTGTTATTATTTTGCTCTCTTTGTATATACCAAAATGACAACAGACAGCCTCAGGGTAGGAAACCTCCTCCTATTTTCCAGCCTCACTTGGCTCCTGGCCAACTCAAACTGGTTTGTCTTTGTGACTGCATTGGCTTCTGGCTCCCCTCCTTCTCTGGATGTGAGATTCTCTTGCTACTTCATTTGTCCCAGCACAGATTTAGACACCTATTATACCCACTCTCCTTTCTCAGGCTGAACAAGTTCTGGTAGTTCTGCTCAAACACCAGCAGCTCTGCAAGTCTGCCAGCTCCCCAGAGTCACAGCTGATGAGAACTGGAAATGGGGTCAAGGCAAGGCCTCTCCACAGCCTTGGTCACCATACTCATATTTATTGGCCACTACTGGAAATACTTACCTGGATGCATGCAGAATCAGGTGGTAGCTTTCTCACAGCCATGTTACATTGCTGGCTTGTAGTTCTTCATCAAAGCCTTCACAATGTCCTGGTGTACCCACAGTGCAATAACACCCTTTCCAATGCAAAGTGCTTAAACAGTTTTGACTAGAACTTGCAGAAAAGAGTTCCCAAAATAAGAGAGGTATGAAATTTCTGCCAATACTACTTTAGAACAGGAGAGGAGTACACAAGACAAATCTACCATGCTGTATTTTAAGTCCCAAATCCACAAGTAAGAGGATTACAATAAAAAAGTGTTGCTATCTAATGAAGTTATTTTTCTCTGACTGGCAAGCAATCATATGACAGATCCTTACATGGAGATAGAAGCAATGCACCTAAGTTGTTACCCATCAGAATGGCTTTTCAAATTATCTATTAAGTCAACTATAAACCCACAAAACCCAATTATAATTTACTGCAGTACCTTGCTGTCACACAGAGATGTATCTAAACAGCATTCTAAGATTAAAACCTGATAAAAACACTGCTGTTATCCCTGGTCATATTCCAGAAAAGTGAAATAATGTTTATACTCTCCAGTAGTCAGGCGAATTAAGAAACACCATTACTGCTCAGAAAGGTAGGAAATAACACCTTTGCTCCATCTTTGCTATGCAGTACTGCAACACTTGATGGAACAAAGGTCTCACCTATAAGAATCTTTCCTGATTCCATCAGAGAAGAGCAAGTGTGTTCAGGCATGCAGCTGAGACACTGAGAAACCCAGCTACACTACACACCACACTTGCCATAAGGCCAAGAACCTGTGTCCTAAAAGCTGTCAGTCGAATATACAGGATGGAGCAAGGGATTTGGAACTGTGAAAGGGGGTGTGGAAGCCCCTTCCTCATGCTGCTTCTTTCTTTCCTGCTGCAATAGTTTTCCTAATCCCTTCCCTCTTACACATTTCTAAATCTGTAGCTTTAACCACAAATATGTACCCCGATGGGTTTTACAGCAAAGAACTAGACTGAAAAGATAATGAAAGGAAAGCAGATGCTGTAGATAGAAGCAGCATACAAATAAAGGTCTGCTTTGGAGTCCTGTTCTCTCCAGAGTATTTCCTGACTCTTCTTGCTCATTGCCTTTTCACAAGTACAAGTGCTACAGCATTGCAAAGAAGTCAGAAATCAAAGAAACTGAGTAAGAGCAGAGTTGACTCTTACTCTACAAAATACTTACAGAAGAATAAGAGCAAAGTAAGTGGATCCAAAGTGAAGCTTTGTGGTATGGAAGGCTCCAAATTTTACTTGCTGTTAAACCTTACTGGAAGTTGCTCGAAACATAAGCAAAGATGCCAAATACAGAACAGCAATAATTTTTCTGTAAGTGAATTTCTGCCCAACACATGAAACATCTAAGAAGTAACCCATGCAATCTTAATGTTTCAGTCACAAGTTCATTCATGATTGATAAAAACCTCCCTGTATTTTTCTTGTGTTTCTCAAAATTACAGAGAACATTTTGTATTTCCTACAGCCTCTTCCACCCTTCTAACAAGAGAAGAATGATGTGTCCTATTGCAGTGTATCACCCAAAGACCTCTCAGGACACAGGAAAGAAAACTGAATAAAGCAAAAAGGCTGCAGAGAAGAGGAAAACAAGATGTTCAAGAGAAAATGTTCCTATTTCTTAAATCACAGCAGGTGCATAACACTTGGTTGTTGAGAGAGCTAATTATCCCACAAGAGCTTTTTCTACTTGTGTGCTTCCAGTATACCTATGCATTTCTCCTAGGTGAGATCCACATATTTAGGCACAATTGGGAGCCTTGGCTAGCTTCTCAGTATTAATTCATTTTCCAGAGCACGAACAGATTCCCTGTGATCATGGTTTACCCTCCCATTTGCAGATTTGCTTTGGCCCTGCAAAGCGCTCAGAAATTATTTGTACACATCCAGGGCAGTCGGCATGTTTCTGGCAGTTAAGAGTGGGTACTGCATTTCCAGGGGTGCAGCCTTCAGAATTACTTTTTCATTACTTCCTTCCCACCTTTTTTTTTTTTTTCCTTTCCTCCTTTCTGTAATTTCAAACAGACACCCACAGGAGATGCTTCACACTTTCAGCCTGCCATGTGCATGCTGTCCCATCAGCATCTGCTCCTCTGGCATGCACATACATGCTATGGGGAGCATCCTTGCTCCTCTGACACCTTCCAGAAAGCTTCAGCAACTCTCCTTCAACATGTCCAGCATTGCCAGGGGCCTTAGAAAAACCACCCATGGCTTTTTTTCAGCACTGCTCTCACAGACTTTGTCTTGCTTGGGTTTACCAGTCTGGCATTTTTGAGAGCACAGCTCCTTTTCATGACTCAAAGTAAACACACATCTTTTTTCCCTTTCACTCCTGCCTGGATTAAAAGGGAAAATGATGATTTTACAGCAGGAAGCCCCAAACAGCACCATTTTTGTGCTTACTCCAGCCAGTTGTCACCAGCTGCATGGCTGTAGGCTTAATGCTGCTCCCTTCATAAGGGAAATGTCTCCTGCTGCATAGGAAAACAGGCTGCAGGCCTTTCAAAGCTCCTCTGGTGGCAAGGAGATGAGTCACCTCAGGCTACTGCCACACGCAGGAAACCAAGCTGACAGCTCAGCTGCACACAATTGCATTAAAAGCACAAAAATAGAGATTTATACAAGGCAGCACCAAAGCTGGCTGCACACATCAGTGTGAGCCAAAGTCACTCCTCCTCCAGGAGGGAGGCACTCTGCTCACCAGCCCAAGCACTGCAAGGCTTTGCTGCTAATAGGATCATTTCCTTCTAAAACCTTCCCCCCGGCAGCAGCCCAGGAACACGCACAGCTAACTTAGGCTGAAAGGGAATTTTCCACCACCCAAAAGCCTCTTTTTACCTTGCATAAATCTTCTAAAGCATAGGCCACAAAGAATCCACATCAGCCTCTGTAGATGACATGTAACAAGTAATTGGACACAATAAATCTCCAGGAACCGACCCCCATGTCAAGTTTCCTTTACACCCTCACATTTCAAATAAGCACATGTTGACTTTACACCTCCTTCCAGGTCTCTTCATGTTACTATAACAATAGGATGGGGGCTTAGTATAAATCACTACATGGCCATTAAGCAGAAAGATCATTCCCCCTCTCTCTGTCAATTATGCAATATCAGATACAGGCAGATACACTGACAAGACATCCTTTTTCATCTGAGAAAATAAGCTTAAGAAATCCCTACATAATCACTCTTTTTCTCAGCAAACTTTCTGGAGCACAGATAAGATCAAAGGCTGCTTTCCCAGCCAACAAAGTTATTAACACCTCAAGGAAAAAGTAATGTTGCACAAAAGCCAGAGCTGTCTGATGGCTTCCTTAATCTGAGGATGGAGACATGTGGAGCAGCAGGGAGCCTTACCCCAGTACAAACAGGGCAGCATCTGCGCATGAATCAGAAAAGAAGATGCTTTTTTTGGGAAGAATACATATTTTCAAGACATTTTCTCTGACAGAACAGTTCCCAAAATAAAAAAAAAAAATGCACATATATTTTTAACTACAGAAAAACATCTTCATGGCACGCAATCAGAAAGCACAGCAGACAAAGCACTGCATGTGGAAGTTAAAAGGAAAGGGGATAGCTATTACCATAGTTGTTTCACAAGCGAGTTCTGAATCCATTTTCACAAGACAAACCCTCTTACCCCCTCGATCTCAAAAAACCCAGTCAGCTCAATTTTATTAGGAACATGAAAGTAACAGACCTATGGAATACATTTTAATTTAATTTTTGTTTTTGTTAGCTGAGATAAGAGGTCAAACTGTAGGGAGCGCTAGGGAAGGGAGTCCATTAGAAACTAGGAGCTCCATACGAGCAGATACAGTGAAACTGTTTCCTGTCTGTACTTTCACTAAAGCCGACACACAGCATGGACTCTGATTACAAGGAGTGTTTTTCCTCCTACTTTCAAGAGAAATTACTTTGACTCACTAGCCCTCGACTTTCCTTTGTAAAATGTGGCTAAAATGGGCCAAAGGATTCAAAAGCTGGTGAGGAGAGACAACAAAATGAGACAAAGTAAGGATATGAATTAGTTTTCTGAAGCTGTAACAATGATAAGAAAGGAGAAAGAATAATCTGGGCCAGCAGTTCCAAAAATATGACCTAAGTATCATTTGCAGTTTGAAAGTGGTATGTAAATGACATCTGAACACCCAAATGATGTTTGTGCACACTGCTGAGACTACATTTGTAAAAGCCTTGTGCAGAGTAAAATCAAGCTAAAACAAACCACAAGCATTTAATTCATCATAACTAGCATGGCAAGAGCCTCCTCCCTAACACACCACACTCTGGCTGTTCTACCTGCACTGCACCAATTTAAGGAGAGCCCTATCACACCTTGCCAAGGACCATCATGGTATTGAAGTTTCTTCAAGAGACATGTCAAAATTGCACCCTTGTTACTTCAGCCATCTAAGGAACAAGTCCTCCACCATTCTAGGAAGAAAATATAGCTCAGGAACATGTAAGTGAAACATCACATTTGAAATGCAGAAATGATAACATGCATTCCAGTTCCAGCCTGAAAAGCCTGGGAACATGGACATAGGAGAGGGTTATGCACCTCTGCCTAGGTCAGTCCATAGCTCTGTTCACAGATGCCTGAGAGAACTCAATGCAGAGAAAGCTATCATAAAAAATTATTATTACTTAATATTTATGTAGCACTTTCCACCTGGCAATTTTTAAGCAAGCAATACATAAGTAATTTACCAAGAAAACAAAAACATACATTGGCCTTCTGTGTGATCAGTAGCTTATGCTTTCAGAGGAAAACAATTCTACTTTATTATACTTCAAGGCCTGAATTTACTATACATTATTCACTGTTACATTTTAAATTGGCAGTGAGGTACTCAATCAGGTTATTAGCTCCAAAATGCACTTAACAGTGCATTTTGCTAAGTTCCCATATTAAGAAAACCAGAGAAAAACCTGTAGCTGTTAACATCTTTTTTATCATTGGTTAAGAACTAACAAGTTAGGGCACTGTAATTGTTGTTAAGAAAAACAAAACAAACCAGCCTGGAAAATATCCCACCTTCCAACTTTGCCACCCTGGATTATTCTCTTGCTAACAATACCCAGTTAGTGATTCTCCCTTATTTCAATTCATCTGTTGAGATCTTTTTGAAATCATTTCCAGCTACAACAGGGCTTCCTTTTTGTGGGTAGCAGCACATGTCAGCTTGGCACAGCTTTCCTTTTACACAAGTGCAAGATGCTTCCCTGTGTTAATACAGAAAGCTATCAAAACCACGGCTGGATTTAAAAGCAGATTTCATAACATTGTCTGTCATTAGCATTTCTAGCCAGCAACATTATCCTGGTCTGAAAATGAAACTTTTGGGGCTATGATTTAAAAAATACAGTTCACACGCTCACTGTGACAGAGCAATTCCTGTATTTCAGATATTTAGTCTATCTTTCTTCCACGGCCTGCAGGATGAAGTGGCAGCACACTGATTTTTCTTGCTGGTGAACTCAGATAAGAGACTGCTCTTTATAAGACACAATACAAGCACAAGCAAATATGATGGCTGCATCCACTCAAATCAGATCTTTTTTTTTTTAATGCATAAAATGGGTACATGAATTTAGGCAACATTCAAACTTTTGGCAAATAGCCAATCCACCACATCAGTAACATAAAGGTTGGTCATTTTTGACTTGGGATACCATGGCAGTGAATCACTGGAAAAATCAGGGATTCATCTTGTCTCCTCCTCTCCTTTAGCAGTAGGGAGATGAATTTCCAGAGGGGGATATACTTTCTGTTCTCTGAGGTACTCAACTGATCATGGCTAAATCTAAGAAAAAGGTGGATCATTAACACAAGTAAGCAGCTCTTTAATATTACATCTTGCTTTTGTAACTTTATTAATCTTAACTGTTAGAAGAAAAGACAAGTTAAATTGTGTGAGAGCATCTTGTGATTATTATATGTGCTCCCACAAATACAACTGATACTTTAAATTAATTTTCCCTAAAGTTTCCTCAGCAGTTTCATATTTCTTCTATGCTCCACTTGCAGCTGGTGTTCTCACATAACTTACACAGCCAGGAGTTAAATAATCTCTTGAAAATCAGAAGTAGAATTATGAGGCTCAATACATCAGTAGTAAATACAGTAAACACTTGACAAAAATACAGAGACAACTGGGGTGTGGAACCAGGTCATTTTCTTACATCTCTAAAAGCTTCTGTCTAATTAGGTTCATTTTTTGACAAACAAAAATGGGATTAGATCAGCATTATTGTTATTATAGCAGTCACGTGACAGAACCTAGATTGTTATATTTGTCAAGCATTTCATCAATTTCTAGTCCTGTACTGGCCTCTCATTTACAAAGCTCATGGGAGACTACATGACTTTCTCAAGAGCAGGAATCATCATGTTTATGCACATGTCAGGGTTAACCTACAGTGCAATCACCATCTTTATAAATACTTCCCAACATTTCAAAAATGGCTTTCTGTCTGGGAGAAGAGGAAGATCATAGCCCATTTGTTCTCCCTTTTTTTTCTTGGAGGGAGGAGGGGAGAAGTCAAATTCTGCATTTCAGATAACAGAGACATAATTCCTAACAAATTGCAATGTCATGTACTGAAAACGTGGTCAGGAAACAACTATAAGCCCCTACTTGTTCATATGACAAGTATTTCACTGGAAAGTGGAGCAACATCAAAAAGCTAGAAAACAAATGGTCATTCTCAGCTCTGTCAGTGTTGCAGCTGGTATCCACGCAGGTTTAGATTAATCCATGAGACACTTTTTCAGATCTTATCGAGGGTTTCAGTTAAGCAAGAAATCAGGCTCACGATAACCAAAGAGTTTAAAATCACCTTCAAATCGTGCATAGAGGCGTCTAATGTCTCTCTTGCTAATTCCTGAAAAATACCGTTCTACTTTTGTTCTGTTGTACACTGTTATGCCTGGTGGGATGGTGGGGTATGACACCAAGTGGTCTATGCCAGCTGCTTTCAAGATATATGGAGCATCGTCCTCCAGGGTTTCGTGGTGTCCGATCACACTGTATGTGATCTCACAGGGAGCACAAAGTTCCACATACGTTACCCAGTGAATGATGTGGTCGCCAAACTGAACATCCAGCCATCGGTGATTAGGGTCACCCAGGTAGCGCACAAAATCCTCAAACTGCAGCCCTTTGGTCTCGGTGCGGTTCTTTCTGTATTTACGAATGATGCCAGGAGCAATTTCATGCCGGTACCAGGGTTCAAACCGAGGATTGTGCACAAACTTGTCTTTAAATGCAGAAATAAGTCTTTCAAATGGATCTCTAACAATAAAAAACTTGAAGTATAAATTCAGTCTAAACAGAGGAAGAAAAAATATTAAAGAATTAAGGAAAGTGTTTAGCATGTACTTACTAAACATACATGAACTCTGAACACAGACACAGCAATGTGAATCCTAGGGCACGTGCATAGTCTATTAGTATTATAATCAATAGGACTAGAAATACAGCTTCTGTCTTCTTATTAGCGGTTTTTGCATATAGGACAAAGAGGAAATAGTTTATCCTAGTTTTAACTGGGTTTATTTCAAACTGGAGAAGTTTAGCTTATCTCAATCCATATAAACAGGAGACAAAAGATGCTAAAAACTCCAAGTCAAAGATATTTGGAAAGCCATGTGATCAAGCTCAAAAAGCAAAATATATAAAGGCATGGGGAAAAGTGCATTGCTGAAGCTAAATGCATACAGAAGGCTGCATTTTTCACTGGCAGGCAGCTGGATAAATTGCTGCTTAAGGAAAAAAAAATTTAAATGGTATTTTATTTGATGTTTCATCATGTTTTCAATAATGGCTGAGAACACCACTGAAACATGAGACCACAGTTTTCAACAGAATTTCATGTATTACTGTGATACTATAATATGTAATATTCTGTAGTCAGATTATGTGTAGGAGGAGTAAATTGAAAACAAAGTTTATTTCAATAAATAGCTACAAAAAGAGACTGAGAGCCCAATCCTCACTGAAATAAGAATGGATGGACTGGATGTGGATGGACTCTTTTCAAGCTCTACAGCACTTGAATCATACTTCAGATTGTCCTCACTTACTCCTAGCCAGGCAGGGCTAGATAGAGGTCAGCAAACTACATCAACAGATCCATACCATCCCACTTTCCACACCTAAAACTCTGGTAATTTCAGAATCCCCAACCAAACCCATGTTACACACCTCCCGCATAGCTTCTGCATGGAGCAGAACGCAGCAACCCAAGCAATATTGGCACATTCAACTTCATGTATCCTAACTAGGGCTCACCCTCAGCTGAACAGTGTTCAGGGCTGCTCAGAGGGAGGGAGAACAGATCCATGTTCTCAAGAAAGTAGTGACAGTATTTTCCTTCACACACTATCAACCCAATCAACTGACCCCAATTCCATGGGCACAGCTGTGATAAACGTCCTTGTACCACTGCACGCAACAAAAAATCTTGGGCTGAGCTCTACTGACATCTGACACATGTATAAAGGGTTGAGTCTTCAGAATGGCATAATGCACACAAACCCCATGCAAGCACATGCTTACAAGTGTCTACTATCATCTTATGTCCTGTTCTCTCCATGCTGCTACCCCTTGCAGTGATTATATATGGCATAGGCTCTAGTAGAGCAGGCACAGTTAAAGATCTAGACAAAGTAATGTAGAAGTTCTATTGCAGAGTATTTTTTGGCTCTGAAAATAATCAGAAGCACTTAAACAGGAAGACAAAGTGGTTCAGCTGAATGAAAAATATTATGGGGCTAAGAAGCACTAACATTTTAAACCTAACCACTTCAATCCCAGTAATTAAGTCTGCTGCAATGACAATTTTACCTGTAGGCAATAAGGTTTACCATACAAGACATCAGAATGGGCTGTCCAATTAAACCTTCAGTTCTGGAGGTCAACTATCTAACAACTAGGTATGCACTGAATTACAGAAACCTTATATCCCAAGGAATTGGTTGGCTCACCTAACTATATCACAAATTACACTGGTGCTCTCCTTCAAAGCCAGTAGGACAGACACAGCAACATCTGTGAGGATAACAGAATAGTGCCATAATACAAGTGGTGGAGCAGAAACCCTGCTGTCCTCAGTTTCAGATGTAGACTTCAGCTGTACCCTTGATTGCTCATAACACCACTAACCTCAACCCTGTCCCTTCTAACTCATTAGAAGGGCCACTTACCGTTTTTTAATTTCAGAGTCACTGAAAGAGGACAAGCGTGGAAGGCCATTCTTCTCATGATCATGTACAATGTTTTCCGGGATCTCTTCTATAGAAGAAAATGCTCCTAGACAAATCAAAATGAGAGAGCTAGTGATTCATTCAAGGAAAAACACAGTGAGTATAAGCAAGCATGTGTGCCTTTGGCTGACAGTTTCATGTCTTTCTCTTTTCTTTATTTTTACCCTTTAAACATACTATGTTTAAAACTGTTAAATTATGACTGCGATGCTGAAACCTGCTAAAATTCTTTAGGGTATGTGACATCAAAGTCCAAGAATAAATGGCCCTGAAATTCTCAGAAAAGCATATTATGCAAATTTTGTCAACAATTATATCTAAACCTGTAACTCCTCACATGTCAGTGTCCCCATTCTCTTTCACTCTGCCTGGACATACAAATGGAGGAAGGCTTTAAGGATTAACTCAGAAGAAGGAACCAGCCTTCTGGCTGGGCTTCAACCACCAACAAAAATAAATGCTATGAGCTGCTTTTGGAACTGCTTCAATGCAAAAGTACTTTGCTGTCAGGATCCATAAAGTTTTTTTAACAAGTATGCTGTGCTGAAACAAAAATTCCAATCAGAGAATATTCCACAGATTAAAAGGCACTAAAATTAACAACAAAATGTCTCCAGATATTCATTTCTGCAAGCACATAAGCTGACAAGAAAAATAATCTTTTATATAGTCACTTTACTCTGCTGCATTCATTTTAATATCCTGATCCAGGAAAGTTTTATGACCTTGAGAAACATCTCATGTGGCCCCTTGGGCTCTAGGCATAAGCCTTCATGCAACAGCATCATTTCAGAGTATCATCCTCCAACAAGCACAGGGGGCTACAAATGAAGCCCATTAGGTGAAAGCCTCTACAACCTTCTTGTTTCCAGAACTGAAGTGAGTAATACACACCACACCACTCAGCTGCTCAGTTTTCCANGTATTTTTCGGTACTATAGGTGAATCCCATGTGGACAACAGATGTCAGATTAGACAGCCTCAGAAACTAATACCCAGCATTCATTCAGAGAACATATTCAGTACAAGCAGTAGCAGAGTTAGCTCTCCCACAGTGCCACAGCTGCATTTCCCCATCCTGAATCTCCAAATACCACTTAGGTATTTGAACATAAATTCTTCCCCCTCAAATATGAGCCCTGCCTTCTGAAATTACCCAAAGAGGAAAAAGTTAGGTCAACCACGACATTAGCCTTCATCAGCAGATACCAATGCACTGGCAGCTTAAGGCAAAAGGGACCAGTGTTTACGTGGAAACAATTTTCTATCATTATCTATCATGAAAGAACTAGGAAATTCAAGGTGAAAAGTTCCCTGCTGCTAAGATGTGAGTTATCCTCCACTTGGCGCAGCCAATACATCCCTGCCCATCCTGAGGCATTCTTTGCATGTTACCTCTCAAATGCTGATAAGAGCATGTACTTCTAAAGCCCTCATATAGCTCCATGTTTAGTACTTTGAGTGTGGGTTTCACAGGTATTAAGACACATGCACACACATAGGTATGGGCGTATCTCTGCTAGATTTTTAGCTCACATTCATAGATCAAGGATGAAACTAACATTTAAAGTTTTTAGTCATGCTTCCCAGAAAAATTTTGCTGAGGGACACAGTTCACTTGCTTACTTTTCAAACATACTCGTCCCGTTATTCCTTCTTTTGCCATCTTTTATAACATAACTTTGGTGACTAAACTATTGCGTTAAGCACCTCAGAATCTTCATAACTCTTAAGATGGTTCACTGACAGGACATACACAAGATTTCACCAATATATACCAATAGCACCTGCCAAGGTTTAACTGGCTTTCTTCATGGCTAAAATCTCTAGTTAAAAGTCACTGGCCTTTAGTCAGAAATTTCATATTATTGTTACTTAGGAATTATGATATCTTATTATATACTTTCATATTCTATAAATTAGTGCATCCCTTCAAGGATCAGAAACCTACCTGCCACATGCATATGGATACTCTGTTATGAGTATCCAATTAACCCAATTAACTTTTGAGCCAAGTAATAACAATACTTATTTTTACAGAAAGAACAGATCTCATTTTAAGGGGATGTTTTAAAAGGACTAGAAACAACTGTGATAAATGCAAAGCTGAAATTAAGTATGAGTGTACAGAAATGCAGAAAGAATCCATTTTAGTTTCCCCAGTTAGAGCAATTCTGTTTCCTTCTCCTCCTCAAAGAAACCCACACACCCACAGAAGAGTAGATACCATTTAAAACAATCAAGACTTTTTTCCACTGAGTGTTGCCCACTTTCGGCGTCTGACAAAACAGGATCTTGTGCTTGTCACACACAAATATTCGGTCCAAGACGAATTTGGAAACTGCAGTATGAGAGAGATCTCTCAATGCAGTGTCTCTGCAGACATTCCTGAGAAGCTCGAGTCTTTCCATATGAACCAGGGGTTGGCGGATCAGATTTCCTGAAAAAGCTTTTCCAGTTGGCTTTATGAAATGCAGGGAGAAAGAAAAAACAAAAGTGAAAGACTTTACTTTTCAGATCAAATTCTAAGGTATAAAAATCCCCAAACTATGCACCTTAATGACTCCCAGATTCATGATTAAAACATTGCTATGTACTAATTAAAGGAATAGCCCACAGTTTGCTTTCTGTGCTGCTGCTATTCATTGGTTCAACTCTTAAGACATTACATGGTAGTATACAGTAGTGAGAGCTTTTCCATACAACAGTTTAAGTCTGCTGCACAGCAGCAGCATCTTATCTGTGTGGATAAAACATGCCTTGATCAAATACTGGAACTCTCACAGAGTTTCAACAACCTGTAAGAAAGCTTCTGAGAAGTTAGGACAGGAATTTCAACATAAATAATGCTTTAAACTCTGAGAAGATGGGGCTGACCCATGGTGTGATTCTTGGGGATGTCCTGTGCAAAATTAAGAGTTGGACTTGATCCTTGCGGGTCCCTTCCAACTCAGAATATTTTGTGACCCACCTGTGAAAGAATTTAGGATAAAAGTTCTGTGTTGTTGTGTTGTTTTCTAGCACCTGTAGACATTCAGTGTTTCCATTTATTCAAGCTGAAATAACATCAGGTGAATAAAATTGTGAACAATGAGCATCAGTGTGACAAATAAAAGAAGTAGCAAAATACCTCTCTCCAAAAATGGATGAACTGTTTCACAGGTGTCATTTTCCTGAGACTAAGATAGGAACCACAACCACCTCTTGCCTCACAAATAGTGGACTGAGAGGAAAAAGGAGCTTCTCTGATTAAGAGGTGATGGGAAAGTTTAAATTTCTACTGACAAATTTTCACCTTGCCACTAACTGAATGGCAATCCTCAATATCAATAAAGACTAAGGGATGAACTGATTGAGACCAACCCTGCCAAGGACTTGGGGATACTGATGAGTGAAAAATTGGATATGTGCTGGCAGAGTGTACTTGTGGCCCAGAAAGCCAACTGCACCCTGGGTTGCATAAAAAAGCACTGTGGCCAGCCAGTCCAAAGAGGTGATTCCGCTCTACTGCCACCTGGAGTGCTGCACGCAGCCCTGGGGCCTCAGCAGGAGAGACCTGGACCTGCTAAGGGAAGGTTCAGGGGAGGCCAAGGAGATGGTCCGACATGGAGCACCTCGCCTATGAAGACAGGCTGAGACAGCTGTGATTGTTCAGCCTGGTGAAGAAAAGGCTCCAGGAAAATCTCACTGCCACCTCTCAATGCTCACAAGGGGGTGTTAAGAAAGACAGAGAGACTTTTTACCAGGGCCTGTAGTGACAAGACAGGGGTAATAGTTTTCAACTGAAAAAATACAGGTTTAGACATTAGGAAGGAGTTTTTTCCTATGAGGGTGGTCAGGCACTGGAACAGGTTACCCAGAGAAGCTGTGGGTGGCCCATCCCAGAAATATTCAAGGTTGGATGGGGCGCTGAGCAACCTGTTCTAATAAAAGGTTCTAATGAAACCTCTCTTCATGGCAGAGGGGTTGGAACTAGATGATCTTCAAAGGTCTCTTCCAACTTAAACCATTCTATGATTTTAGGTACAGTGCCCAAGCTACAGATGAAAAAGGAATTATTTCACTTTTTGTCTCAAACTTCCATAAGGGAAAAAAAAATTCTACTTTTTCTGTTTGTTACTCTTCTCCAATATCCCCTGCTCAGAATGTAATCTGAACAGTCTGTCAGATTATTTTATCTGTCCCAACAATTCTTCATGCATGCAACCAAAATTAATGTTGCTATTCTACATTTCATGCTGTCAGGAAGTCAAGAGGGCATTGTTTTACACCCAGAAACCTTATTAACCTCTTCCATACTAGTAAAGAAAGCATTTAAAACTCACTACACATATCTGCCAGCCTTCCACTGAACAAAGTGTTTTTCCCAGGTATTTTGAGGGTAACTTCAATTTCATGGTTTTGAAAAATGAAAACAATAGGAGTCATGTTTAGCTAACCTACCTTCCATGCTGCTTCACAAAAATACTTTTAATATAACATGACTTATATACTAATGCAAAAAAAAATGGATTTAGCCTATTCTGCAGGTGGTCTCAAATTTACATTTGTATAAAGGACTTTCAGAGTTTCCTTGTCAATCTGCTGAAAGCATGGAACTATGCATCTGAAAGATCAACTGATATTGACTACTATTGTGTTTATATTCCACTTTGGAAAAATGCTGAAATGTGACACACAAAGAGCACAAAACATGAAAAAGAAATTGACACTGACAAAAAGAAACAGAGAGATTGGGCAGAGATCTAAGAGAACAGAGAAGACACAGGCTTGCCCTCAACAACCAGAAACCTGATCGCTATGGCAAGACAGAACTCAAGTAATCCAAAACTGGGCCATTATATTAAAAAGGCTAACGAAAATGACTGTCCTGACTTGATAAAGGAGTACTGTAACAATTTTCTCCTAGAAATGGAAACACATTAAGTTGAATCATTCAGACGAAGCAAGACAGCAGGTTACCGTGACAAACCAGCTTTGTGAAGTTAAAATGAATTCTGTCGGCTCTATCTAAATAGAACAGTCTGAATAAATAATTCCTGTCTAGCAATTCACCTTAACAACAGGAAGCCCTTCCTTAATACCTTATTTTCTTCTACTCTTTAACACACATAACCCTTATCTCAACAGTATGCACCTGGAATTCTTCAGGCCAATGTTTTTCCTCCGGCACATGTACCTCTTCCACTTTTGTCACAGCTGTCAGTATCAATGGCTCTTGCTTGGCACCATAGCCTAAAGAAAGAAGAGAAGTAACAGCTTTACAGAAGGTGAGGGGAAGGCAACCATTTCTGCTCTATAACTAAAACACATCAACTTTACTTTCTGTATTAAGCTTACAAAACATTAGAATTTGTTTCTACATGGAAAGGTACTACACAAGACAGACAGAGACCATAAATATTTTAAAGGATGCAGGAATTTTGGATGCAACTTCATTTGAGTTTTATCAGAGAAACATGCCCATTATATCTTATGTGGTTTTTTTGGTTGTTTGTTTAGCTTTTTTCTAAAAAAAAGCTTCTGTGCAGAGAGACATTGAAGTCTTGTATCCAAATATCCCAATTGATAGACAATTTGGTATAACTATACGGATTTGTGCATAGGAGATTTATATTTTTCAATAAAAAACTTCCCAAAGCATGTTCAAATAAAAAAAAATCTATGAGGTTTCTCTTTCATCTTCTACTAGGAGAAATGTTTCTTCTTTTGTAGACTATTAAACTTACAAGAAGAAAAATGTAGTTTTGGACACGCTTTTATTTCTGTGGTGCTCTAAGTAAGCACCTATAACCAACAATAAATAAAGATCCCCTATTTCTTTATTACTGGAGCCGTGGCCTTACTTAGAGATTCTCACAACAACAACAAACTCAGCTGATACTCTTGTTCTTTTTAGTGATTTTAGGGCAGCTAATAGTTTGAGACCAAATTAAAGCATGTAAGAGAAGACCTCTTTTCGTCTTTCACATTTAGTATGGTACAGAAAAAACAAAAAATAACACAGGGTTATAGCTTTAATCTACACAATGCAGAAAGATCAAAAACAATTTGAAGCAGCTTTGCCTAACTACAAAGCAAAAAGAACATGAAAATTTATTTCCATCCATATTGGATTACTTTTCCCTTCATACAGATTCTTCTATGAATAATGTTTCTTCATCTGCATCCACAGGGGCTTTTTTGTTTTATGGTTGAGAAAATGTGTGTACTGCCTATGTTCCTTTCTTCAGGGAGTACTCTACTCTGCCTACACTGGATTTTAACAAAGGGCACGCATGGAAAATCAAGTTAAAACTGAAAGCAATGTAAGCATTCAAGCATTCAGATACTGTAATTATTGCTGTGCACAGACTTACTTCATGGTATTCTTCTGGAAAATAGAAGTAATCTGATTCAGCTAAACTATTTTTCTCTACCACTGTGTAAGAGCATGCCTGTAGATCCTACTAGGAATGATGGACAGAAACTTGGTCCTTAAGAAGTTCCTATTGTTCATGCACCCCAGACATCAGTTAAAGGCTTAAACAAAAGAACATCAATTCATTGAGCATCTCCTGGTTTTAGTCTATCTGCTATGAAGACACATCCAAATAAGAAAAAATTCTGACAAGCCATATTTTTTAAGTCAGTAAGAGCTTCTCCAGGATTTGCCATCCTGTTTGGACTTCCTCCAAAATTCTGTTGGTATATTCAAAGTATTTTCCTTCATTAGTTCTATTACAAACATTCCAACATATATATACACTTAATGACAGTCATGCCTTTGCAGGACAAGCTTAAGAATTTATATATCATCTGCTCAGAGAACTATTCAAAAGAAGTGGAAGATTCAACATAGGAAAAAAAAAAAAGAGAAAAAACTTGGCAAGCCAAGATAATAAAAAGCAAGTAAATGCAGAGGGTATGCTCCAGTAATTATTTTTTTAAACTACATTTTTATTTTCCTGACAAATTCTGATGAAAAGAACCACTCAAAGAATACTTGAGCTGGGAAACAAGAATGGGCATAGAGTGAAATACTGGAAGATATAACTTCCTAATGTAAGACTAGCTGATTTGCAGATCTACCAGGACAGAACAGGAAGGTCCAAGGAAAGCCAAGTTAGTCTACAGTTCTCCTCTGCAAGACTTGCTGAATACATCTCCACATAGATGCATACTATTTATAAAGGTACACCTAATGTACTTACCCATTATCAATTTATTGCAAAATATGTCACTAGTGTCAATGCTTCAAAAGTTACTTTTTTTTTGTAAATCTTAGGAAGATTCAGAAACAGAGATCTCTTAAGACTAAGTCATATCATCAACTTCACCCAAAACTCTCAGTAGAGAGTACAAAGTAGGCTCTTTAAGAGCAGCTCCCCAGCAGACAGAAAACTAACCTGCTGGGTGGTGTCACCAAATGGCTTAAATTCCTCATCATCTTAATAACATCTCAGCTACTTAAGCTAAGCAAAAGCCTATAAGCTGTTTACAAGTCAAACAGCAGGTGACAAAACTGAATGCAAGAAGCAGAACAGAGGTGGCTAGGCAAAGTGCATTGCAAATGAAATAAAACTTTCTGCAAGTTTTACATAATACCTTAGCCACAAGACAAGCAGTCACAAAAAGAGAGAAACTAGTATCATGTGAAATGAACTCTTCAATACCTTCCGAGTCTCTTTTGACTTTAAACAGGTAATAGTGCTTTGTTGTTTTTGCACATGACTTCTACCACTTACTATCTCAAGATACTGAGACTAAATGTATTTGAAAAAGCAGACCTACCAAAACAGTACTGCCAAACATGATTCCTCCTGTTCTTAACCATCAAAACCCCCACCATGATGTTAGATTTGCAGACTTCTAGCAAGAAAAGAAGGAGCTGAATATCAGCACTTCTAGAAATTTAGTTGTTGTTTTCAGTCCTACTGAAGAAGTGGTAACAAGCCAAGAATGACTTTTCATAGAAAAGAATATTTGTGTGAAGCACTATTTAACTTTCTGTTTCACATCAAATATTAAAGCTGAACTTACCATCTGGGTCTTTAAAAGTCAGTGTGATAAACTTGCTAGCAACCATGAACATGAATATCACCCAAAAGCATGCAGCTAGCAGCAGCCACTGGTGGTGCATGTTGTCAGATGTGAGCCATATAAAGTTGGCGCTTCCTGTTTGAAAAAGAAAAGATTGAAACATTAATTATTTTTGTTACAGTTTAGAAAAATACTTTCCATAACTAAAAAGAAAAACTTTAATATGTATGTGTGTCATAAAACACAGCAGTAGATTACACTTTTTACTTTTTGTCCATTCAGCTGTATTTTTAACCAATGTTAAGGCTGAGGAAATGTAACCACCAACTGCTATCAAAAGGAGGCTTCACTCTTTCACCCCTGTGTACACATTCCCAGCCTGCTGCTCGTGCTGGGAATAGCACTGTCTGACTGACTGCTTGGGGAGACAGATCAGCAAAAACCCTGATTTTTTTGTTAAAGAAAAGTTTATTTTTTGATTTAGCTTAGCAAGACATCCCACTAGGAAAGGAAGGGAGAATGAAGAAAGTTGTGCTGTCAGTGGTAGTGAAGCATTGAAATACAGATTTTAGAGGAAACACTGTAGTCTGTAGTCTTAACTAAAAATCAGCTTTTGTAGAAATTAGTGAGAAAACAGGAGCTAGATAACTAACCCTGGATGAAAATAACTAACGGTCTGTCGTTGTGTATTTGTGTGGCTGTGTTTGCAGGCAGAAATAGGAAAACTGATAAACAGATTTAAGGAAGGCCCTGGCAAGTACTAACTGCCCCATATGGGAATCGATTCTAAGAAGTTTTCCCTGGGGTAATTTGTATTGTCAAAGCCTATAGGGGTAGAAAGGTCATGGAGAGGAAGATCAGGATTACTTTATCCTCTGAGACCTCCCCTCAAATTATAAGGCCACCACCCCAAATCAAGGAACATACCACACATGTTTAACGACTTTCAAGATAATTACCATATGAAGTGGGGATGGGAGGTGTTTTTGCTATGAATATGTATTTCTCTTTTGGATATTCAAAGCTTTTGTAAATAAATAGACTCTGTGATCGCCTGGGTTTTTGCACCGGGCATGAGGGAATGATCCCCACAATGCCCGGCGCCAAAAATAAACATACACTTTCTAACTCTAAGCTGTTAGAGAGTCTTGGTCCATCTCAAGTTGAGTATCGATATCAGATCAATATTCATGTTTTAATAAATCAGTAGATGTAACATTAACACTGTTCTTGGTTATCCCAAGTCAGCTTACGACATGTAAATGGACTCTTCCCCTGCCCAGCCTACAGAAGCTACCAAGCTGCAATGCTAAGCTCAACCTGGCCATGTATTTTGGAGTTTCCTGCAGCAGAGCCTGCTACCTGTAGCTGTATCTCTGCAGGTAAGCCTCAAAGACAGAACTTCTTCAGAAGTGCAGGAAGGGTTACCCAAACAACTGAGACTGCAGTTTTAATGTGCAAAGAAACCACCCACAAGAACAGACTGAATACATGCAGTTTTATCCTGTTTTTTAAAACTGCAATCCTAACAAATTATTTTCCATGACTGTAAGTTACAATTAAATATAAGGAAGCCAATGATAAAAAAGATTGAAGCTCCCAGCCACTAAGAGAAATGGGAAATATTTAACTGTATCTTTTGCTGAATTTCCAACTTCTGATGGGCAATACACACAGGACTGGACATCAGGTATCTATTATCTGCAAATAAAAACAACCCACAACCAAAACCTACAAAAATACAGCACTGTTGTCTCTATTGCTGCTGGAGAGATAAGATACCTGAGGAGCTGAATTCAGGTGCTGAAAAGAGTGAATGCTTCCTTTTGAGGACACATGCAACACAACATCAGAACACTTAACTGAGGAGGATCTAATACAAAAATCTCATACAATTGCATCCTCACAGCAAACCTGTAACTAGCAATAGGATCAAACTCAGTCCTAAAGTTGCCACACGCAACTTCAATGAGTCACAACTGCATGATTTATGATCACAATTTCTATACAGCCATTAGAGTGAATTGGCAAGGAATATAAGAAATGCCCTCATTTCCAGTTATGATGCTAAAAAATGTTAATTAATACTTGTAAGGAAGTATTTATTAAGTTTTTCAGCTATAAACCAGTATTCCACCTTCTTCATTCCCACAAAGCTTCAATAACTGAAGTAAGCTACTATTGCTACAGGTGCCAATTGCTTTTCCAACTAGCTATTGCCTTCTGGCAATGCAAATGTTTCTAGCAAGAGTTCTCTCCACAGCTGACAGCAGTGAACCATCTTCAGGATATGTTGAAAGCTGGTGCAGGCAGTCAAGCAGTTCAAAACACATTTGGGACCCAAATAATGTATGCAAAATGGGTAAGAGGAGGAAAAGAACTGAATATCTCCAGTTAAAGGGGGAAAAAATTTAGCTAGGGTAGCAGTATTCAGGCCTACTTCTACTTTCTTAGTGCAGCTTGGCTTCTGAAAGTTCCTTTCTTTCTCCCTCTTCTTTCATGAGCTCATTCTTAGGTATCACACCTAGGTATCAACTGTCTCTTGGACAATTGCAGGTGCTGTGAGTTCCATTAAGACAGTGTTTGTCATCTCCAGTTTTTTGCTGCAATTCCCTGGCTGACAACCGAGCATGCAATGCCCAAAACATGTTTATTCTTCATGATCTGGAACACTGTTGACCAGGAAAGGCAAATATGATAAGCATTCTATCAGACTGGCCTCTTTTAAGCTAAGCAGTTCAAAAGTTATTCCCATTCTATCAACTGCACTAGTACAAAGCCTGCCCTAAGATTCACACTGAAAACCACGAAGTCTCAAAGGTCCTCATATTTCAGTCTGCCATGAAATGCATTATCTTCCACTTAAGCACTGAGATTTGTCACCTTTACTTTCAGATATCACATTCATTTCCAGCTCTCACAGATGACAGAAATTCAGATTGAATATTAAGACACAAAAATGTAGCAAAGACATTTTTTACTTTTTAGGTAGCTCTGCTAAAACCATGAGAACCGTTCAACATTCAAAACACTGAATGCAGCAGGCTGACAGATGCTTGCAGAGAACACTCTGCAGGAGGAAAATCTCTAACCATCAGCTATGGCCTTTTCAGAGGTATAATGAAAGGTCTGGGCCAAACCTCTCTGCCCAACTCAGTATATTTGTTCTACATAAAGCAGGGTAGAAACAGCCTCCAACATTTATAGCATCCCTGCTAGCCTGCCCACTATTATAATGGTGATGGATGCACACCATTCAGTAAGGACTATTGATCTATATTCCCTTATGTAATCTATGTATTGGATTTCTAAGAAATTGTGTTAAATCCCATGGGAAATGCAGTTTCTGTGTGCTCTGACCTGAAAGGCAGTTAGTGTAGAGAGGACCCTTGGTGCCAGGTCCTGTGCTGTAGGGACAGGAGAGCATTTCAGCCAGTCACCTACAAGCAGTATAGTTCTTACCTCAAGGACAGAGCTTAGAAAGCAGAAGGGGACAGAACTGCAGCCATATCTGTAAGAACCACCACTTTTACCCTTCAAGACGTGGAAGCTGAGAGAAAAACTTTAATCAGTTTTGTCTACAGTTTTTTAATGTGCACAGGAAATCTGTAACCATACTTATGAATGGAAGACTCTTGTCAGAGTATCTGTCATAATGTAATTACAATGTTACTACACTGTTACTCACTTCTAGCATCCTGAAGTACATCTACAGCAGCAGCTCATCACCGATCTCAAGAAGCAGAACTATTCAAAGTTACAGACAGGAGTACCTCAACCATTATGCTCATTTAAATGCAATGATCAGTACTTTTTTTAAAAAAATAATATGTTTATGTTGTTTCTCTGTCTCTACCTTAATATTTGTACTGTTTTCACATAGGGCAATTGCATTTCCTATTTTATCTACAACCTTACTGTTGCCTTTCTTGCACTTATTTTTGTATTTAGTAAATACAAGTACTAGCTTCTGGGTTTTTTCTCTTTAATAGTTTCCTTCAGCTTCCAAAACAGCCTTCTATTTCTGGTAGTCTAAAACACAATTTTTCTTTATAAGTAGAAAAAAGTAAGAAATATGGTTTGAAGGTTTAGCCCATTTTCTCGTGATGAAATACACAGACTTTTCTGGTTACTCTTTCTCCCTCTTATTGCAATTCTACACTTTTTAGGGGCATGAGATCTAAAAACTTCTGTCCCCACCCATTCCTCTGTCCTTTCCTCTCAGGGCTACCACAAAGACAAACTGCCACATAACCCTCAGATTAGCCAGATGAAGAGCTTTGCAGGAGCAAAAATGGGATCACCAACACACATATACACACAGAAACATGAACCAAAGATCAAGACACAGAGTTGCAGGCTTGACCCATGGTCTGCAAGTAACCTGCTACCTCGAATAAACACCAGTTCTTTGCTGAAGACTGCTGTCTTCAAGTGAATGATGGGACAAAGTGCAAAAGAATTAAGCAGCATTAAAACTCACTGCACAGTCTCTACTCTGCAGCTTATCCTGCTTGCATAGGGGCTCCTTGGCAGGACAGTTCCTGCACGCATTGTGAATGGCCGTGACACGCCAGGAGGCTCAAACTCCCAATTGCTTGCCCATCAGCACATAATTAATAACATAACTGGAAATGGAACTGGTAAGGAAGGGCAAGCAAGACTAACTGGGACACCTAATCCATTTTCATTAATGCTTCCTTTGTGTTATCTTACAGGTAAGAAAATCTGGCCAATTCGTTACATTTAAAAAAAAATTCCTGACTAACATCTATCACAGACGGTCCTTTGTCAAGTTACGTGGCGCTACTAAACGTTGTAACCTACATCGTAACAGGCTGGTTCCTCCCCAAGGCTCTCCTCCTCCCGAGGGCACTAACAGGCCTGTGTGTCTGCTCTTCCAGCTCCTGCTGGGGTGCGGAGCGCTTCCCGCGCACGCAGCTCACCTGTCAGTGGGATGTGAACCAAGGCCGGGGCAGCAGCGCCCGCACCAGCTGCGTGACCCACCTCAGCCCGGGGCAGGCCCAGCGTGCGCCGGTGTGGCGGCCCCGGGCTGGGCCGGGACCCTGCCTCGCCTCCCGTACGCCGTGCCCTGACAGACACCAGCTTCCACTCCAGCGGGCACACCACGCTCCTCACAGCTGGGAACGGCAGCGGCTCCTCTCTCCCCTGCGTCCAGGCTTCCTGGGTGCTCCATTCATTCCGTAAG
>VZTN01032661.1:173130-319136 GCA_013400515.1 Erpornis zantholeuca
AAAAAAAGATCCGTAAATCACAGAACAATTACTATTGGAGAAGACCTCTAGGATCTTCGGGTCCAGCCGTTTCCCCGGCACTGCCAAGGCCGCTACTAAACCGTGTCCCCGAGGGTCACATCCATATGGGTTTTGAATGCTTCAGGAAGGTGATTCCACCGCTGCCCTGGGCAGCCCGTGCCAATGTTGGGCAGCCCGTGCCAATATTTGAAAGCCCTTTCCATTAAGAAATTTTCACAAGAACCTGACCTAGATCTCTTGTGGTGCAATTTGAGGCTGTTTCCTCTGGACCCATCACTTGCTACTTGGGAGATGAAATTGATCCTTGCCTGGCTACAACCTCCTGTTAGAGAATTGTAGAGATCAAGAGTCCCTTTCCATGTGACTCTTCCTTCCTGATGTTTCTCCAAACACCTATTTCTTCAATTTTCTGAAGCCCTTCCCAGGCAGGAAAGTAGCCCTTCGTCAGGCAGGAATGAAACAAAAACCTAAAAGCAGCTGGCAGAGTGAGGCATTCTCCAACCCCTCACCCTGACATGGTAGACACAGGGCAGGTGTAGTCTCCAGGAGAAGAGGAGCTGCTCTAAAACACTGTGAAGAACAGCTGTAGTGTGAAGGCAGGTGTTGTCTGAATGCCACTGTCCACAGCTTGTAGCCAAGCCCAGGCTCCTTTTCCTGCAAAGGCACTGCATAGTGCACACAGTCACTGCACACAGCTGTACACTCAGCTCTCTGCCCACTGGACAAGAAAGATGCTCACAGCACACAAGCAAAATGCTCACCTACAGGTCTCTGATATCCCAAACAAAACCCAAACCCCATCAAAACCAGGTGCTGGTGATGAGTCTCTTCTTAACATCTATTTAAACAGGTCCTCTTGAGGATGTATTATAGGCTTACAGTGCACTCCTCCCTGTTAGAGGGGGATTTAGTCCCTTTGATACATGACTTTTCAGACTTGACTATCATGGTGCACTTTGCTAAAGCCTGACCAAGGAAGTCCAAGGATTCTATCATTGGTACTGATACCATGGCCAACCTATGGAGTAGAACAGGCTAATGCAAATGCGTTAGCAACCATGTGTTCAATGCTACACTGATGGTTGCTGGTCTCTAGTGAAGTAGCAGAAACATTGATCTCACTGGGAACCAGTGGCCTAAAGCCAGTAATCTGAAACCCAGTTCTCTGCCTGACTCTATGTTTGTTTGTATCAGCACCTCGGACATCGCATTCTTGTGTATCCCTTCCTCTCTACCTGTGAAGCAGAAATTATTGTGACAGTTACCTTGTTGGCAAAGCACATTGGAAATCTGTGGCTGTCACCAGTCTGAGTCTGGCATAGGCTAGAAAGCTGCTCCTTTCTTCAGGTTTCAGTGATGACTGCAGTTGCAGCTACGCACAGATTTATTAATAAGCAGTCTCCAGCTGTGGAACCAATTCCTGCCAGATTATCAGGCTCTATTTAGGAACTTTAACCTTTCAAGTATGTTGTTACTGACATGTATAATAATTAGTCCAGTACAAAAGAGACCAATTTTCCAAATTAAGCACAGTTAATAAGCTTTGTTGTCAGTAATCGGGCCTGAAAGTGTCTGATGAAGTTGAAGAATGTGTTGCATAGGCAACTGTACTGTTGGATTATACAGTTGCTAGTTCAGGCCAACAGGATTCTTGCTACTAATAATGTTAAACTCTAGTGGAGTCTAGTGTTTTGAATAGGCAGCAAAATCGATGTGTGAGTCTGGGTTCTTTTGAATACTAGAGAAATTTTACATTGCCAGAGAGATGCAAAAGATAATCGAACTGGTGAAAAGTCACTGTGCTCTCTCTGGGATATTCTAGAGTGTCTTTCCCAGATATATGATGCTAAAGCCAATGGAAGTGATGTCTTTGGACATGATGTCTTTAGGCCCATGGAAGACATGGGCCTAAAACCTAAAAAAATCATCTTAATAACATGCTCAATGTTTATGCCACTAAAAAAAGGGTGTGTGTCCTAATAACTCTTGCATATCTTTATTCCAGGTTTGACATTTCTCCTAGGAGGGTCCTAAAAAAGATCCACATTTGCAGTGCGAGAAACAAGCTCACTCGATTTAAAATGTTAACCATTTATTAACAGACAATAGGGGACAAATGATAATAATCATCCAACCAAGGCAGAGGGGTACAGCACTAGGTACATGACCTCAGACACAGTACAGCCAAACACACACCTTTCAGCTGAGGGATACAGTTTTTACACCCAGAGATTTGGCCTGACTCCTCCCCTAACTTCACCTTCTCGAGGTATTTCCATTGGCTCCTCGTCTCCAGGGTCTTCTTATTGGCTCGTTTATTGTGCAAAAGGGGTTTCCTTTATGTTAAAAAGGTTAACACCCACACTCCCTTTTAGACTAGGATAACATCATCTGTTTCCAGAATTTACAACCAACCGACTACATTTAATGGTAATTCTAACAATAAACTCATCAACAGTGAACTCATTTCCATAAAGCTCCCATCAACCATTTATGAAATCCAACCTTATAAACTGCATGTATAACAATAGCTTGGCCAGTCAGGGAAGACCAGGTGTAGCTCATTCAGGCATTTTAAGAAGCAATCTGTCAGTGACAGGCTGTCTTGACTGCCCTTGGTATAAGTTAATTCTAAATAGCATTTAAGCATACCAAAATGTTTAAGTGAGCCCCTGTCTTGGACAAGATAAGTAATCATCCATACTGCAGTTTGCATTTGAACACATCCAGCTGAATCACACTGAAAGAACCTTCATTTTCCTTGACCTTCCAAGCTCATTCTATTCAACAGAAGCCTAGGCTTGCCCATATTATTAAACTTACACTATGTTTATTTTTGCTCTTTGCTGTTATTTCAGGTTTAAATCCAATGCCAATTACTAGGATTAGTAATTGGTAGCCCTTTTTTTAGTTGTGCTTTGTTGCCATAAGAGCTGACCTTAAGACAAGTCACCTACTCAGTGTCAAGTACTTACAAAGATTTAAATCTTATTTACATCAGCAGGAAGACATGCTTTTTGTAGTGTAGTGCCATTGTAAGTGAAATCAACTATCTTCTTCATGACTGCATTTCTAAGGCAGGACTGATTACCAAAGGAGATCTCTTGGGTAGAAGTACCTTGATTTGCAGGTCAGACACGGCACCTTTGGTATGTAATACATTTATTAGGGTGTGATCTTCATCACCAGATTCTGTCTCTTCCTGGAACTTAAGGGAGCCTATTTAAATGTGGTTTGGGTTGATACAAGATATAACAATATATAGAATACTTTGCAGCCTCTACATTATTAAGAGACACTGTGGAAATAAAAAAAAAGAGGCAGGCCAATGAATGTACCAATGGAGGTACAGCATCATACAGATGCACGATTTACTAATATGGCATAAATACCATACATAGAAGCATGTGTGGATTATTTTTTTAAAATAAAGTAACTTTAACAAAGAATAAAGTGCACATCAAAAATAGCTCTTGCATAGGAAAGATTGAGGTGTGTGGAGAGACTGGGGGCGCTTAGGGCTGATAGCAGTAGCAAAATCATACTGGCTGTAGTAAGGGTAAGATCTGATCCATAAGCAGCAAATGTTCATTTCAAGATAAGGTTAACTTTTTATTTTGGGTTAGAAGCAAGTTTTACCTCATGATGAGTGCCTTGGAATTCTTAAATCTTTGCATATCATTACACCATTTGATTGCCCTTTGAGAAGGAGAAAAAAAGTTTAGATTGAGGTAAGTAGGTCATTAGCTGAACCATTTAATTTATCTTCTGTTCTTCAGACATTTAGTCTGAGCTGGTAGTTTGAAAAAGGATAACAGTTTTGTGAATTTTATTAATAGCAAAGAACCAAACAGTGCTAGGACTGGACTAGAGTAGCTAAGAACTACATTTAATTATCAAATCAATGTCAATTAAAATTGAACCTAATGATTCAAAATTAATTATATAGGTCATAAAATTAGTGGAGCCAATCAGCAAATTATCATGTGAACATAGCAAGGTAAGTCAATTCTTTAAATAAAAATCAGAAATAACAATTGAATTTTAAGTCCCAGCTATGGGTGTTTTCCAATGTAGAGAAATTAAGACAATTCACTGAATCCCTTATTGTTCAAAACAAGTTACTGTACTGCAAAGTGACCTGCTACCCTCTTTTACCCCTCCCCATTCCCTATGGCCCAAATCAGACAGCTGGATTCAGCAACTTTCATTTCTCTCTATGGCTAGCAGAGTCAAACTGGCAAGTAACCGAGTCTTAAATTCACTTGCTGTGTTCCCCAAGGGACAAATTCTTTCCAGGCTATTTCCAGGTAACAAAGTTGCTGTGACCCTGAAGGTTTGGTGCTCACGGTTGCATCTGTGACTTAGGCTCCAGTGAGGGCAAGCTGCAGGTGCCCATGCACCTGCCAGTGCTGTGCCTTGCCTTGAGAGGAGCTGCAAGATTGGCATTGCACAGATAGCACCAGAGCTGCTCTAGGCTCAGATAAAGAAGTGAGGCAGATTTTTAGGTGTTTTTTTGGTCACTGTTTCTCAAAAGGGATTATTGAGTGGAGGCAGCTGTGCTACTCTGTACCAATAGTTCTCTTGGCCACTGTTTGAGATTACACTCTAAAATTTTGAAAAAACACCTAAAGACAGTTAAGCAGAAGACACGATTCCTGACATATCTGATAGCAGTAGTGCTGCTGTAGCAAGGGTTAGGACAGCTGTTATTTTCTGCTTGATTATCCCCGTTTTAGAAAACTGACCAGGTTTGGGGTAAGCAGAAACACCTGATGGAGGCTGAGGGGTGACTGGAGTCATAGGGGTGTGAGATTAAAAGAAAAGAGAGGTGGAGGTAGGTGCAGAACCTGGGTCCCATTTGCTAATGAATGTATGTAGGATTAGAGTGTTTTACATTAAGTGGAACAGCTTTCACAGGGACATTGAGTGCTTCAAATAATTTATAACCTGCTGTTTAGGGCTAGCTCGTGGGAGGTGGCAGATGTGGTATCTATCAGGAGGAATTTGAACATTTTTTTTCCCCTATCCTTATAGCTCAATAATTAACTAGGAGCTGCACCACTCTTGTGAAGGCAAGAAAAAGGTATTTGTGCCAGAAATTCAAGGAGATGCAAGTCTAAAATGGTTATCCTAAAATGACAGGCAGTGCTCTACAATCCAAACTCGGGAGGGCAAGTCTATGAGAGGTGGGACTTCATAGCTCTTGGCACATCCTCCTGACCAAGGCACTGCAAAGGCAGATTGTGCTCTGGCCAAAGGGAATGACTGCCCAGGGAGGGCCTGTGTCCTCCTGCATGATGTGGCCCCTGTGCCATACCTCAGAGCAGAGGGTGTGTGTGGTCCTCTGGGGGCATGGTTCTCATCCACGAATAATTTTGGAGCTATTTATATGTGACCGTTTCCAGTGGAAATTAAGAGACCACCATTTTACAGAATCTGGATCCTGCTCATAGTTTCCTTGACTATTTAAAAAAACTAACAAAAAGCAAAAAAACAATCCCCTCACTCCCCAGAAGAAGAGAAAGTTGAAAATTCTTTGTGTTTTTAGGGTGTTATTTTGCTGCCTTCCTGAATATGGGCTGTTACCATGTGTCCTTGAACTTACCATGCATGTTCACATGCTGCAATGTAAAAAAGAAAAAAAGATACAAGGAACTTCCCCAGTCACCATGTAGATAGAAATAAGGATGGGAGGAAGAATTAAGAGGGAGAGGTTTGATTGTTTTAAAGAACAGGGCCTTTGGAGTTGCAACACTGAGGTGAGATGAATTCTTCAGTCACTGAGATTTATGCTGAAGTCTCTTGCCTTTGAAAAAACAGAAACATCGGGCCCACAAGATCTAGCTTTACCTTGATTCTCTGTGGCAAATTGTATTTCCTTCATCATAATGTTTTCCAAGATATTAGGGCACAGCCAGGCTTGGGCTGCAACAATAAAATCTTGTTCTCACTAAGGAGATTGTCTATTTGAAAATGCCCATTTCTAAAATAAGTGTAGTTTAACCAGTTATGGCAACCACCACCAAAAGGAGCCCTGAAAATATGAGGGGTAGGGTAAATATGGAAACCTTTAGTGACACTGATTTCAGCCTCACTACAAGGAAAAGGCTTGAGAGTATAAGATGTTTTCAACATTTAATGTAAAGCTTGGAGATCTCCTGAAGTATAACTGATGGTTACCAACTAGCCTCTCCATTTATTCAGTTCACCCAAAGAGCAGTTGATGTTTTGGAATTGTGTGACCACCAGCCATTCATCAAACTTTAAGTCAGGACCAGCCATGATAGAGCAACCATGTAAAGCATTAAGTTTTATCTCCAGAATTTCTTCACCGAAAAAGAGGGAGAATGATTTAACACCTTCTTGTATTCAACTAAAATGAAAAAAGGTTAATAAGATGAAATTCATACTCACAGACGATCTCTGACAAGTATTATAAGATACTCAGTTACAAAGCATACAATTAAATGAGTAAGTCACCTGTTGCTATTGCAATTGGTATTTGGTAAAAGGTAATATTGAAGGTGCCAGCTTTATATTTCAGCCAAAGAAAAAAGTCATTGTTTAATGCTTTATATCCTTCACTGTAGTGTTTAAGAAAGTATCATGATGTTTTTTTTCAAGTGATGCTGCTCTAAATTACAAAATCTACATCTGAGCTCAAAATAATGAAATGAAATTTAAAAAAGAGTAAGCCAAGCCAAGATGTGGTTTTCAAGTGTGAACTAAGTATTATGATTAAAAGTTGTTTTTTTTTTTAGTGGTTCAAGGCACCATCTTGTAGCACAGATCCTACAGACTCTTTTCTCAGTTCTTTTAAAAATATTGTGGGTAGCCCATATCAGCTGTATTAAGCATTCTTCTCTTACCATATAACTGCATAAATTCTTATTAAATACAATCTTTTTTGACCATCTAGAGCCAAACCTTTCCCTTTCTTAGGCTGTCAGCTCTTGCTGCGGGGCACTAGATCCTCTGTTCACAATAATCTTTGAGAATTACAACTATTTGTTTTTTCAATGTAAGGAATACCCCAGCCCTGTGTTTGGAAGCGTCACACCACTTAGGCAGGCATATTTCCACAGCAACACTGTCTTTCTTTGAAGTTGTATCCCCAGGAAAGCAGGCTGCCATCTATCCACCCACTTACCAATTCCCTCTAGACATTCTGTCCTTTTATATTTTGCATCATTTAATAGTGGGTTTTCCTGGTTTGAAGAAAAGCCCTACTGGACCTGTTAGCATATACTTTGCTGCAACATCCTTATTTCCTAATTTACACATCTTTGTTGAGCACTCACTTCATTAAGGAAACCGTGTCACCAAGCAGTGACTCATTGATCCAGCCACTGCGAAGAGGGCAGATTATTTTCTCCTTCAGGAACAATAAACAACAACAACAACAACACACTGAGCCTCATTCTCTTGGATAGCTTGCGGTGCCACATTGTGCCTTGAACTGTTGTTGTCTAAATGCGCTCCTGTTCACAAGTTATTGGTTCATATCAGCTTCTGCTGTTCTCTTGATATTGCTGAAGTTAGAACAGGAAAATTAATTTTAGCTATGTTTTCTCCAGACAGAAGGCAGGGAGCTCTGCTTGATTTTTTTCTTTTTTTCTGCTTTTTTTTTTCTTTTAATTGTCACACTGTAGTCATTCTGAGGTTATCCTTAAGCCATTGCACACAGATTTCATCTTATGCAACTACTTCACACAGGAAACATCTCTTTTCTTCACTAGCATTTTACAAATGGATAAGTGAAGCACGTTTTTGATTCCATGGCAAAAATATAGCTGCTTTAAAAAACTGTTTGATAATGGTAGTTTGCTATGGAATTGCTTCGAGACTGCCTTTCAGAGTTGCAAGGAAGACCAGGAACTGCAGCAGCATCACTGTTTCAAGCCAAAAACTCAGCAAATTGCTAGAACCTGCCAGGCTATGCTGTGAAGTGAATGTGTATTTTTTTAATGTAAAACCAGAAGAAATTGGATACGCAAATATGTTTCTCATGTAGAACAGAGGACAATTAAAAATATTTTTCAAATGATAGCTTGGGTTTTGGAAATATATCCAATATACTCTCTAGAAATTGTTTCTGTAAGTTTATTATGCCTCATGAAGCTTTATCATGGTCTTTATTGGCTTCTTTAATGTTGTACTCATTTATCTTACTGTATTTCATCGTAGATGAATTGATTTTAACTTTACATCATTCTTCACTATCCCATTAAACACTATCTTCTTTAGACACTCTGTTGCCAACTGGGAATACGATAATTGTCAACAGAAAGAAAAAGAAAATTGAAATTGCATGCAATTAATTCTCCTGTCTTGGGACTATTCATCCAACTAAATTAACATAACATGATCTCCATTTTCATGTGACTTCATGATAGGCACATACCTCTGGCCATCACAAATCTCTGAGGTTTGCAGTGATAAACTAAACAGGATTTGCCAGTTACTGCACTGTATCTTTTTATATTAACAAATTATGAGATGTGGTCCCAATGTGTCATGTCTGCTAAACCTCTCCTCAGTGACATGTACTTAGGAGAAAGGTACCTGGTATAACCATTGATGTGGATGCCTGTTTTGGCTTTTCCTCCTTCTTTAACAATTAAGTCTTTCCAGATAAAACCCTACGGTCTCTTCTCGCTCTTACATGGGGTGCCTTGCAGCCAATTATACTCCACTTATATGCTAGAGAGGCTCCAGCCTCCACACTTTTCTGTAGTAGGGCTGAGAGAGGCAGGGACTGCATTTGAGAAGACATGAGGGATAGAGTGGTTCTCTGCTGAGTCAGAAAGTAGTTTTCCCTGTGGATAAGCCATCAGCTCTGTTCTTTGTCATTATTTCCTTTGAATTCTCTCTCAAATTTTTTCCCCTCTTTTTTTTGGTTTGGAGTAATTCCTTCTTTATTTTGGAGCCTTCAGATCCAGCAGATAGTGCAGCAGTTGCCATTTAAGTCAGACAAGATGCATTCTCAAGATGTGCTGCTATAAAGGGGAAAAGAAAGCTGGACTTACTGCATTTCATGGACCCTGCTGCTAGCATTGAGGGACGTTCAGGTGCATAATTATCACAGGGAAAAACTGCTCATAGTTTAAACCAACTCAAGACTGAAGTAGTCAATTGAATTATTAACAGCACATAATGGATCAGCAATTGGTGAAAAAGATACTAAAGAGCTATATCAACAGATAAACCTCAACATCAGACACTCACAAACTGTTACTGAACTAGAAATTTTTGAACACCTGTGTGTAACTAATCCCCAAATACTCAAATTCAGCACAGGGAGGGACAAATGCCTACCCCTCTCTCCAGGGTAAGGGGCTCTCTTCCTGCCCTCTTCTCCTTTGGGGGATGTGTGTGCTCTGGCTGTGTAATCCCCACTGCTCCCAACACTCCCTGAACCCTCATGCCACCAAATAATCCCTGTTGGACCACAGGTGCAGAGTCTGCACTACATCCACTGGCTCACCCCTGCTGGGTGCTGGCTGTGTCCCCCAACCCACATGGGTGCTGCAGTGCCAGTGCTCAGCAAGGCCCCTGCCACTGTCAAACCCTGCTCTGTTACCACCACCAGGGCACTACCCTCTCTTGCAAATTTTCATGCATCTTTTGCACTTCTTTTCAAATTCAGTCTTTCAAAAGACTCCAATTTCCTAGTTACTGTTAAATCCTGGTGATGGTTTTCTTCCTCTGTAAGCAGCACCAGTTTGGGCAAGCATCTTCTCAGACAGTTTCTGGTGTTCCACTCATGTGCTTGTTGACACTCAACTTCATGTCTTACCAGGCTATTTTGTCAAGGGTAGTCTACAAAAGCGTTCCCCCACACAATATTTTGCTGTCAAGTAACACTTACTAAGAAGAGAAAGTAAATACAGATGAAGGATAGGAACTCCCCAAATCTATGTATTCCTGCCACCACACTATCATTCTCCCTCATTTGTCTTGTCTTGTCTAGTTGGTGCATCATATTATGGGAGGTCTTTTTCTAGACATTTATGTCTAATGGTGTGACTAGATCTTGGACTGGAACTTTGGCCCTCGTTGGGCCTGGAAAGGGCTGAGCAACACACAGTTTGCAGAGCAGACTGTGAGGAGAAGGGCTCATTCATAGGGTTCTTTCCCAAGCAGGGAGAGCTTTCTTAATTCAAGGTTTGGCCCACATGGAGAAACTAAACTCAAGAAGATAATGCATAAATAGGGTGTTAATGGACAAAAATTAATTCTGTATATATAACAAATGCCACCATGCTTCTGCAAACAGACCTTTGGTAAAGGATAACAATTAAAAAAAAACTCATTAAAATTTATTTGAGAAGGAGATTAAAAGCTTTTAAAAGACATTAAGCTGTAAAATGGTTCCATCAAAGGAAAACCTGCTTTTATTTTTGCCTGTGATTCTTCTGGACAGCTGCTTACAGGCAGACCAGGTAGATCTTTTGCCAGAGAGAAAAGATGCATGTGTTCTGTGTACAGAGGGCTCTAGGACTCAGGTGTGGAGAGAAACAGCTTCTGAGGGTTGATGCCTTAGGTTTTAACTTTTATATTTTTCAAATCCTGTACTGCTAGTGTAACTCTGAAGTTTTCGGTGGCTTGTTAAATGCTGTTCTCTTATGCTAAGATAGACATAACAAAAGCTCTAACTTGCTCTTCAAGGACACCCAGACCAAGAACTCTAAACCATCATCTTGGGGAGAGGGGGGCAGGCTTGGGGGAAATCACATCATTGGCTGAGTTCTGGTTGGTGAATTTATGTTGATATAAAAGTGTGAAGCACTCGTGACCTGTCGTCCATTTTGAGATCCACTGAGGCAGGACCCTCTGGAGCCCAAAGTGTACATCTGAAGGCCTTTCAAATAAATACCACCTTTTTTTTCCTTTATTCCTGTCTAGTCTCTATTTCTAGGTAGCCATTTAAGGCATCAGGGTGAGACACAATTCTCAGTTGAGGCTGTGGATGAGACATCATTACTGACAGACAGGTTTGGACCCTAATCCAAGTAGTAGGATTAATACTAATGGCTCTTAGTTTATTGCTGGTTTACAGTATGGTCTGATTGCTAGACCCAGTAGTGAATTTCCATGAAACTTACAATTCCAATATTTTCAGGCCAATGAAGTTCTCTAACAGCTGAAAAGTTTTTCTTTTTGCTACAGTAAAGCTTTTGTGGAGTGATATAAATAATCTAATGAGATTAAAAGAAATACTCAGGCCAATGAGTGTCAAGGCATAACTGCTTTGGCCAAAGAAGAGCAGAAAAATTAGCTTAAGTTTCATGGCTTAAGTCAGGAGTCAGAAGGTATACAACAGTTCATACAAATGACATTTAATGTGTCAAAGAAGCAATCACTTCATTTTCACTACCAGCAATACCCTGTAAAGATATAGTTGACTTCAAACAGAATGAGAAATTTAATTGCTTTCATATTAAGTAAGTCAAATTACTTAAGAAGAAAAATACAGATATCTTCAGCAATAATTGTAAGTGACAGTGTTTGAGTACTTACTCATTTTGAATGGCACTCAGATGTCTGACAGGATAAAGTGCTGATAAGTATGGCTGAGGGAAGCAGAGCTTTGGGTTAAACTCTTTGCTCCTCACTCAATAAGTGACACATAAGTTGGAGTGTCCAGAGGCTTGAGCTCCAGTTTTTTAAGCACTCAGCTTCCCAGATGGGTTGGTTTTTGTGTATCATGTTAAAGTCAGGCAGATGAAGGGTCATATCACTAGCACAGAGTTGATGGGTCCTATGATACTGAAATAGATTAACGTAGTCTGGTGATTTCTTCTCTCTGGTTGGTGGGTTTAGAGTGAGTGATCTTCGAGGAAACATGGTTGGGTAGTAAAAATGGTCTGGGATTGGCTCTCCCTGTAGTCAGTTCTTGGTGAAGCAAACATTTATTTTCAGCTACTCTCTTCTCATATAGTAATGGAGATGTTGGATTTGGGTATTTGCCAGAAATCTGAGATGTACAGTACGCATGTTAACCTAAATCCATTGCTCTAGTAATCAGTGTAAGTTGTCCATAGACTGTGGTGATCTCTCTATAAACACAAAATTATGATTTACATATAGCTATGCTCAAAGAAAATTAAAGCTACAAATTAAATCATTCAGACTTAGGAGGCATGGATGAATGAGTGTCAGCATTATAATTCAGCTATTAAAATCAAATTTGTTCAGCTGGTGGTATGAAGTATGTGTCAGCCACTCCAGCATTTGACTCAGAGACCACCCAGAAATTTATGACAGGGCTAAGATGCCAGGAATGAATCATTGATGGACAAATCCTTGATGAAAGCTCAGTTGCAGATATTGATTGAGTTATTCCACCAGTTGCATAAGCAGAAGAATGTAGTCCTTCCCTGTCCAGATGGAGCAACAGCAAATAACAGCTTAATAAAATTAAGCTAAGTCAGAGCTCCAGGTTAAATGGACAAATTTCTGAAAATCAAGAAATTATACTGATTCTTTATCCCAATGTAGCCAAATACAGCCCAGAGCTACAGCACCGTTTCCATACAGCACAACATGGTAGGTGCAAATTGCTCAATTTCAGATGAATTTACAGTTCTCTGGCTGAATGTAGCAGGCATAAAATCACATTTCTCCAAATATTAGCCAAGAAACTATGCAAAAGAATGCAAATATTGAGATTCCTGGTCTAGTTTCCTAATGTCACCATTAGCAACTGTCCTCCATTTTGATGCTCTTGGTTAATTCTTGTCTTTGAACTCCTGCCCTGTGGGACATACTTTTAACTGATCCCCTTGAAATACTTACTTACTGGCCTACTCAACTTTAAGGCCATGTCTTTATAGCTGTAAAGTATAGCAACTTTATAAGCACAAGCTTAAAGCAAAAGAATAAGATTGACTATTCTGTACTTACTTGACTTTCTGACAACCAGTTCAGCACCTATAGCAGATGTTGGTTTTACAAAAGTGCGATATGTGCTAGTGAAGCAAAGTTTGGGCACACAGTTCTGAGTGCCGAGTGGAGCCTTGCCCATGTAAAAACAAAAATGAGACAAGCTCCCACTGTTTGGACTACCTGTTTGTGCCAAAAAGGTAAACAAATGTTAACTAAAACCACACCAAACACAGCCTTGTATAATGTAAGTAGGCACTGTCGTAGGTAGTAGAAGATGACTGGTGGGAGACATCGGCAGGCTCTGTGGCAGGTGTGCCAAATAAATACCCTCCATTTTCTGCAGCTTTCCTCATCTGTCCAAACAGGTTGTGAGTGAGTTATTGAAAGCCCTCAGAGCAGGATAAGGCTTTGTATGAAGTACTGCTGAGCTGCAGAGGAGGAGAGGCATGAGCAAGCAGAAGCAGCCCGTTGGGATGTACTCGGGAACAGCTCAATGGTGACATTTTGCAGACTCTGTCCTTGCTGTCTGCAATAACTACTGATTTCATTGCAGAAATTATTTACAAAAAGGAAACCAGCCCTTCACCTTTTTTGCCCATTGACACCAAATTTCTTCTTATTCATTTATCAATCACAGCATGTTTTATTCTAAAATTATGGGTGTCATAATATTGCTCTTGCTAAATAATACATGCCAAGCCTCCTTACTCACAATAAAAATTCCTCTTGTTTCTCATCAATCCCCGACTAAAGCTTCATTTTTAACTCACTTGTGAATCACTGTGGGCACTGAAAGTCACCCTAATTTTCTCTCTTTGTGCAGAGAGCCCAGGACTTTAAAGCAGGAATTTTATTTATGCAGTAAAAGTGTGGCTCATTAATGCGACTTGGTGTTGATATATCCATTAGCAGAGCTGCACCTTAGCTAACACCTTTGAAATGAAACATCCAGCAGCAAAGAAAGTTCTGATTTAAGGAAGCTGAATGTGTTCATAATATAACACCCTCATATATTTGAAATTTTAGTTTTCAACATGTTTCCCATTCTTCTCTCATACTGCGCAGCTGTGATAAAATACTATTTTCAGCTAGGAGATAAGTTGTGATTTTCTTAGTGGTGTTTGAATGAGTTAATTTTTATCTCATCTTTAAGTATTAAGCCTCACTTGATGCAAATGAATAACTCCATAGGCTTCACTGTAGGCAAAATTTGCTGAAAGAAAACACAAGTACACTTAGGGTACTCCCTGGTAAAGGGTGAAATAAAGCAGCAGATGGTTAATTGTGGATGAGAAGGAGGAAGGAAAGGTTCAGGTAGCATCCAGTATTTTATGTAAGTTAGAAGTAGATTTTACCCACCCAGCATGATCACGTGATGTTTCCTATGCTGTGACAAAAAAATCCCACTCCTAAACTCAGATGTGTTGAAAGAGGCTACTATACAGCAGGCTGTGTGAGAAAGAAGTGGGAATTTAGGCAGGTAATGGGTCACCTGAGGAAGAAAGCAGAAGACTGTGCTTTTCCCTTCAAATAGGGAAAGCCAGAGAACCACATCCCATTACACTGAGCTATCACTAGAAATTTGGAAATAATTTACAAGTATTGTCTTGTAAAAAGATAGCAAATTATTAGGATTTAAAAGAATTGGCATCTCATATGTTGATATTAAAAAAATAATTAGTGAATCTATAATGGCTCTCTAAGATCCTGTGATTCTGCAGCATGGGAGTGATTTGGATGCAAGATCTGTGTAATAAGCACGGCAAGAGAAACATTGTTAGTGAACAATAATTTTAAGTTTGGTTAAAGTGTTGAAAGACAGAAAGAAGATAGTTAATATGAAAATGTGCAATCCTTCAGAGTATCTTTACCTTCTCTCATTTTACTCTGTACCTCTGATGAGCCCAGCTCACACTTAGTGGGGCTCTGCTTTCACATTTCTGTGACTACATTAGCTTAAATAAATTACATCAAACACAAACCTGCTTCTTGCTGCCATCAAAAATAAAACACCATCCTCCTTTTACGAGTAAATTTAACAAACACAGAGAGGCCTTTCACTCCAGGATTTCCTGGGCTTGGGGAGAAAGCAGGGCTACTGCAAATAGGAGCTATGGTCTTCCTGGAACCCTGCATCTTCCTGTTAATGAAAGCCTGGGAGGATTTGCTGTGAGAAACCATCATCACAAAACTTGCTGCAATCTGCTTTAGCTCCCACAGAGGATAAAAATTATACACTCAGAGGGACTAATCTCTTTGAATTTTATCCTGTCTTAAAACTCCCATTTCTAGTTAAGACAGTGAGAATCTGACAGCTGAGTGTCTACTCCAGCAATGTCTGACCTCTCCTGACATCTCCCTACTCAGATTATTGCCCCCAGAAGGCTGTGATGAGGCAAAGGCAGCTATCTCTCCCAGGGGAAGGAACAAAGGGTGAACTAATGGTGTTGGGGTCACTCGGCTGCTCCAGTGCCTCTTTACATGTTCAGGACACACAGCTCTGTAGCTGACAAAGTCAATGAATTCTGCCTCCCTTTTTCTTTGTGAGAAAGGTGTGTCTCCTCCCTGACTGTTCTGAGATGCTCCCACCAGGAACAGTCCTGCCATCATCCTTTTAGTGTGCAGCAGAGCCATTGAGGGACATTATGAGATGAGGTGGGATGCTGTGACAATAATACCTTCTGCAGCTCTTTATGTCTCATATCCCACACTGGAGCCATTGCCTCCCAAGCACGTCTAGTACATAGAATCATAGAATAGTTAGGGTTGGAAGGGATCTTAGAGATCAAGTAATTCCAACCTCACTATGTTAGAAGTTGGACAACGGAATATATATTTGCTTCAGCAGGCCCAAAGTCTTTTTTTATAGACTTTGGGAGACTCTGCCTTTTTCAGTCTGTGATCTGATTAGAAAGTAATGCCTTAGGTTTTAACTTTTACATTTTTCAAATTCTGTACTGCTAGTTAAATAGTTAAATAACTGTAGCCTGTTAAATGCTGTTCTCTTATGCTGTTCTCTGTGTGAAGACAGACATAACAAAAACTCTAACTTGCCCTCCAAGGACATCCCGAAACAAGAACTGTAAACCATCATCTTGGGAAGAGGGGGGCAGGCTGGGGGAACCACATCATTGGCTGAGTTCTGGTTGGTGAATTGATATTGTTATAAAAGTGTGAAGCACTCGTGACCTGGGCATCCATTTTGGGATCCACTGAGGCAGGACCTCTGGAGCCCAAAGTGTGCACCTGAAGGCCTTTCAAATAAATACCACCTTTATTCCTTTGTTCCTGTCTGGTCTCCGTTTCTAGGTAGCCACTTTAAGGCATCAAAAGCATTGCCCTTAGAACTTGCACAGAGAAAACCAGGAGTTTTCCATAGTCAAACCCAATGGTAAAATCAGGAAGAAAGGAGAATCACTTTCTGTTGAGAGCAGATCTGTATCTTTTCTACAGTCATAACCACTATGAAATGAATTAAGAGGTGGATGGCTTTCCTTATTTCATGTGAAGGTAAATGTAGTAAAATGTGCCAGGACTTGTTCAATATGAAAGTTCACATCCTTTCTAATTAGAAGGCAAACTTTATTTCCCAAGCTACCATGAGGAGAAATAATTTCCAAACACTCAGCAAGCCCTACTAAAAACCGAATTTTCTGTTGCTCCGTCACGTGACGGTGAACAGCATCCTTTTTATCTCCCACTCTTTCCTCTCTGTCACCTCTTCTAGAAAAGTAGCTTTGACGGATGTTCTAGGGGGTGGAGAACGGGGTCACTCATGCTGAGGGGAGGACTTCTGGTCACGGCGGGCCGAGCCGCGGGGCGGTGGGGGCGGCAGGGGCGGCAGTGCTTGTCCGGCAGCGGGAGCGACACCGGGAGCGACACCGGGAGGGACAGCGGGAGCGGTGCTTGGGACCGCCCCGGCGCCCATTGGCTCGGCGGCTCCATATGGGGCTCGGCGCGGCCCCATAAAGGCGCCCGTCCGCTCGCCCCTCCGTCCATCCGCCGCGCCATGCCCTCGCCGCCGCCCGCCCTGCCCTGGCTCCTGGCCGCCTGCTGCCTCTGCGCCCTCCCGCGGGGCTCAGGTACGTCCCGGCACCGAGATCGGGGGAATGCGAGAGAACCCGCGGTAAGGGTTGGCTCCTCTAGAGGAGAGCCGTCGGGGCTGGGCTCCGCGGCATCCCGACGCACCCGTGTCCCCTCCCGCAGGGTTCCCGCAGCCTTTCTCGCGCTACCGGGACGGTATGGAGCTGCCCCAAAACCAGGTACGTCTGTCCTTGTCGTCTGACGGCGATGAGCGGCGGAGAGGTAGGGCACAGACGGGGAGGGTGGAAAACGAGACTCATCTGTGGCAGGGGAAAAGAGGTAGGAAATCGGCAACGGAGTGGCAATGGCTTATCAAATACCCTGGAGGGGTTGGTAAGGAGAGGAGGGAGGCTGGCGCCCCGTGCCGCCCGCAGCGGCAGGTGGAACAGGTATGGGCAGGGCTGTCGTGTGCAGCCGGGCGCGGAATTGGATACCTGGGTCAGCAAAGGTCGGACAGGCTAATAACGAGCCAGTCCCGACTTCCCGAGTGAAAACACAGGTCCGGAGGTATGATGGACACACTGTTAATGTCTGTTCTTTACTTTTTAAAGCAACTGGCACTGTGTTTCAGTCAGTGGATGGAAATGTCCGATCAACCCCAGGTAACATGACTCTGGTAATACGTTTGATCTGCTGAGACTCTCTTCCAGACACACCAATTGTCCCGTATAACCCGGAGCATCGATGTCTGCAGGTGGCAAAGCCTCTGTTAGAGAGCCAGCAGCTCTGGAGAGCAGAGCTAGTTTGTATGTGCTCTCCTCCTTGAGAAGCTAATGCCGACCTACAGGGAAGCATGGATTTTTTTTCCTTTCTTGCCATGCCAGTAGTAGCTAACACTGAAGCAAGAAGTGCCAGACAGGAGTTAAAGGTCCTGCGTGGTCCTGGCTCGGTGCTTGGTGGGTGGATGGCTTTTCTCTGAGGTGCTCAGAGGAGAGGGGAGCAAGGAGGAGTTTTCACAGATAATTTCTGCGGGCCCAGAGCTTACAAACACTTTAAAAGAAAAAATCAGTATGTGAAGGATCAGCTGCACTGCATTTAATATTGAGCCCAAGGCTAATTTTCAAAGTGGGGATAAAAATATTTGCAGGATCAGGAAGTGTCTGGAAATTTTGAACATTTGGTGCTATTTTTTTCTTTCTGAAATCTTACAGTTTTGTGAACCAAAACTTGTAGAAAACAGTTCCCGGAGCCTGTTTCTCAGGTGTCTTACACCTCACTTCCTTTGAAGCTGTAGTTCTCATCTAATGTGATTGTATGCATAAGCAAATCCCTGTCCTGTGGCAATGAGTATGGGACAGTATATCTCAGTATTCATGATTAAAGATTATAGTACTGATTGACTGAAATTCTGCTTGGTGAAAATGAGCACAGATTAAACATGCCACAAACCAAAGCTATCCCTAAAACAATTAGCAGAGAAACATGTATTTTAAATATAAGAGGTTGATTTAGATCTCTTTATAGCACCAAACTGTATTGACAACAGTTGTATTCTGTGTATTCTCTTCAAACAAAAGCCTAATTTTTCTGCTCATAATAGCATCAGTAAGTTTTTTCCTGCTCTGAGTGTTTTTTGTGAACTGTGCTCAATCTAAATTAATCTGGGATCAAAATCAAACCGTGTATACCACACTCTCCCAGTAAATGTATTAAAGTATTGTTTGTTTTTTCAGATCTCCAGCACTGTTTTGGATCTCTGTTACTCCATATTCAACAGCCTGCATAAAAATGAGGTAAGGTGCAATTGCTTGTTTCAAAGCACCCCCTTCTTAAACTTAAAAAGCAACCACTCCATGACCAACTTTTTGACGTTTCTCTCCAAACAATAATGTATATTCTGATAGTGTAAAGGTTTAAGAGATGTAGGAGAATATATGAAAGATTTTCTTCATGTTAGTAGTTTGCATGTAATTCTTAGTTACTTTAAATAATTTATATGGAACTGCTGTTTTTCACCAATTTAGAGCTCAAGAACCAAAACATTCACTTACAGTCAGGATTTTAACCTGACCCTCAGTTTTGAATAACACAGGGTTAAATATACTAAAAATAGACATAAGATGGGATCAATAGCATACCTTGTATCATGCTGAACATGGAGGTGTATGAGTTCCTTTACTGAATTCAATACTCTATTTGAGCTTGGGGTTTTTTTGTGTTTCTGACTAAAGATTAAAGAGATTAAGTTGAGGAGTTATTGAGTATAGTCCTTTTTTGTTGGTGCAGCCATATAAGGACCCACCTCAATGTCAGTTCTGCTTTATTTCACTTTTTTTTTATCACCACTTCATCAAAAACCTTTTCCATAAAATTCACTCAGCCCCTGGGTATAAACTAAAAAGCCCAGTTTACTTGTGGAGGCTGGGTCCTCTATTGTTTCAAAACAGGAGTAGATCCTTCAAGACAATAATAGAAGGTGTTCTGAAATGCATTTCAGTATTGCTTGCCAGTGTCTTTAGCTTATTAAAATTCCAAGCATGCTTTCCTGAAGCAGTCATAAAACACTACAATACTGAAGCTGATTGTATAAAAAATTCTAGCATTTCAGTCTTAAATGTCTAATAAATGTTTATTGAGTTCACTATTGACTCTTATGCTTCCACAGCTTAGTTAATGAGGGAACATCCAGAATCATCCAGTAACTTTGAAGACAGTCCTATTCCTGGTTACTATTTTAGTTATTAACTTTACAAAAAATTATCTGTCCTCAAGATTTGAAGCTGAATCTCACACAATATCCTTTCAAAAAATATGAGCTACACATCTGCAATATGATTTCTAGGTGTGGTCTGGGTAAAGCAGCAGATAAAGTAAATATATGAAATATGGAAAAAGAACTACATGAAGTTTTACCCAGCTGATCAAATCTCATATTACATGAAGCTGTACTTTCTTAGCCCACAAGGAATCTTGAGAAGACACTACAAACATAAGTCTGTATGTAGTGAACTCAATGAAACAGTTATGAAATCCTACTAATGTCAGCTGAACTTAACTTTCTACATTATCCTGTATTTCTGTGAATATAAAAAAAAATACTCGGTCAGAGTTACGGAGTCTATTGAGAAGGTAGATGGGGTTTCAAGAGAAGGAATGAGGCCTCAGCACTGTGAAAGGTGAAGTCCATGGCAATTTGGACTCAAATGGGACTTAAACCCCACCTGGGGAATTTAAAATACTTTGTGAGAATGAAGACTATTTAATATCACTGTCCAATCTTTGGGTAAACCTGTAGATGGTACTTTGGAAGAAAGCAAAAAGAGCTATCTAAACCCAGCTGTGTCACAATCACTTTGTTGTGTGTTTGAAATTTCCATCCTAGAGTTGTTTAGAAGCTCAGTTTTTACCATATTTATTCTGCATAGTGATCTCTCACCTGTTATAAATTAGTTAGGATAGTTGAAACTTCAGGCTAAGTCATGAGTCAGTCTCTGTCTTTGCTTGGTATGTAATAATCATATCAGAACAAGGGTAGCATTCATATTGTCTCTCTGTAGTAGTCTCCTCCTTTGCATACTTTAAAGCACCCTGATTGAGCAAGCATTTTTTTCTTCCCTAGTATTCATAGCCCCTTAAGTTGATGTTAGTTGCTCTATAAATTGTTGTCCTGCAGCTTGAACCAAATAAATACTCTTCTCATACCCTGAACCATGATTCCCTACTTCTTGCTTGTGTATTTTGTCTTTTAAAAATCCTTCCCTGCAGTTTCCCATTCACATGCTTTCCAACTTTCTCACCCCGTCTTCACATTCTTGCCCATTGCATGTGTTTGTTTTTCAAGCCCACTCCAGGTAACTCAACCCACTCACTGATACAGCTGTGGCTGTGGCACACAGCCATCCCATTCCTGGCTGGCTGGGAGCACAGCCTGGCAGCTGTGTCTTGGGCAGGAGGGCTCCCAAACCAGGCTGCAGGTTCAGGACTGTGTTACATGTTGTACTTAGTCTGCTCTCATAAAGTCATGGGGAACATTGCTATTTTTTGAAGTAAGGCTGAGTAGAAAAATGAGCAATTTTCTGAAGAATAAAGAGTTCAGGGGGAGGCTTAAACTCGCCAATCTTTCCTGGGTTAAAACCAAGGGCAGTCTGAAAGGTGAAGAGCAGCCACATTTTAACAAGGTAAGAGCTGTCAGTACAATTCAAACCTGAGGAGTGGAGCTCCAGGCTGAGCTCTGTTTTATGCCCCCAGCACACATGCACTTTGCTGTAGAGCGAGGGAAGCCTGGTGAATGATGGTAATGAACAGAGTAACATTCCAGGCAAGGAATCAATCTTTAAAAAGATCAGTTTGCTGCTGTTCTGACATCAGTCTCTGATAAGTGTAAGGTTGTCTCCCTTCCCACATGGAGTGTACCAACCTCATCAGTAATAGAGGGTCACTGTAACAAACCAAAACATGCTGGCATCTTGATTAACTTACAGTGTCCACTTGCAGGAATCACAGATTGCTTCTGCAAAGTTTACAAAGAAGGTATGTAAATGTGAAGACAAGCAGTGACAATAGCAGTGGATAGGGAAGTATGTCCCTTTCCTTGTTTCTTTTGCTGCTTTTTTAAAGTCAGCTTGGTTTTTTTCAGTGGTTGCGAAGTGATATGTGCTGACCCTGCTTATACCCAATGTGTAATGCTTTCTTTTATACCTCTTCTAAACCATAAATAAAGATTCACAAATCTTTAATTTTGTTTATTTTGTACATTTACACTAGATACAATGTCCTTCAGGCATTAATTTTTAATCAGCATTCCAGATGAATGGGCAGTGGGGACTATCAACATCTTGTTTGCATGCTGCTGAAAAAGGCCCCCAATTACTGATATTCTGACAGAAGAGTAAAATTTGGCAACAGATCTATGGAACTGAGTTTAAAGTATTTTGTTATTGTTTGTGTTTGATTTTACAGGACAGTCATGGAACTCTGGGGCGACCTTTCTTCCTTTTCAGGGTATCTGAATCTCTTAATTTTACAGATTCTGAATCACAGACATTGTTATGTTCACAAATGAGCAGCTGTTTCACAAATTATTGCTGCAGTTGTTTTGAATAGAGGCCAAATATCCCTTGCTTGAAAGCTGAGGGAGCCATTTGCTCAAAAAGCTCTGGTTTGACTAAAAGATGACAAGATAATGAGAACTGGGGTACTAATGGATTAAACACCTCTTTTTGTTTGAAGATATGTCTCTGCAAATGTTTTATCTTGAGCCAATTCACCCATGTGGCTTGTATCTCTGAGACTGTCAAGGTGCACTGATGCTAAATAAATTAGATCAAACATGTGCCTGAGAAGAGTGTCCACCTGGTTAGAAAGGTCTGGCAGGAAGCAAAGTCACACTGTGTAACAATGAAAAGCCAAAGCAAAATTATCATAATTTCTGTCATGTTTTTCACCCATGGGCTTGCTGAGCTATGACATGGTCTAGTGCCATAGTCTAGAGTAGACAGTGTGCTGGTTTAGACACACCCTGATTAACACGAAACTAATTTTTAGGAATATCTTGAACACATTTTAAAAATTAAAATATTGTAAAGTAGGTCATGTCAGGTAACCAGAGTCCAAATTCAGCTGTCATTTATGTTCAATTTCAAGTTACTTGTTATTACAAGTGTGTCCATCCAGGTTCTTTCATTGCTGGTATTTATATAGGCATGTGCCTACACTACCCCAATGAATCGAGACCCAAATCCTGAATGAGAACAATTAAAGCCAGAAAGTTTAGGTTTTTGCGCAGAGGCTGAATGAAAATTTCTCATATTCAAAGCCATAACCCACCCTGCACGGATCCCCTGGCATTTGACATTTTGCTTTAAAGAAAATCTTACTACAGTCTTACACAGTACTCTGTCTGCATGATGAGAATGTATTTTTGGTGTGCTTATAGGTCTGTAACCCATTACTTCTTTATGATAATCTAATTATTATATTTTTCAGCCTCGAAATGGAAGAACTATTGAAGGCAGTGGTAAGTAGGCAACCAAATGCATCAAGAATTTCTTCTGCCTTTTCACTAATGATCCTCATGACAAAAGAAGGTACTGAGATGTATTACAAACCTAGTACCAATCTAGATACACACATTTCATATGGCCACTGAGAGTTGTCTTAACAGAAATGTGGGGTTTTTTTCATGCTCAGACTTAGAGTGCACACGCTTGACAAAGGAATGGTTTCCTCCATCATGCTTCCATACTCTAAAAGAAGATCAGCAGGGTTACAACATGGTAGAAAGAGAACTGTGTGAGGAGAAGGATTCATGTTTGAGTAAAATAACAGATTTGGGTGCTTATCTAAACTTTCAAACATCTTAGTCTTCTGGCATTAAAATCTGAAGCTATTTAATTTCTAACTTTGAGAAGAACCAGATGTACAGAACTGAGTACTAAGTCATATTCTGATCAACATCTCAACATAAAATATGATACTGTGTTAATTTGTTTCAGAATACCGTGGAATATGAAGTTCATGGATTCATTTATCAGCTTGATGACTTGGTTTATGTAAAGGAAAGAGACTTCCCATTGCACTGGTTGTCTATTATGTGACTCAGTTGTCTGGAATTTGCTGTTCCATGTAATAAATTTGCAATCTAATTCTTTTTGTTGTCCTTTTTTCATTGAAGCCCACACTAGGCTTCCTTGGGCTATAATGTAGCATTGCCTGGTGCCAGCTGTAATTAAAGGAAATCAATGATCTCAGTATTGACAATTTTCAAATCCAACCATTTATATCCATCAAATCCATCCAATTTTATAACATCTTCTTTATAGGGTCATAAATGATAAGCTTGTCCTTTTGATTAGGTAATATATTTACTCATTATTTCAGAACAGGCATCCTGAACAACACTATATTAAAATCATCATGGACATTTTAATGATTTATTTTGAGTAACTAAGTGCTTGAGTGTGATAATTGATGAATCCAAAGCATTTGAAAGAAGAGGAACAAGGCCTGCTGCTACATACAGACATTCTTTGATCAGATGATGTATTTTTTTCAGCCTTGCTTTACTGGCTATCATAAAGCACAAATGAGGCACTTTTGAGAAATATTCTGAACATCTGCCCTTTTCTCCTGAAATCATACATTTACAAATGTAGTGCAGCTAATTTTGCTTGCACTGTATGGAGTGTTTTGGTACATAGAGACATTTATGGGCACAAAACTTCAAATACTAAGCAGTTACTTCCTTAGGAAGAAAAGAGCATAATAAAATTGAGGGTCTGAGGATACAAATGAGGCTGCAATTCCTGAATATAGCATTGGTTTCCTTAAGCCTTTTGTTATCCCTCCTTCTCTCTGGCTACTGTGGCATACAGTTTCTGTTACACTGGCACGGCCACAGATTTGAAGACACCTTTGTCTTTAAAAACAAGCCCTGAGATACCTGTGTTTTGTTGTTTTGTGGGGTTTTATCTGGGTAAGTTCCCAATTTGGGCTGTGTTCACAGAAGTTTGGCTGGCAGATAGAAATGATGAGTTGTTTGGCAGTTGTTGACTGCATCTAGGGCAGAGCGTTCAGTTTGGAGTGTCACAATTCAGGAAGGCCATGGTAAAACTGGAGGGAGGGCCTCCAAGGTGGTGAGAACTGCATCACCTGCCCCTGAGGAGACACAAGGGCAACTGGGCTGGGTCAGCCTGAAGGCAGGATGCCTTCAGGGGAATCTAATAGACCCTCCAGTGCATGTGAGGGTCATCAAGGAGACACTTGGGCTCCTCACAGTGTGGGGTGGGAGGACAAGTAGCAACAGGCATAAACTGAAGCAAGAGAGGTTGAAATATCCAGGCAGTGCAACCAGTTGTCCGGAGAGGACAGTCCTTGGAGATTTTCAAGACCAGAGTAGACAACACCTAGTCTGAATTCCTGCTTGGGACCAGACTAGAGACCTCCTGAGGTCCCTGACAGCCTCAGATATTCTGCAACATGAGTACAATTTCATGCTATTTACTTCACCCTCTAACAGGGTCAATTATAGCTGAATTATAGCTCCTGGGGAGAGGGTGTTGGTGGGGTAGGGGGGGCTCCCAGGCAGGCTGCTCAAAGAATTGAGGCCTATTTGTGCCCTCACAGCACCCTGTTGCTGTTATCAATTCCTGTAGGAAATTCCTCTGGCTTCTCAGTTAGGATGTCCCCCTACAACTAAGCCAAATAAAAGTGGTGGGGATGCACTCTAGCAATGCAAATAGAGATAATGACACAAAAGCATTTTGTGTGACACAAAAGCAAAAATGTGATGGCACTTCTGGCTTGTTTCATCTCAGAGGCCAAAGCTGAAAATTACCAAGTTTTGATCAGTTCTGCATAAGTATTTGCACTGCTATTGGCTGGGATAGAGTTAGTTGTCTTCATAGCAGCTTTTACAGTGCTGTGTTTTGGATCTGTGACCAAAATAGTGTCGGTAACACAGGGATATTTTAGCTATTGCTGAGCAGGACTTGCACAATCTCAAGACCTGTTTCCCACCCCACCAGTGAGGTGGCTGGGGGTGCACAAAGAGTTGAAAGGTGACAGAGCTGGGACAGCTGACCCAACTGCCAGAGGGACATCCCCACATTATATGATGTCATGCTCTGCAATAAAAATCGGGGAGGAGAAAAGGACACACACACACCCCCTTTGAAGTGATGGTGTTTGTCTTCCCAAGTCACTGTTAGGCATGATGGAGCCTGGCTTTCCTGGCTATGGCTGAGCACCTGCCTGCTGATGTAAAGCAGTGAATGAATTCCTTGTTCTGCTTTGCTTTTACCTATTAAACTGTCTTTATCTCAGCCCACAACTTTGCTTACTTCTACTTTCAATTCACTTTCAATTCTCTCGCCAACCTGCAGAGGAAAGTAAGCAAGCTGGCTGGGGTTAATCTACAGCAGTACTGCACTACAGGGAACTCATGCTGTGCCCTCACAGTCAGCAATGGCTTCCTTCAGCCACAACAGGTTTCATGAATAACATCTATTTGGGCCTTGAAACTTAAATAAGATTGATAAATGGGTGGTAATTTGCAGGTGAGAACCTATCTCAGGTTTCTCAGTCATATATCTGTAGTAACTGTGGCTTCTCCATAAAAAGCACAGAAGAGCTCTTGTTCATCGCTCAGTGAAAATCTTTGTTTCCTGGAGCAATGCAAATGTCACCAGTGAAGCAGGAGAAATTAATAATATAGAAATGCAAAGGTCATCTCTGGCTTAAAACTCTTTCTGAATATCCCATTGCAAAACCCACAGCAGAAATTCAGGAGTGCAGACACAGGTGACAATTAGAAGCACAGAAATCTTTCTGCAAGAAAAGGAGGTGAAAGCTCAGTTCTCAGCGCCAGACACAGAAGAGACAAATCAAAAGTTTCATGACAAGGTATACAAAGTAGTGAGTGTGTTTAGAAGAGTAAATTGGGTGCTTATCTCTCCTCTGGTAATAAAAAGCAGCAAGGAGGGACATTCAATTACACTGAGAGGCAACATGTTTCAGCTGCAAAGGGGAAAATTTTTTGTAGCACTTAATCAACTCCTGAAACCAGTTCTCAGAGCTTAGAGCATGTGGTTATGAACAGCTCGGTGGACTTTTGGAAAGGCAGGAATGCTCAGCAGTGCACACCTTCGTGCCTCCTAGCTTGACTTGAAAATCACTTCAGGCTGGCCTAGGACCTTAAAAGCTGGCCTGCTGGTGCTGGGCTCAGCGAGACACTGCTCAGCAGAGCGCACAGCAAGGGCCCTGGAAATGCATTAGTCTGCAGGGGAGTGAGTGCTGCCTGGCCTCACGACATGCTGCTCACCAAAGAGACAGAGCACGAAGCACAAGAGGAAAACCTTCTTGGTGTTTTACTTCCCTCTCTCTGGTCCCTTCATGATCTTGTGCCTTGGACAGCCTCACTCCCTTCTCAGCTCTCACAGGGAAGAGCTCACTTATTAAACTTCAGGTGACTGCAAGCTGGGAAGAATGGCAACACTGCAGGACAGAGTCAGCATTCAGAATGATCTTGGCAAAAATACATATGGAAAAAAATACATACAGCTCACTGAGGATGAAAGGAAATGATTACGCATACTGAAGAATAATCTATTACAGCTTTGCAGCAAAGGGGATGAGTAACTGTAGACAGTCAAATATCATAGTGTTGAGGAGAACACAAAAATACAACGTGGAATGAATAAGAAACTGTAGAGACTGTCGCAGGGGAGGTGTTGCATTACAGAAAATAGGTAAGGCTTCATACACAGAGCAATATAGGAGAAGAAAGATAGGAACCACCAGCAAAGAGGAAAGGCAGAGATCAAGGAAAGCTGGAACACTGAATGAAGTGGGGTTGATTTGCAAGAAGGAAAGTGTGAGGAGGGGAATGATAAAATGCTTCATTTTAAGCTCACCATTCCTGTCGGCATTCATCAATGCTGTGTTTACTTATTTGCTCAGATCTTAGAGTCAAGCAGTGATTCCAGGGTATCTACTGGTTGCTTATGTGGAGATCACTCTTAAGACTTACTTACCTTTTCCAGACAACTCACACATTGCAATTGCCATCTCTCTACCTTGCTAAACTGGGTAGAAACATATCTTTAACTGGGCCGGACTGCATAAACTGTCTTAATCTATATATCTATCACCCTGACAGATTTCTGCACTGAACAACTAGAGGGAGCTACCAAATCTCCTTCTTCAGTAATTTCTGGATCTACTTTTTCCAGTGCACAAAACCAAAAATATGACTGATCTTATAGCAGGTTGTGATCCACCACCTAAATTTTTTATATTTCTCTTGCACCTTGAACACCAAACACCCTGTCTCTATTAGCCTTCAACCTGCTGAGACATCAACAGAGGAAGTCTGAAAGACAACATCTTTGCTACAAAGCTTCTGCACCCAGGGGTTACTACACAGCAGTTCAGATAGTACATGCTGGATTACTGCACTGAAAGATATGTACACATAAAGGTAGGCTTCTGAAGTACAGTTTTCTAACTATCAACCAGAAAATTAACTAAACATGGACCAGAACTTTCAAAAGAAAATGCAAAAATGCAGAACGCACATGAACCGACCTCAGAGCACCCACAGGCAACCATGTGTGATCCATCAGAAAACAAGCAAAATTCAGGAGCCTCATTCAGCATTGCACCAATGTAATATTTCCTCTCATGACGCTGGTGTGAATTGATGTGCCACAGCCACCTACCCTGCTGGGCAGCTTGGCCTTTCCAGGGACTTCACCAGAGACTCTGCTACATGAAAAAACCACCAAAAATAGTTTTGATATGGCTCAGCAGTACTATACTACGTATTTTCCTTCATTTTCACAGCTCTGTATAGTCTGCAAAATTCCACAGACTATGTATAATCTCAGATTACAACCCAAATTCACTACTCTGTGACTTTCAAGAGAGCAGCACTTGACTTGGAAGAGGACATGAGCGTTTAGGAATTGCAATATTGGGACTGGTCAGCAGAGGGCAATGCCAGGATCAAATACGGGATGTTCGGAACAGAGGCACTTCGGGCCCTGCCTCTCTCTCCACCGTGCGCTGGGCTTGACCAGTTCGGGTAGTGAATGAGTTCAGACCTTGTGCTCACCAAGACAAGAACCTCGGAGGCCATAACTTGGGATGTTTCCTCTCCTTACAGAGAAAGTGAAGGTGACAGGAGATATCAAGCTTGTAAACACACAAATCTCAATGCAGAGTAAACAACAAGCACTCTGCACAATGGAGACATCCATCAACAGCATCCAATCCTCTAGACGAGTAAAAGAGGCAGAGTTTTCCAGGCATCATTTCACCTCCATGCCTCCATCTGCCCACCACTTCACTGAATTGTGGAGCACCATGTACACACATTTTCTAATGGATGTTATTGAAGACATCTATTTTCCTTGACAGACACTGGTGCCATGACATAACTGAGTTAGGAAAGTAACATCGCATCAAGATAAATGTGTTTTGAAGCATCAGTAACAAGAGAGATGCCAGAGGAGGTGTGTTTTGAATGGATTTTTGCTTTGATTTGCAACAAAGTCACATACCAACCTCAGCTACAGGTGATTGAGCTAAATTGAAACCTATAGCATGAGACATAAGAGAACTAGCCATGTGCAAAAGTACCATGCAAATTAATGTGTTGTTTTGTCAAAGTAAATGAGCATTTTGTTGATTGACAGAACATGCAGAATTATTTCTATTAGACTTGTAGTTTGAAGAGGATCTTCTATACTGTATTACATGAAAGAAAGTTTTTATCACAATTTCATTAGAACCACCTGGTGTATGATTTCCATGCTCCCAAGCACTTTATTGAACTAGGGCTTACCTGTGGGCATGAAGCTAAACATCTACACTACTAAGATGACACCTTTCTGTCTTCCCCCTTTGTGAAAAAAGGGTATGGTTACTTAGCCTCAAAGTTTTGCAGTGATACCCTGTGCATTTCTGTTCAAAATCATCCAATGATAATGCCTATTAATCAATCTGGACACAACCCCAACTTTCCAAGAAAGCCAAATGTTGATGATCTGGATATTTGTCTGAACTTGTTCCCAATGCCTACATTTAGAACAAATAATGACATTAATGACCATAATAGACTAGAATTATTTGTTGAGAGTTTACCTTATGATCAAATAAGAGAATTTATCCTTGAAAAAAACTTGTTTTCTGGTTACATGAATGCATCATTATTTATTGGTTTAATTAGTGCTACTCCAGTAAATGTTTAAGTACTCCTCAGCATATGTTTTGCAAAACTGGGTGCCAAAACCGAGTTCTGCATTTTCCCCCTCTGACATTAGCAACACCTCTAAGAAAAAAGAACCAAAACAACAAAAACCAAAAACAAAGAAAAACCAACCAAAAAAAACCCAAAAAACCAAACACAAACCAAAAAACCCAAACCACAACAAACCAACTTTTCTCATTGTTCTATCCCCAGATTTCTAAGGATCTATAATTTCACTGCTGATGTGCTGTAAGACAGCAGTGAAGTGCCATAACTGTGTTTATTTCCTCTTCAGCAGCAGAACATTTGATCTGTTGGTGGCCCCTGCCAGGGCTGGTTTGAAGCTTAATGAGCTGCATTCACTTTTAACAAGTGTTGTGGAAGAAAGAATATGTTTAGAAAATATCAGTAGTGCTGTTGTGTAAATAACAGGACAGTAACAGATAAATGCAGAACCAGAATGGCCAGAAAGTATCCTGACAATCCTCTTTCTTGACAAGCTTTATATTGTAAACAAAAGAGCATCACCCAGTTCTTCCTGCCACAAAGGGAATTATTCTTTGCTTTATTCTATTGTGAAGTGCTACTTCACACAAATTTTACATTCACTTCCTGCTGACATTTATGCTTCTCTTTCCTTCATGGTCTATATCTATCTCTCATTCTATTTTTGCAGCATTTTCATCTCCATTCTCACATTTCACGATTTCTCACCACTTGAGAATTATTTCTCTCAACAACAACTTGTTCTCGACCCTTTCCTCCTCCTGTTGCCCCAGCACAGAGTGTCCTGGTACAGAGGAAGAAGGCAGTGAATAGGCTCTGAGGAGGAACATGCTGCAAAGCAAATACCAGGCCAAGTTTCCTTTGAGAAAAACTTGTTGCTTGTTAATTGCAGTCAAAGTAAGTTAGATGGCCCTGATTATGGAAGAGTCATTTTACTTTTTTGAAAAGATGCAAAAATGACTATTTAAAAAAAATTATGGATCCTAGAGGAAAACCAATGGACTATGGAGGGGAGAAGGGGGGTAAACCCCTTCTCATGTTCTTGATAACTTTGTACAATAGACAAATGCCAAAATTGTCATCTGTGTTGAGAGAAGACATGGCTCCACCACTTTCTGCATGCTTTGCCATGACAGACTTACAGTAATGACGAAGCAGTCTAAAGAGAAGCAGATGTTCTCTACAGTTTTATGAGCAATAAGGCTTTAAAAAGCACAGGGTTACTAACTTCTAAAGCAGAGTTAAACAACCTCTGAGGCACTGATCTAATTGCATCATTAATCTGTACTAGATGGAAGAAAAGTCCACAGGAATAGCAGTGTGTGTCTTCACTCCTCTACCTGCTTCACAACACTTACCTGTAACATGTTTGCAAAAGTCAACATGTACTGGAATTCTTTAAAAAAAGTTATTCAGGTGCTATGCTAGGTTTTGGGGTTTTTTAAAATATTTTCTCTGGTCATCGACCCATGAGAAAAGAAAAAAGGAGACCAGTGTTGCATTCTAGAAACTTTATTACATGTTTTAAAAATGCCTTAAAATTAGCAGGCAAAATACTTGACAAAGAAGCAAACACATACAAATTAGTGGTACTGAGTCCCATTATCCGTAAGTGCACAGACCAGACCAGGAAAAGCAAGTTTCACTGGCTACCACCATATTCCTGAGACAAAGGAACATTTCTACTAGTTTTCTTTGGAAGGAGCTGAGAAAGGATATTTGGTATAACCCCGCCTTGAGGAATGGTCACACAGGCAAAGAACTTGTTCAGCTCTTCATCACTTCTCACAGCCAGCTGAATGTGCCTGGGCAGGATCCTTGTTTTCTTGTTTTCACGTGCAGCATTCCCTGCCAGCTCCAGGACCTCTGCTACCATGTACTCCAGTACTGCAGACAGGAAGACGGCAGCGCCAGAAGCAATCCTATGAGCGTACTTCCCTCTTTGGAGAAATCTGTAGACACGACTCACAGGGAACTGCAGACCTGCCCTGGCTGATTTGCTTCTCCTTGATGCACTTCCAGGCTTGTCAGCCACTACTTGTTTATTTCCATGTCCAGACATTCTGACAGGCGAGGAGACGCAGAGGGCTGGAGGTCTTCAGAATATGTGGGTGCTTGGGCTACAGCTAATGGATAGCAAGAGGAGGCAACAGCAAGGTCAGTTACCCTTCCTGCTCTTCCACATCAAGGAGAAAGCTCATTCTTTTCTTGAGGAAAGAGCTCACCACATACCACAGTTCATCAAGAGCAGAGGTAAAATTTTAACTGTTATGGCCTTTTTACAGCCTGCCTTTTAGGAGAAGGATCTCATTTCAAAACCTGTCAAGGGTTACTGAAGTCAGATATGAAGGGCTCAAAGAGAGGCAATCCCTGCTACTTGGAATGTATTTGGGATTGAGGCACAGTGGATCTTCTTCAGTAAGATTTTTTTTAAACACCTCAACTGTTACCTCAAAGCTAACTTGGGGCCAAGCCTGTCTCTTCTTCCAAGAGTAACCTGTATTATAACTTCTTCTACTATGAAGTTACAACTTTCCTCCATTTTAAATCTAAAAATGGAACAATTCTCATAGCCCACGGCTTATTATACCCAAAATACTCCAGGACACTTTCATATAGAATTTTAAATTAATTCCCCAAGTGGTATTCTCTGGCTGCTATGAGAGTACTACTGGACATCTTCTGCACCAGGAAAAGGATGAATTGATTTGGACAGCACAATGCAGACTGAAGAATAGAAATTACCATCTACTTCCTCATGACAAAAGAAATTAAGCCCCATACTCTTACAATTGGAGTAGCAAAAATACTCATTTAAATAACATTTCTAGTCTATGAGTATACAGGACAGTTAACATCCAGCACAGCTGCTTGTAATATACAAGAATACCCATCACTACATTAATATGTAGGGTTTTTACAGAGAGGCTTAAGTATCTAAGAAAAATGAGAATAAGCTTTGAGAAGAAGATGGGAAAAAGTAAAAAATTAAAAAACCCTAGCCCATAATAGAATCCAAGCAAACCAAACCATAATTTCTTATCCCTATTACCAGGCAATATTTTTCCTAAATTACTCACAGTACAGGCTTACTGTACAATAGAGGCAGCTAACTACAAAGTAACATAAAGCCCAAAACAACCCCAAATCTTCCACAATACATTATAAACAAAAAATTCACCACATTACCTTCAAAATTTTTTATTTTGTCCTAGTCTGTGCCTTGCTGTAATCTACACTCAACCACAGACAAGCTGCATGACACCTCTACGCCTGGGCCCAGAACCTTTTTCACTAGCAACTTCGTCTCCTCATCAGTGGATCACCTGGATAATTAATGAGTCATTTGCACATATGCTTCATCTTCCTTCACCTAATGCCTGATTTAGGGCAAAATGAAGAAATACATTACAGCTGCTCAGAAGCAAATTTGCTGGGGTGAGGGGGAAGAAGGCAGGCTGTCTCCAAGGGCCAAGCCATAGCTACATTTCAGTCTCAGTACAACACTGGCAGTTCTTACCCACTCTGGCTGGAGTATTTCTGTCTGTACACTACGTGTAAAAACAGTCCTTCCTGATGAAGCTTGATAAAAAATGTACATAGAGAAAGTGGGCTTTATAAATATTTTTTACTTGGGTGGGAGGGAGAAACTGTGTTTTCCTTTACATGAGTCCTGGGCAGAGTAATGCTTGGTTCACATTGTGTCTGAGTCCCACCAAGTGATGTGATGGGGCTGCTCCTAAGATTTAGGCTTCTGCCCCCTCTTCTGGTAATTCTATCCCAGATGGGGCTCAGGGTTTACTGTGGTTCTGGGTGCTTGGCTAGTTCCTCTCAGTTCACCTGGGCAAAAATCTCACCTCAGGTTTTGAGCACCTTTTAAAAAAATGAGTGCTCACTTCCTGCTCATACTCTGTGTTTGTTTTCTGGCATCTAAAGTAGGTTCCAACCAGCAACCTACAAGAGCCGTGGGTATGAACAGTATTTCAGCCACAGAAGATGACTATTTGAACCAGAGAGTACTCCCGGAAGCCCAGGCTCTGGCAAAACATTCAGACAACAAAACTGACATGAGCAGCTCAGCCTTAGGTTCTGCCTGCCAGATACCAACTGTGGGTCAGAGCCTCACAGCACCTGTATTTGTGGCACTCACCCACTTTTCCCACAAGGATGAGCATTTAATCCAAGCTGAGTGAGGTTGAGTTTCCCACCACATCAGGGCATTGGACAACAGGTATGGGGTACCCTCTGCATGTCCTGGAGATGTACCAGGACATGCACCCTGTCCATGCTCACCATAAGGTCTGATGTCCTCTCAAAGCACAGCTGTCCATTTCTTCTAATTCAAAGGCAGAAAAGGTGGCTGTGCCTTCCCTTCAGTAACCCAGAGTCAGCACAGGGAAAGTGGCCAGCTCACTTCAGAATAACTGGCTGTTAATGGGATGCCCATGATCTTATTAGGTGTTGGAAGTGGGGCTTCTGAATTTTCATTACAGCCCTTGCCAAAGCTCTCTCCACATGCTCAAACACAGTCTTAATGCCTGCTGGCAGATTCTTTAGGATCCTTTTCTGGGGACTGAGATCTGGGCTTCCCCTTTCTGGGTCAACATCCTGCCCATTGGGCTGGAGCATAAAAAGAGGGGAAGAGAAGCAGGAGCAGGTCTCTTCCCTCTTCTCTGCTGTTTGTCTTTGAGAAGCAAGCTGAAAATATCTACTCACTGCTTTGAAAGGACAAGCCTAGGTGCCTGTTTGTATAGAGTGGGGTGTTGATCCCAAGCAGGTTTGGGTCATCACACTCGACACACTTCTCAGTGTTTTCTGAGTGATACTTTAACACGGACTCAAAACCGAAATAAAAGCAACCAGCTAGAGACAAATTTCTGGTAATGTTAGCTGGCTATGATCCAATCCTAAAAATATTACAAGCACAGCCAATTATGCCTAATAAGAATAGATAATACAGGCTTGATTGGTTATTTTATTTTTTTTAACTTATCAGGGAAAGAAAAATTAGAAGATAAACCAAATATAAAGGGAAAATAAAGCAGGGTGTGAAATACAAACGGACAAAAAAGGCTCAGTGAAGTAGCAAGAGAAAAGTTACAGAGAATCACGGACTAAGACTGGAAGGGAGCACGGTGGGTCATCTGTCAACCCTCCCTGCTCAAGCACGGTTATTCTAGGCCAGGTTGGATGGGACTTTGAGCAACCAGGTTTACTGGAAGGTGCCCCTGCCCACAGCAGGGGGATTTATGATCTTTAGGGCGCCTTCCAACTCAAACAATTCTGCGATCCCTTCTAAGAAGCCCTGCCGGCCCTTATTAGGAGGTGCGGGAAGCGGGCACGGCGCCGTGCCCGCCCCTCCGGGGAGCGCCGCCTCCTCCGGCCGCGCCGNCTCCCCGGCCGAGTGCCTGGGACAGCCGGGCTGGGAGCGGGCCGGGTCCGTGCCGCTCTCTCGGGGCGGAGGTGGCTGTTAGGCGGCGGTGTTGTTCGGCAGCTCCGTGGCTGGGTTTGTGGCGGCTTGTTGCTTTTTTTTGCAAGTACGGTATTTATTTCACTACTGTAGTGAGCGGGTGGGCGTTTCAGCCTGTGCGTCAGTGTTAGTAAACGATAGTAAACGCGGGGTCGAGGGAAATCTGACCACGGTCGGAGACAGAAAAAAAATATCTGGTGTTCTGTGTGCTGAGTATTTTTTTCTTCTATTTGTTCTACGTCTGTGCCCCCTACTCCTCCTTTCCTGCTCTTGGTAGTCTATAAGTACTGAGGTTTAGTCTGGGAAGAGAGATGGTTATATGGCTGTGAACAGCTAATGTAAGGTGTACTGATACAAGCTATAGCAAAGCAGTAGGTGTGTTCAGTTTTCAAAGTGGACCTAGTTCAAGATAGCAGGGAAGCACAATCAGTCTGTGTGTGCTTATCACTGGGATTTCTTATATTTTAAAAAATAAAGTAGCTTGCTAAGTAGAAAAGTCTTATACTGAGTTTTTCAACAATACAATATTGGCCTTGTTTTGCAGGATTATTGCAACTATTTTGCAGTGAGGTCTCAGGAATAGTTTAGCTATAGATTTAGATATGAATCCTTAGCAATGGGCCTGGCTGAGAGAGACTGCTTGCTTTTCTCTAAGCTCTTACATGGTCACTCTGACTTGAATTTAACAAGGAGACTTCCCATGTACTGAGAGTTAGGTCTGTAAGGTTTGTGCCTGAGTGTCTTGTTACTAGGCACTTGTTACTAGTGCTTCCTGATGCAGTGACCATTGATTTGGTGGACTGTCCTGCTGAGGGTCTATCAGGGAGTCCCCTGGCTTCTTCTTCAGCATGCTTCTCTGTCACCCAGCTGATACCCTCTCCTTTCATTGCACTTTGTGAGAGATGCAGCAATGGTTACAGTGCTTCAAACTCTGGTACTCAACCAAGACCTGTATGTGCTGTGAGTGGGATGGAATAAAACCAAGTCAGTCTGCAGGGTGCTGCAGGTCTGGGGCTGGAAAGAAGGCTCGGCATCAGAAGGATTCGCACTGTGAATTTCTGGCACCATCCATCCAGTTACCAGTTTAACATCTGTTGAGTTCTGGAAGTGGTGAAGTTCACTTTGAAGAAGTATCATCCAATTGTCCTGTTTCAGGATCCAGATAAAGACACTGAGTGGAATGACATTTTGCGCAAGAAAGGTATTCTTCCTCCAAAGGAAAACTTGGAAGAACAGGAACGTGCAAAGGAAGAGGAGCAGTTTGCCATCCTTCAGAAATCTCTTGGTGAGTGACCAGCCAACTCAGGCAGCAGCAGAACAAGCCTTGGAATGGCTCCTGGGGGAAGTTTTTCAAATAAATGGCCAGCAGCAATGTTTATATGCCTGTAAAGCAATGTGTAATTTTCCAGGTGTGTAGGGATACCAAAGCTTCATCTGTCCAGGGTGATCAGCTGTTAATGGTATCAAACAAATAGATTCCTGAACACATGGATGCTTCTAGCACAGAAAAGCTTTGTTCTTCATGTGAGCTCTGTATTTTTATGGAAGTAAATGGTTGAAAACTGGAACAAGAACACTGCAAAGATGTTGTGCATGTCTGTGCTTCAGCTGCTAAGCTTGAAAGCTGGTGCAGGTAGTTGGGTGGTAGTCTAGACTGTCTTCAGGTCAGAGGCCTTTCCATCATTTTCTTTCCATCTGTATATTTAATAAGCATAACACTTGCTAAAAATCCAGTAGGAGTAATAATGACAGGTTGAGAAAGCTGGGGCTGCTCAGCCTGGAGAAGAGAAGGCTTGGGGGAGAACTGTAGTGCCTTCCAGTGCCAAAGGGACTGACAAGAGAGCTGAGGAGGGACGTTTTAGTATCACAGAATAGAACCAGAGAGTATCCTGAGCTGGGAGGGACCCACAAGGATCACTGAAGTCCCAAGTCATAAGGGCAATTCCAGCTTTATGATACCATGTAGTGATGGATAGGACAAGGGGGAATGGCCTTAAGATGAAGGAGAGTAGGCTTAGATTAGATACTAGGAAGAAATTTTTAGCTGTGAGGGTTGTGAGGCACTGGAACAGGTTGCCCAGAGAAGTTGCGGATGTCCTATTGCTGGAAGTGTTCAAGGCCAGGTTGGAAGGGGCTTTGAGAAACCTGGTCTAGTGTAAATTGTCCCTGCCCATGGCAGGAGGGGTTGGAACTGCATGACCTTTAGGGTCCCTTTCAACCCAAGCCATTCTATTACTGTAAGATAATACTCAAAAAATCCACCCCATATTTCCTATTAATCTGTCCTTAGAGTAAATAATTTTATTTACCTGGAATGAGGTTTTTGCTGATTTGATGTTTCTTCCATTTTAGTGAAAACTTATGAGGACATGACTCTGGAAGAGCTAGAGGAGAATGAAGACGAATTTAATGAGGAAGATGAGAAAGCTATTGAAATGTACAGGTCAGAGCAAGTTACAGAATTTGGCTTTAATGATAATTGGAGGGTCTTTCTTTTATGTGCTTTTAGATATTGTTGAAGAGAAAGGATGTTTTTAGGATGATGGAAAAAGGGGGTTGTGTTTCTGGTCTCTCGTGGAGCTTTTAAGTGTCTTTAAAAGGATAACAGCATTTGAATTCAGTATCCTTTATCTACAACCTAGCTTTGCAGAGATAATGTGCACCTGCTGAGTGCATGGCTGGGGATCCTAAGAGCTTTGAAAATCACCTCCAGTATTTCCTAATTTTTGTGTGAATGAGATTAAGGTGCTGCAGATTTGCATAATCAGTGTTGGTTTTCCTCTATCTCGTAACCTCTTGCATGGTTTTTGCCATTTAGTCTGGTAGTGTATTACCTGCAGAAAAAAATTCTAGTGAGGCTAGAAACTAACAGAAAAATAATTTCATGAAACATAGTTTTACTTCTTGCATGTTGGTGGTTTTAACTTAGGATGCAAATACAAGGGCATTTATTCTGTCATTTTGCTTTCATTGCTCTGGGTTTAGAAGTTTGTAATGTGTCTCTGAAGTCTAGGTTTCAACCAGCTCCTTCAAGTGTTGTTCTGTCAGAAAAATGCATCCATTCACAAGATGTCTTTTCCATTCCTGGCTATTCAGGCAGCAAAGGTTAGCAGAAATGAAGGCAGCTCAAATGAAGAATAAATTCGGGGAAGTTCTGGAGATTTCAGGAAAAGATTATGTTCAAGAGGTTACAAAAGCTGGAAAAGGCATATGGGTAGTCTTGCATCTCTACAAACAAGGGTAAGAATTTGTTTTTAACCTTTAAACTTTGCACTATCAATAGCTAAAAATGCTTCAAGGTAAATGTGTAGTTATTGTGAAACTACGGACTGATTCTGGAGTTCTGAGAAATAAAAACAAATTAGTAATTTCAATACTGTTGAGTCATGACTGTTGAACTTCATTTTAGAATGTTGTTACCATGAATTGGCTTTTTTATACATCTGTACCACACAGCATGATGTGTGCTGTACAGCTGCCATGGAGGTAGTTGCTGCCACTGAAATATCCATGCTTTAGAAATGACTCTGGATTAAATGCAAGGGGCTGTGAATAAGAAGGATCAATGTGTATTTAGCTAGTGGCATACAAAGGGAGTGAGCAAGAAAGGTTTCCAGTCCTGTCATCATGATAGAAAACCTTGTCAAAAGGGTCTGTTAAGCTGCTAGAATTTTTTGGAAGGGTTATAAATAATTGCTGTTGTTCTTTGTCTCTAATTTCCTCACAGGTGTTGATCATCATTTGCACCTTTCCTTCCATCTTTTCTTTTTATTTTGCCCTTGCTCATGCAATTTCTAAATATCTTAAATGCATATGTTTCCCTGTATATAAAGGGGATAGAGGGGAAGGTTGCATTATTGGTATATTAAAACAAAAAACCTATCAGACACCACAGTCTCTGGTGGTGCTGATCTCTTTTGAGTCCTGGAATACTGGACAACAACATCAATTTGATACTTCTGACCTTTCTTCTGGAGCTGTTTACTTTTTTAATTGTTTCTTGTTTTTTCCTTATGTATGTCTGTTTCTGTTCTTCACAGAATTCCACTCTGTGCCTTAATAAATCAACATATGAGTGGGCTTGCAAAGAAGTTCAGAGATGTGAAATTCATCAAAGCAATCTCTACCACCTGCATTCCCAACTACCCTGATAAGAACCTGCCTACGATATTTGTGTACCTGGAGGGAGACATCAAAGCTCAGTTCATTGGGCCTTTAGTGTTCGGTGGCATGAACCTGACAAGGGATGGTGAGTGTCTGCATCTCTGGTCTTCCAAAGGAAAAGCAAAACTGTTTTTGCTGGGAATGAGAGAAATAAGGCTTAGGAGGAGAAGGGAGGTACTGAAATTCATACTAGATTTTTTTTTTCACCCCTATGACCACATGGCTGTCTTGTACAAGCAGTGAGAGGCCAACATACAGATATTTGTCTTGTGTGTGCACGTATTTATATCCTGTGTTGGCTGAAACAAATTTTGCTGGATATAATAAAGGGTAAACAGTACCCATGCATGTTCTTTAGGTGTCTTGGACATGAGTGACTGCTCTTGCCTGCAAGAGCAACTTGCCTGTTGGACTGTAGGGCTCCTTGTTTCGTTTTTAAGACAATGGCATATGTTTGTCTTTGTTCCTGACTGAGTCTGCCTAATTCAGTCATCACAGGAAGCTGTGCAGTGAAATTTCTGCCTTTTTGTTTATGTCTTCCTTCCTCCTCTCCTAGGCCAGGTGTCTTCCACTGGAGATTAAAGAAAATGTGAGGTTGGATTCGTTACTCTCTAACATTTGAAGGAAATTTGATGATAGGATTGTCAGTAGGAGTAGGAGGAAGGTTTCAACTGAATGTGTTGTATTGACTTTCTACTACTTCTGTAAAGCAATCCAGTCCAGTTTGGGCCTATTGCTGGTGGTAGTCTCTCTTTACTGTCTTAGGGAAATAATACCTAGTGTGTGATGTAGAAGCAAAGGGGTGAATTCTATTTACAAGGTACATCCTTGAAAAATACCAATAATTCAGGTGTGTACATGAAATTCCCACAATTTTTTGCCCTTTGTTAAATTTATTCCCTCCCTCTTCTGACTGTGATGAGCTCAGTGTATGATGGGAAGACCTGTAATGTACAAGCAGAATCCTTCACTGGCAATAGATGCCACTATCTATCCTTCACTTCTGCCCTTATGTGGTTAGAAGGAAGTAGAATTCCCTTTCACTGGGAGACTTGCTTCCAAAGCTGCTGCTCTGTATCCATCACCTCTTTTGCACTCTTGGTTGCAAGGTGAGCAGGGTGGCACTGGGGCTGTCACTGTTGGGCTGCAGATCAGTACCCTGACTTCTGTGCCTGGGCTGAGCCCTGACTTCTGTGCCTGGGCTGAGACCTGTACCAGCATTAGGGACTGGGAAAGGGGGGCTTGGCTGGGGCAGGTATGTTAAAACAGGGCAGGAGCTTGGCTCTGGGTATGGAAGAAGAAGGGGAGGAGGGCCCTGGTGTTGTGGTGGTGGTAGGGTGGTAAGGGAAGTCAGCTGGGGAGTGAAGGGTGGGCTTTTTCCCATTTGCTCCCCTACATTCATGACTCTTGTTTTGCACTGCACAGAATTGGAGTGGAAGATTTCAGAGTCGGGTGCCATCAAGACAGACCTCGAAGAGAACCCCAGGAAGCAGATCCAGGACCAGCTCATGTCCTCAATCAGGGCGTGTGTCCCAGCCAGGGGGGAGAGTGACTCAGAGGATGACTAATTCCTGTGACTGCATCCAGGCTGATGCAGTGCACTTGCAGCCAGTGTTCCCACCTCAAGCACTGGAGACACTCCTCAAGGCATTGCTGAGCCCCAGAAGGGTCGCCTTTCAAGACATTCATTCTAGAAACCTCTAGAAACTAAAAACATTTCTGTTTTTTAAAAATTGCAGGTTCACTTAAGATGCTGAAAGACATTTTGTATAGTGAAGCCTGAGTAAATCTTACTCAAAAGTTTTAAAATATAGACATGAGTAGAAACAGGTCTCTTGTTATTATTTTCATAGTAAATTGCTAACTTCTTAAAAAAATTTGAAATATGAAGTTGTCTTAAGTGCACTGTTTTTAATTAGCTTAAATTGTACAAATCAAATCTAAATAGCTGTTCTTAAATAATTGCTTATGGCACTTTAGATGGGCCATCTTAGCCCACTGTGCTCAGACTTCTGACAGCCTGGAATTTGTGGAGAGCTGGGGGAGGGCACCCATGGGGTGAGTGCTTCTGAAGGTCCTCTCAGAGGTGTGCTGGCACCAGAGGGACAACAAGAGGCTGTAAGCTGGGACCCCAGGCATCTTCAGAGAGGCCTTGGGGATGGCCAGCCTCTCCTGGGACCTGCTGAGTCCAGAACTCCAGTTTGAGTTAACAGCACTATTTTGCCTTTCACAAGGGCTGATCTTCCTGCACCATCTTCCCTGATAATTAAAGAATAAAATTCAAGATGGTGGTGCTCAAGTGTGAAACTGCTGATTTCTTCCACAACATTAGAAGTCAGGTGTTCTTGCAGTAGTGCCATTGCCAAATGGTAGGGAAGATGATGTTTGAGGAGCTGACATCTTCTAGCTACAGTGATAATAACTGAAGCCTTAGAAGAACATCAGCTTAAATACCACCATGATTATGGATCTGCTGACACTTGGAGCTGCTTGATTATTTTGGGTTGGATTTAATGTCCACCTGCACTTTTAGATGGTCTATGCTCAGGCTAACAATCAAAAGCTTCTGCTAACAAGGCTGTTGTTATATTGCTGATAGATTCTGTGGGTGGATGGTACAGAATGCAATACTCAATAAGCAGTGATATTTTTTAAAAATTTGGTTTTTATTGTTGTCACAAAGTATTTTTTTAAAGCTTGTAGTGACTTTCAAGTATGATTCCTGGCCTTTGGGATAAATCAATGTGTAGTCCAAACAATGAATAACTCTTCCTTCAGATGAGGTAAGATTCTGATGGAGAGCTTCCTCTTTGAGATGTGAATGGTGATTTGAGTCTCATTTGTCTCCTTTCTTTTCTCTTAAGTGTTTTTTGGCAGAATAGCTAGAATATTTATCTTGTGCAAGTGAGCCAAATGCAGCACAATAGAAGCTGATAAATCCTGAATATTTTTACATAGCAGCACTCTTCTCATGACTATCCCATTTGGGACTATCCCAAATGCTGTCAGACTTGGTGCTTCACTGTGCTCACCCACAACGTTGTGCAGTCTAGGAAAAGGACAACTCTTACTCCCTGTAGAAGCCTACACTGTATATTTTGCTCATCTTTTGCTTATTCACAGTGAATTATGCTTTGGAGTGACCTCAGATCACATGCACTGCATTTATTTTGGAGGAAACTAGAGAAGTTAGGGGTGAATAAAAAGGGGAGGTGAGACTTCAGACTGTTTCCTTCCCAGTCTCTTCTTCCAGCAGAGTCTTAAAACCATGGCTGTGTTCCCATTTTGTGTGTGGTCCAATGGGTTTTGTGAGCTCTTGGACCACTGAGAGGACTGAGCTCCTGAAGAGAAGAGCAGGGCTGCATGTGGGTTGTCCCAGACTGCTCAGCTGTGGCAAGCCAGACACCCTGTGCCTGGGAATGGTACCTGTGGCAGCCCCAGGCTGTAGTTATATCTTTCCTCTACAAGAAGCAGACCTGGTCTGCCTGGGAGGTTTATCCAGGAGACTAGCTAGGACAGGGAAGAGTGCCTGCTCCCTGCTGTCGGGGCTACAGCAGGGTCTGCCTCACCATTTCATAGGCGGCTGTATTTTGGTACAGCAATTCAGGAAAAATGGAGACAGTTTGACCTCTATCTTTTATCCTCAACTGCTTAATCTGCTAGCATATTGGGGGATGCCACTGGAGGATGCCATGCTGAAAGGGGCAGATGTGAGGATCATCACAAACCAGAAGAAGCTGAATATCCTGCCCAGCTGCTGACACCCACATGGAGCATCATGTCAGATGGTGTCTACACTTCTCACTCTTTGGCTAGGTGTGAAAACAGCTTTTTGTAATGTTATTATTTTTCCTGCCAATCATATTGCTGTGCTCAAGGCCTTGTGTAGAAATTAGGTCTCTGCAGGAAACAGATAATGAGGTCTGTTTAACCTTTTGGCAGAGCAGAAGCTGTGGAAACACAGTTAAGGGAATGAGCTTTAGCTTAAAAGGAAGCTGGCTGCTAAATAGCAAACCAAAACAGCCAATTAATATACACTGCAGAAAGGAGCAATATAATGGGAAAAAATAACTGGAGACCGTGAACTCTCATTTGCCAAGGCTCGGGGCACTGTTGCTAAATGCACTATCAATATTTTTGCAGCCTGTCAACAGTTCGTGTCAGATCCATGCTCACTTTTCATCAGTGTGAGAAGGGTCTTCCTGTCAGCTATCATGGGAGAAATCAAGAGGCAGTGATCCTGTAAACAGTGCTGAGGCTTGTATGAGTTGCTGTCCTGCATGTGAGAGCATCCCTGACTCATCCCACGCTGCAGCCGTGCCAGCAGGTGCTGGGAGGGAGAAGAGTAACCTCAGGCCATAGATGGGGGCACATGATTTGCCACCATCAGACAGTCACTCTGGAGGTTTTTGTGTGAAATATAAGTGCACTACTAATAATAAAAATAGTCTTCATCACAGTGCAAGTCTGAGGTCTGCTTCTTAGCCAGGCCATGTGAGCAGCTGCATTAGGTTCGTGGCAGGCTGCCCTGATCTGGATAAGTTACCATTCTGATTTTTGTTTTTTCCCCAGATCTTCTTTTATTCACAATATGGACTCACCAAATCCTATCAAACCTGGAGGGCAGTGTTTTACATCAATTTCACATGTAGAGGGAGAGATGGGTGTTGTGCAAGCAGGGCAAACCCATGGTTAAGCTGTCTGTCCTCCAGGCACTGAATCCAGCCACAGTCAGGGACCTATACATGAGTAAAAGTGTTCGCAGGACTGTGGCTGCAGGAGATGAAATGAAGGAGAGTCCTTTGAATGGCTGTGCTGCCCTGTACCTGTTTTGGCCAGGTCCTACTTTCCCAGGGCTCAGCTCAGCCTTTCCTGCCTCGTCCTTGTGGCTGCTCTGTCACCTGCTTTCCCAAATATGCTCAAATGGATAATTGGTTGACCTTGTTGCTGGGAATAATTCATCTTAGGGGATGACTCACTATGAGAAAGCTGGGTGTGTGCATCCAGCTCTGTTGGATCCGTGCACAGGATGGGCACACAGTGCTAAGCTGTAACTTAGCCTGATATCTGAACACCAGTATTTGTAGAGCTCACAAAGTCATTCTGATCTACAATGATTCTCATGAAAGTTAAGGTGCACTTTTCATTCCTGTTTTAAAAACTCAAGTTCAGATTAATTTGTCATTATCCTCTGGAAATCTGGGGAAGTTAATCTGTTTCACAGGCTGTAGCAATGAGAAATTTCTGTAACTTAGTTTGGAGTAGCTCTTCTTTTGCAAAGGGGGTAAAACCCCTTGCTGTTACATGAACATTTTGCTGCATATTTGTTGGGATTGGATCATGTCTAAAGAAACTTTACTCTCACTGAGATCAAAGGGGAATGCTTCCCCATCATTGCTAAAACTAATATATTCCCTGTCAATTGTTTGGAAGGCAGCTGAACTCATTTCTCATTACAGCCCATTATAAATCACTCCTCATTTCAATCTCATTTAGTTAATTCAGTCATCAAAGGGTTGTAGGAGGCATAAAGTATTTTATTGATGTATTTAGCTCTTCACAGAATTAAAAAGAAGTATTGAACTTCTAGGTCTCTTTATTTGCAAATGGCTCTTGTGATGCAGGAAAAAGCTTCATTCCCTCCTGCAGAAGGCAGCACCATTAAAAAATGAAAATCCAAGCAGCAAGAGACTCTCAGCAAGAGACTCTCTCCAGGCTTCTGTGGGAGATTGATGAACAATATGACTTGTTTTCCTATACCGTGTTAAAAATTTCATCTCTTGACAGCATGCCAAATTTTTGAGAACTTCATCATATTAATTTGAATTTGTAGAGCTGACTGAAGAAATTGAGGTCTGATAAAAAAAGGTCAGGAAAAATATCAAATAATTCTGAGGTTGTTTCTATTTAGCACTTCAAATGTTATATAAGACAGGAATTATATGATCTAAGGCAGAACAGTGCAAATAGAAGTTATTAATGGACAATGAGATGTATGTAGTTATGCATATTTGTAAGCCTCTGTGTCAATGTCTCCTATAAAAATTAATATTCCATTATTCCATCAAACACAAAGATGCTTCCTGTAAAGGCAAAAGTTAGAGCATTTGCTAGTGACAGCAAGTCTTGGTTTTTCAGCCATTGCCTACCCCCACAGTAACTGACTCATGCTATAGCATGTGTCATCCTGATCCCCCTCCCCTCAATATCCATGGGAATACTTTCATTTACAAGGAAGGCAGCAAAGCCAGCTACTGAACTCCTTCTTGCATGACTGCAGCTTATCCGTCTGAGAATTAGTACAGACCATTTGGGGATGTTGGGAAACTTCATTAATTATCTGTCCACATGCAGATGATTTCTGTTAAGCTGAAAGTAGGCATGTCCTGGATCCTCCAAGCTGACTGTCACTTCCTGTGGTTTGGTTGTTGGCCTCAGGTGATTAGAAGGGCAGTTGTGATGGCTGCCTCCAAGGCAGAGAAGCCCAGCAACAGACACTTGCAAAGGTCTAGCCATAACATTAAGGCATCAACTATAGCCTTTAACAAGAAAGTGCTGGTGGTAAAAGGGTGCAAACTTTGGTGGGATATAGCAAAACTAGGAGAATATTCAAAATGTGGAGTTGGGTTTCCTGTCTGGTAAGCATCCCCAAAATTTCTTGTTCTCCAGCTGAGGTGCATTCGCTCTGATTATGATTGTCTAAAAAATTTAATAGTCCTGCGGGATGGGATGTGAACCAGATCTTGTGGGGTGAACAAAGTCCAGATCAAAGGGCTCATCCTGGGAGAGCTTGAATAAGTTTTTTCTTGTCTTCCTTCTTCCCGAGAAAATAGTGAAGGGAAGAGCCCTTGAGATAGTGGAAGAGAAGAAGGGCAAGAGGCACTGGCAGGATAAAAGGAGCTCAGATGGGAAGCTTCAGAGATGTCTGACCATTGCTAGAGAAGAAGGGTAAAGGTGAAGAAGATAATAAGGGAAAATTGTAGATCTTGCATTATGATGAAGACTCAGAAATATTTGGTGTTGGCGTAGTCTGAAAACAGCACTGTTCTCAAAAGATGGACTTTGTATATGTAGCTGGAGCCTGTGCACAGAGACTAGCAGAGTGGATGGCAGGATTAAATCACAGGAGATTTCATGCAAACCCATGAAAACTTCATCCCTTCTTTCAGTGTATAGAAATAAAAAAGGTAAAGATGCATGCTCTGATCCACAGATAAATGTTAGGGGGTGAGCAAGCGAGCACCACTAAGAGCAGAAATCAGGCAGGTTTTCAATAAATAAAATTGATTGGTAAAAAATAATCATGTGCAATTCAAGCCAGGAAAATATATTGCTATATTATTTACCTACTAGTAAGCGGACTTTAGCGTAAGCTCAGGAAAAGCTATGAATCTTTCAGGTGAGAGGCACTGTTTATATACAGTTTTACAAGACAGAGGAGGCACTAGTGGCATCATGTCATCTGGCATATGTTACAGATCCAGCCCAGCGGGTAATACAGGCTTTCTCTCATCATTTCTCAATGGTGTCAAATGGCATTTTCAGTTTAAAAAAAACACTACACTGACATTTTCAAAGTTAGCTGCTGCCCTATGCCTTTGTGTTGTATTATAAGATATATCAATGTAATTTTAAAAACAGTTGAGTAACAATCTCATCACTGGCTTATTGGTAGCAGTCCCACATTGAAAGCAGCTAGAAAGGGGAGAAGGAGAGAGAAAACAGCTCTTTGTCCTTTTACTGATGTGTAGCTGACACTTCAGGCTTTAAAACCTCAGGCGTCTCCTGGTGAGAAAATGGCAACCAAGGGTTTTGGTGGCCTCTCTGCAAATCACACAAACCCCTGTCCTCTGCCTCTCCTGGTGGTAGGATAACAAGTGAGCACACAGACATCCTCCCAGCTAAAATACCATCATGCTTCCATCACTCTGGGCTTCAATAAGGGGAAAATGTTTATCATCAAAGCCACACCAGCTGTAAGAGTCACTCAAATCTGTGTGGAACACATGGGATTTCCTTACAGAGTTTTCCAAGAAACCGGACCCTGGGTTGTGCGTCACACACCTTGCTCTGAAATGCAGACAGTGCTCTGGAGATCCAGGTGCTCAGCTGGATACAGACAGGAGGAAAGTCAGAGTTTTTGTCTCAACTTCCCTCCATAGGTGTCCCCTCAAAAGGCCCAAGCAGTTTTCCCTGGTGCAAAGGACCCCTTGGAATGAGGTCCCACCTCCGCAGAGTGACGGGGGAGTTGCATTGTCCCCGTCAGTGTCGGTGCATTTCACTCCATTACCCTGTCAAAAGGGGAGCGTATGCAAACCAGGGTGAGGGAGGAGAGCAAGCAGCTCGTGGGGTGCTCAGCTCCTCCAGGATCCAGGAGTGCTTGGAGTCCCTGGCTCACCCTCCAGCTTTGCTGGCAAGGAGACAAAAACTTACCTGGAGCAGACCTTCCCACATGAAGGAGATCATTAAAAGTGTGGATGGTAGCATAATGTGGAAATCCTGAGAATGATGGGGCGCTCGATCTGTCACATACCTCTGCAGAAGGACTCCCAGGCTGCTGTGATATACAATGCACAATGTTTTAGGGAGGACATGCTCATGGATGAGGCATGGAAGTGGGATCAGCTTCTCCTGTTACAGCTGTGGCAGCTCTTCTGTACATAAACAACACAGCTGCTCTGGGTCTCATATTCCTCACCAGGAGAATTCATGTTTGTGTTTACTGACCATATATTGGTATTTCAAGATTTTTTGTAATTTATATCTTTGTAATTTATATGCAGTGAACTATGAAGCACTGTGTGAGAGTAATTGCTAAACTAAAATGGTTGTTGGTTTTTCTATTTGTCCATCTATGCCAGATTTTGCTGCATGAGTTCTCTACTGTTCTACTTACTGTGAGTCTGCATGGCTTCCAGCACATGCAGATAGTCTGTGAGTAAATGCTGCTATTCCACCTGATAAAGGACAAAAACTTTTGTAGAACTTTGTCAGTCCTGGTTTTCCACTATTTATTGATTTTATTGTGATACAGCTGGCTTTGTCCATTAAATATACTTAATGAAGCTCCTGGCCAGACAAAAAGGAAAAATGTGCTAGCCCAGAAAGCAGTTCAGATCTTGTTATTGTTGCTTGAGGGCTGGAACAGCTGATGCTATTTAGGGAGACTTTTCCATTCAAGGACTTGAGCTCTGCTGGAGGCATCCTGGAGTTTTCATGAGAAGCAAGAGGGGTAAACAAGTTCTGCAGTACTATCTCTCACAAGGATGCCGAGCACCAAGTAAATGCAATTGTGCACAAGATGGCAATGTTCTCCACGAAAAGGACCTTTCCTTCTTTCCTTGCAATAGTCTGCCTGTGTACTTTGAGACAGAATCTGGCTTCAGTAAAATATCAATGGCAGCACTTGAGGTGTCCAGTTCTACTCTGGGAACTGAATACATGGCGATATGCATGCACATGTTCAATTGTGTCTCACTGCAAGCACATGTAAACCTGTCCCACAGGTTTCTAACAGATCTAGTGAATGCACCAGTCAGCAACTTGTTTTTTCTGCATTCTGACCTGACTATTAGTGCACTTAAACCTAGTGTCTAGATGACTAACTTTGTAAGACTGTTCTTTGGGAAGAATAAATCTGCACCATGTTGGTCACAATAGCTGACTGTAAATACTTCTGATTCACCCATTACCACAGATCCAGACATCTTGTCTACAAAACCATCACATCTACATCCAGAAAGAACCTGGACCCAAACCCAGAAGACTGAGGTGTGAAAAACTCTATGTCTGTCTGTCTTTAGCAGGCCCATCCCAACGTATGAGACATGGAAGTCTTCACAGGACTGCAAGTTCCCTGTTGCTGTTCCTGTCTGAGGTAAGATAATTTCCATGCCTTTCTCTAGTATCATCTACACTCATCTGGAGAAACTTCTGCATAAATAGATTACTTTCAGTGAGTGATCTTCATGGATTATGCATTAAGACTCACATCATTAACAGAGTAGAGAACACCATGGACCAGGAATGGACACCTCTAGACTGAGAAAACCATCTTGAGTTAAGAATCTGAGGGCTAGTATTTATCAGTGGTGTTGAGATCCAGAAACTTAAAAACAAAACAAAACAAAAGTTGTATTGAATATTCACAAGTAGCAATCCGAATTGATCAGGAAAATATGTGAGAGTCCCTTCACAGGTCTTTGATTTTCTGATCAGACTCAGAAGAGTCCCTGGCTTGGCATTGCAGCTACTGGTCTAGGTGTGTGGCTGTCCCCCCGGTGGAGACACAGCCTGGCAGGAGGCATGAGAGCCTCTTCCCGGTCCCTGCGGACATCAGCCCCCTCAGGAGGCACTGCTGCGGAGCAGCAGCACTCACTCAGTCTCTGTGTAGCTGAGCCACCTGCGAGGTTGTTGCCACATGGCAGCCACACCTGCATATCCCACTGCAGCTCTGCTCCCTGGGGAAGCTGTATAGAGGCACTGGAGAGGACATTTCAGGAGAGAAGAATCTGCCATCTCCTCCAGCAAAAACTGGTTTCTAGACTAGTTAACCAGCTAACTTGATGAGGGCACATCAAGGTGCAGACCCATGTGTTGCTCTGTAATTGAGGGTTAAGCACCCTCTGCCTGCACGAATAGTGGTGCAAAATCATTTGAGGAGCTTTTCAGTGTCACTCATGAGCAGACCAGGAGCGATTTGAGCCCTAGTGTGATACCTCTTATAAGGCTTTTGTCCCAACTCTCTGCCACAGGTGGTAGTTCAGCTTCTCTTCATGGGGTCACTTTCCTCTGTTCTTTCTGAAGACATATTTTTTCGTAACAGCATTGGTTTGAAACTTTGTTTACAGAGGAAGTCAAACCCTGTTTTTTATGGCTAAAGGCCATCAAGTATGATGATGAGGGAAGAAATAAAACCTGGACAGTTTACTAATCAGAGCTGGACTCTGATTGGGCACACTAAGAAATGGCCAAAGAGAACCCAACCAGAACTGCTGGAGCACACAGCATGCCATTAATAATGAAAGTGACAGGGAAGAACCATATCTCACAGTCAGGGGAGGATATATGGTCTCCCAAGTCTTAGGGTCTAATGCTGTGCTTTGCAGAGGTGTAGTGTTATTCTGTGAGATTTCAGGATGCTGTGTCTTGGTTGTTTGTTTATTGCTTGGAATGTGGGTAGTCACTCAGAACAAAATAAAAAAATTTTTTACCAAGGAGTAACTGAAGTTCCTTGAGATGGACTGGCCACTTCTCCTTCAGAGCCCTGCCCAGGTGAGATTCTGCAGTTTAGGTTTCTAGGCTTAGTTTTCTAGTCTGCGGTAGGCACAATCCACAATTTATGCTGTTCACGTGGAGCAGAAGGGCTCTCCAGGGGCATATGCATGGCATGGGTGTTCACAATGGGTCAGGAAATTTCTGGGTTTGGGTGTGTGCAGTGCCTATAGCCTGTGCCCATGGGCAGAGCATCCCATACATCTTTATTCCTGTATGTGACTGACACTCACTTATTAGAACCTCCATAGAGTTTTCAAACCTTAAATAACCCAGCCTCATAATCACTCTGGGAGGTAATTAAGCTGCCTGGTTATCAACAGTAGAACTGAAATGTGGAGTTGGGATCTAAATTTTGGATGAGATATCCTTTTTTTTTGCAAGTCAGGTCACAAAACATTAATACAAGTGGTGTGGAGCAGGATTTCTGCTTCTATCACGTCTCAACATCAATACTTGAGTTAGATGTTTAGGAAGCTCCAATATCCCAGCCCTGTTCTCAGAACATCTTCCCATAAGGCAGAATCCCAATGTATCTTGTTAGAAAAATGAACAGAACAGGATGTTTTATAAAATCTAAACTGTACCAAGATCATGGTAATTTGGAGAACATCACAGGCATGTTTCTGTGTCTCAATGCACTGTTAGTGTCTCTCTTTGTATCAGGTTTTAGCATAATCAGTGATGGACTGAACTCTTTTTTTTTTTTTTTTTTTTGCCATGGCAACCTCACTATGGTGATTTCAGGGTTAGGGAGCTTTATATTTATCTTGACCAGCATGAAGAAGTCAGAGCCTCATTAACTGAGGAAGGTGGATGGATAGCATACGGAACACACCACACACGAGACGGCGCTTCCCTTCCCAGGGCAACTGGGTCATTTGTATTATCTACATGAGCTGTGATTTTCCTTTTGGAAATATTGAGTTGCTAACTGTTCTCTCTGTCCCAAGGGAAGAAAATCCAGACAGATGGCTTCAGAGAAACCTTGCATCTTTAAGGGAAGATATCCTCCTGGAACAATAATTAATGCTGGTGGGACTTTTTTTTTGAGAAGCTTGGAAAGAATTCAGTATCACCAGAGGGCATTAACACAGAGCCTTGAAGAGGACAGAAAAAGATAAAGAGGGGAAAAAATAGCTAGCACAAAGCAGTGATCCTATTAAAATGACATTGAAGAATTCTATTAGTGCTCTTTGCCCCCTCGCCTGCTGCCTTCGAAGATTCGAGGCGAAACACAAGTGCTTGTCAGTCAGACAAAGCCGACTAATAATCTCTGCTAAAAGGTGACATTCACAAACTGCAGAGGGACACACAGGGCTCCAGGCTCTGGGCTGACCACGTCAGGAGGCTGCTGGCAGAAACCCGTGTGTGGCTGTGGGTGCCAGCAGCCCAGGCTGGAGGGGAGGGAATGGTGGGGGATGTGTGGGTTTGGGCTGCTCATGGCCCTGAGGCTCAGCAGCTCTGCCTGTATCAGCAGGGCTGAGCAGCACCACTGATACTGTGCCAGTGTTGTCTCCACAGGAAAGGAGTCTGGGGGTATGCAGGCTTTGCATGAGGGTCCTGGAGCATGTGGCAAGTGGGGTGATCTTCGTCCTCACTTTACCGTAGCTGAAACACCTTCCTATGCTGCTATCCTCTGGTAGAACCTCATCCATACTGAAATAGCACTGTTTTGAGCTTTGGATGTGTCAGCTCTTATTGTTGATGAGGGTCATTAGAAGCACACAAGTGTAAGGGAAAAAAAGGTGGATCCTAAGCTCGTCTTTTCAAACAGAAGTAACAACTACCTCAGATGTGTGCTGTATCCCAGGGTTCTCCAAAACAGTTGTGACTATGGGAACCATGAAAACTGAGACTAAGGGTCGCTTTCTACCGAGGATCACTGGGAAAATGCCAGACCTCATTCGCCACCAGCAACTAAACCTCCTTATTTTAACTTCCTGAACTTGTTCTGCTGGTACATTTCAGCAAATATTTGTTTGTGCAAGGGTACCTAGTGCACCACGCACAGGATTAAGAGTGTTTTCTTTTCCTAGACACATTCAAAGTAAGTTTTGATTTCTACTAATTTTTCTCTCTCCCAGTTCTTTTAGTAAAAAAGTCTGCTTGGATCAGGATCAAAGGGATAGTTTATCACTCTTTGTGGAAAAGTAGATTCTCTGGAAATTACTAAACATAGCACAGAAAACTCATAAACCATCTTGTCTGCTTTACTCGGCAGAGATTATGTCTCATCTGGAGTACTTTGTGTAGCACTGAGCACTGCATCCCAGAGAGATATGGCCTAGTGGGAGTGAATCCAGAAGGGAACTGCAAGAAGGATCAGAGGGCTTGAAATCATGACCTACCAGAAAGAATTACTCCATTTGGGTTGCTTTTCTTGAAGGAAAGAAGATTAAGGGTGGGGGAAGGGAGAATGATAATATTCCTCAAATATGCAAAAGACTGCTGCTGAGAGAAGAGGAAAAACTTCTTCTCCCTTGTGAAAAGCAAAAGAAATAATGGGTTCATATTGCAGCAAGAATAAGTTAAGTTAGGCATTATGTAAAATCTTTCTAACAGGATGGAAAATGAAGCTCTGGACAGGATCATCTGGGGAGACATGCCACAGACCCCATCGTGAGTCTTTAAAACCAAATTAAGCAACTGCTCCTCTTGAACAAAGGAAAGGAACAGATGACTTCAGGAGTTAAAGGCATTTTTATTAATATGACATTTTGTAGGAAAGTAATTCACCTGGAAATTCAGCCACTGGTAGAGTGGCAAGTTTAAGAAGAAAATAATGAAGTTTTTATTCACGATATTCTATGTCTTATAAATTTTAAAAATCATCTTTTCAAGGTTTACTAGGCGTATCATATTAAAACATAAAAAGATAACAGAAAAACAACAGAACATAAAGGGGGGAGTTTGTATGTTTCAGTACTGGACTGCACTTGGCATCTCTGAGCCACTGATGTACCCAGGGGCACTCGGCGCAGTATCGCTCTCCAGAAAGCTCGCCTCTGTCCAGATCATCCAAGGCAGGAAGGCACATTTCCTGCCTTCTTCAGGGAGCCTGGCACTGCCAAAGGTGGTTCAGAGAGTATTGTCGGGGCAATCCAGAAAGGAGAGTTACACCTGCTCTAAGTGGTGGCTAAGCACTGAGCTGGAATGTCAGAGGATGGAAATGGAAAGAGACGATAAGAAGATTGCCAAGTTGGCCCCCGCAGCTGAAAACACCCTGGCAAAAGTCCTCTTCTGCTTCTCTGCTGCGACCTCTCAATCAATCTTGGTACAGCCCTTGTAATGCTCTGCCAAATAGGATTACTCTCCAGCGGAGAGAGAATTTACACATTCCATAGGACTTGATGACATAGCAATTGATAAGGGCATGACACTGTATTAACTGGAAAAAATCCATATCTATTAGGGGCTGGCTGGGTGAGAAAAAGAGAGTTACATCCCCCTGTTTGGTTGGTTCAAGCACAAGCAATCTTTGTCTGCGTGCAGGGAGAATCTTCTTGCAAGCCTTGTTCTTGTTAGAATTTAATTGCTTGCTGGTCGTGCTGCTGGCGAACTGGTGCAAATAGAGATGATCCCTCATTAATGCAGAAGCTTACATGAGGCCAGCTCCAAGGAATAATTGCAGTTGTGTCTGAATACTCTCTGGTCCAAGTTTCCTTAAAACAGAACGGCATTTTATTAACATATCTGAACAGAAAGAAAAATCAGCAATAAATCCGTCTGGTAACTGTTTCCTCTCCCTCTAGATACTTTTAAAACTAGGTCTTGTGAGTTTGTCTTAGAGGGTATTTGTGTCCTGAAACTGCATAGAAATGCATTTGGAAACACATCACCAGACAAGAGGTCAAGGGGCCAACAGCCACTATTAATTGCCTTGAAGCCAGGCAGGAGCAGAAACGCTGCCCTTCGGCTTTGCTCAGATGAAGAGAGTGTAGCACAGCTGTAAACAGCTGTAAAGAGCTGTCAGAGAAGGAGAAAGCTACACCTACTTTTTGTTTTTTTAGTCTTGTGTGGAGAAAAAAACATAAAAAGCAAATAAAAGCTCCACTTGCAGGAAGATGCACTGGATTTCTTCTTCTCCTCTTCTGGAGCTGAACACATCAGCCTTCTTTGGCACGCGACGCGAGCTGCATGTTGAGACACCTTGTGATTATAAACTCTCCTCAGCAAAATTACTGAGGGTCAAAGAATCTGGAGACTCGTGGGATGATGTGATTGGCAGGACAATTAGGTCTGGACTGTGTTCTTTCATTTCTACTGGAAACTTGGTGTAATTACAGCTCCTGCCTCTGGTCTGTGTGATGCCGGAGGTTGGATGAGGTGATCAGAATACTCCCTCTGGCCGTAAAATCTATTAACCTTGCTTTGCACCACACATGGCTCAGGCATACAGAAATTCAATACCTGTCCACCATCTGAAAGCTCTCTCGTCAATGAGGGAGAAATAGATGTACTGAGGTGAGCAGGGTTTCTCTCAATTTTTTTCCATTGAAATTGCTGGAAAGAAGCTCCCAGCTGAGGGAAGCAGGGCTGTGTTTTGGAGGCTCTTTATGACAAGACTTGGGAGCAGTGGGCTCCTCAGCTGGGGTCCACTGCAGAGCTGCTTGGCAAGTGATGGACAACCAAGGGAGACCTGGGCCATAAGGATCCCCATGCTCATTGAAAGTGCTTTTTCCTTATTTAAAGGGGATGGAAAAAGAAAATCTGGTGGAGGCTTGCTACCCTTTCTTATAAAAGGAAAGCTCTTGAGTACAGGAAAATAGGCTGCCCCAGAAACAGGCCAGAAAATCACCATACTCCAGAGACTGTAATCTTTATTTTTGCACATATAGGGCAGAAGGATTTTTTTGAGTGAGGATCCTACTTATTTACCAGATTTCTTAGGGGGGTAGTTTTAGGAGACAGGGGCTAGTGAGACTTTCTAGTTAATTTGGTAATCTGCCTTAATGAGTGGGAGATTCATCTGCCTTAGATTTGGTGTCGAAAGGTAAAAGCTTTCAAGCCTGAGCCAGCCAGACTTTTAGTCCATTTGTAGGAACAACAGAAGAAGAGATGGCGAAGATAGATTGGACTACTGACCCTCTGGGGATGCCCATTTCCCTGCATCAGCTGTACAGGGAGCCTTGGGTGAGCTTTGTGCTTCAGGCTACAACACCTAACCTAGAAGAATCCAAGGTTAGGTAAGATACACAGTAGGGATCAGAGTAAAACTGCCATGCTTTTCACAGATGATATTAATGTCATTAGAGAAAAAAAGTGCCACCGAGCCATCAATCCTCAGCTTAACTAGCTCCAAGCTATGAAGTCAGACAATTCCAGCTGGAGGCCAAATCCAGCCTGTGGGCCGACTCCATCTGTCTTATTTGTGCCTCTGCCGTGACTGTGTGGTGAGATGGGAGCTGATGGGGAGCAGCTGTTTGCTCCCTGGAGGAAGTCCAGCAGTTCTTCATGTTTCTACCGTGCTTAAATTCAGCCAAACCCTCAGCTCAGGGAGGTGCTCTGTCCACATGGCTCACAAAGGGAGCCTCCAAATGGGCATCTGGGCTCCAGGAACACAAAACAAAGCTTGGACCACCCTGTGAATTAAGTCATTCTTCTTGGCCGGAAAGAGACTTAGGAAAGTAAACATCTTGAAACTTGTATTGCTCAGCCCTTCTTTAAAAAGTCCGAATTAAGTGCTTGGATGTGCAGCTTGTGCTGAGAGGTAGCATTTGTGTGGTTGGGAATTGTTTTTTGCAATTTCCTTTGGAGGGATTTTCACAAAGAAAACAGGAGTTTGTGTTTTCTGACATTTGCTTTAACGAAAAGGCATTGTGAGGACTTTTACAGAATACCAATTAGACTCACAGGTTAGTGAGCGAGAGCTATGCACTTCATGTTGGCTGAGGTCACTGCACAGCAGGAAAAAGAATCACAGCTATTCACAAACAGCCTATCCCAGAGCTGCAAATCTGATTTCTCCACTTTAGCTAGATGAAGATTGTTAGCAGAAGTAGCATCTCTCCTTACATCCACTGATTCAGTTAGAAAAGAGTAGACTAGTTGTTCGGCTGTGATCAAGGTCTGAAACAAAACCTGGCAACCAGAAGAAGGGCTTCTGCTCCCAGGGGCTCATCTGGGCTCTATTTTTCTTTCCCCAGCTACATCAGCCGGTCTAGGAAGAAATATTACCTCACTATAATTGATGACTTACATCTATCTCTGATAATCACAGCTATTGCAACACTGCTCTTAATTCCTATCACTATTCAACAATTGCAAGGCTGAGAACCCTCTAAAAACATACTCTTTGTGCCTTTGTGTTTGTTGGCAGCTTTATGTGTTTATGTTTGACAGGTGGTGCCTGTTAATGCCAGGGCCTCTGGTGCTGTGAGACAGGCTGTGCTCTTGGGTCACCAGAGAATGCCTATTTACCCTGTGCTGGGCTCATAAAGAGCTGGGTACTCCAACAGGTCCAAGTAGGGCTCACAGGTGAAATTTTATCGAAGTAAAGCAATCCTATATCCCAGAGAATCCTTTCCCTACTATTCCTCCATCTTGAGAAAGCTGTAGAGCAAAACAAACCCTTTCCTCCATAGGTACCACCCAGCTAACACACCTGCCTGGCAGTGGATGGACACTCACAGCACAAAGCAAGAGGACAAGAGAGATTCCTTGAGGCAAATCCATTACTTGCTGAGAGAGAGACACCACCACTACAGGAGGGACAGACCATCTCCTATGACTGTTTTCTGAATGGATCACTGAAAACAGGAATGAAGAAGAGCATATTGTAATATTATAGCACATCTTTTCAGTGCTGTGGAGCACAAAAAACCTTCTTTTCATATGGCAGTGATATGCAGTGTTTAACAAAAAATATATAAAGAAAAGAAAGTCAAGGTAAATTGGAGCTATTTACTCTCGAATTTTACTCATGTTACCTCTTATTCAGCAGACAGGTTTTCTTGCACTCTCTCTGGTATGAAACAAAGGGTATATCTCTAATAATGATAGAGCTGTACAGAACAGAATTTAGCCACCTACACAGCTTTAATCAAACCTCTTTCACTACTTGAAAAGGGAATTTATCCAACTAACAGCATTTAAATTGACCACACTAGTGTTTCTGGAATAAGTCCTCCATCATTTCTTGGTATTTGTCTCCATCTGTCACATTAACCTTCCTCTGCTTTCTCTCCTAAATGTCAGTTCACCAGGGTCAGAGGGAGCCACAATGTGGCCAGGAGGGCCCTGAGGTAGTGCAGCTCTTTCCTCGTCACCTGATTTGGCACATGTTTGTGTGGCAGCTGAGACTGATGCCCCTGAAACTCCCCCAGTTAGTTTGTCTCTTGAAGAGAAGAACAGTGAAAAATGTCACTCTTTTTGATGGATATAGTTCACTCGTAGATGATCTAGGTCCCAATCCTGTAACTTCTCACTTGAGTGTATCATCACTCTCTAATATTTCCATTGCTCTACACCATAACCATGCAAGCAATGTCTGTGCTGCAAACAAAAGAGGATTAGGTACCAGTGTCTGGTCCTAAAGCCAAGTGGGTTATTTGGCACAAGTCCTGTATGAATATATAGTTTCCATGCTGAAAGCCTATTTACTTCAGCTTACAGAAGCTGAAGGAGCCACAGGTTCAGTATATTTCTAAATTTTAGTCCATGTAGTCCTTAGGTCATGTAAATTGTTGGAAGATGTAGTTGTTCTGCTGAGGTTGATACAAAGGTGTAGCATATAGAATGAAACTTCTCATTGAACTCATTATTAAAAGAGCAGATTTTAATGCTAGGAAGGGTTCATCAACTAACGGTAGTGTTGTCTCAAAACAGTATTTGGAAAGCACATATGTGCATGCTACACACCACCTTGTTCATGACCTGCTGCTCTTTCTTAAGTTCTCTGGACACTACATGTAAAGTGGAATCCTTATTTCCTTATATAACCCATTTCTTCCTCTTTCAATGAACTTACTCATGCTCTTTGAACTTCAAGGTAGAAAAATCAAAAGCAGTCACTGTGTCTCTTAGGAGTTCTTGACCTACTTTTTACTGATCAGTTCTCATCTCCTACAGAAATGTGGAAACTGTGTCAGAAGGATTTACACAATAAGCTGTCGAGAATGTTTCTTCTTTTAACTTTATGCAATTCAAGGAAGGGAACCTGAATGCAATATGCACAATCTTTAGATACAATTGTAGGAAAAATGTCCATGCCAACAGATAATGTAAGAGATCCTCTGTGGGCTCAAGAGGCAACTTGAATGAGTTGTCTAGTGTGATTCAAAAAAGAGTCTCTGAATTCTTTCATGTTGGCAGTAAAATTAGAACTATTGCAGAGTGATTTTGTTGGCACAAAAAGGGGAAATTTGACAGCTTGGGGGAAGGAGGTAAAGCAAAATGTTTTCCCACTTGAAGATGAAGTTCTACTAATCAGTTACTGATCAATGGCCTGAGATAAATTCTCATAATAAAAAGCAACGATCCATTATGAACCAAGAAATTAATATTTTTTAAATGTTGCTAAATAATCAAAGATCTGTTTAGGTACCAGTTAGACCACCCACCCCTCAACCTGTCAAATGCCCATTAATTAAATCAGCAGTACAGGACGCTGCTATGAAGAGATCAAGAAAAATTAGGTTTCATTGTGAGATACGCTTTGAATTCTCTCCAAAACGAAGAAGGAAAACTAGTCACCTTCACAGCCTTGTTATGTCCCCTCTCCTCATCCTCTGCCTGGGACTTCCTTAGCAATAGGAATTGCTCCCCTGGCAGGCTCTGAGGACCATACCTAGGAATGCAACACAATAGGAAATGACAGCATTACAAAACTTTGGCGTGGTGAATATACAGTGCTGAAGGAGTGGCATCCTGCAAGAATCAGAAAGAGTTTTGGTTAATGTCCTCAGGGGTTTGCTCAGTGTCATTAGGGGTCTGCCTCACGGTTCACTGTCCTCTCAGACACAAGTTGGTCACATGTGTCAATGCTGATCATCCCTGTAAGGCCCACATGGTTCTGTGCTAAAACATGCAATAAACAACACATAGTCCATTTGTTGCTCGGAAATGCCCTTGTTTCTGGCAGCAAACACTTCTCTACATGGATAGCAGCATAAGTGTTCTGAATACTTCCATTAAAACACCACCAGCTTTTTTTGAATACAAAGGATTTAGCTTTTGACATGTCCCCACAGGTTCAGTATATTTTTGTGCCAATATATCTGTGACCACGTGTGTGTTATATTCATATATGCATGTGCGTGTGTGCTTTTTCACAAACTTTACTGTGGAAACTGAACACCTATATCTCTGTGTTCAGCACTTTGTGGGGACAAAAGCAAGGCAAGCCTGCATCATTATTGTAATGCCCCAGTTCAAGGGAAGAGTGTTTCTCAAACTGTATGGGAGAAAGTCTTCCTGTAAGAGGAAAACTGATTTAAAGGAAGTTGGATCCTTCAGCGACAATTGACTTAAACCTACAGCGCCATCAGCATTGTCAGACAAGTGAGCGACACAAAATGCTCTCCTCAGCCCCACACCTTCTGTTCCCAGAGCTGCTACTGAGGCTTGGTTTGGATCTTTCTCCTTTCTGCAATGTTTTTCTCCAATTTGGACGTGACATGCAGGGATGAGAGGGTCTATGCCATGTTTACTGAGTTGTTTGCCATGAGCTCCTTCAGACTGGTGGAATTGGACCTCATGCTAGGAATGGAGGTGTGTGACCCAGGTTGACCTTCCTCCCAGCTGGCATGATGCCCTCTTCTGCCCTTCAGGCAGTCTGCTCTGCTGTCTCATGGAAAGACCACGAGCTGCTTTTCTGGAAGAAAAAAAGGATGTGATAGGCAACTTCCACTTAAACCTGGCTTGTGTGAATGATTCTTGTCACCACGATGTTCTAAATAGACATATTCCCGTGCATGCAGATGAATGCATCACACCTCTGTGTTGTTCTGAGCACAGCTGTTAAAATAAGGAGAGTCTGATAGATACTCACCACCACATATTAAAGCTACAGCCTGCTAGAGCCATCTCCTCTCCATTTTGTGCATGTACCAGCAGTAACCAGGTAACAGTAAACTGATTAACATTCCAGGGAGATTATCCGCAGTGATGTGCTCCATTAAATGGGCGGACGGTGGCTTACATTTCATAATCCATAGTGACATGCTGGAAATGAAAGTGACAAAAATTATAGATAGCTCTTTGGCTGAAGATGTGAAGGAAAAAGCATGGAGAAGGGAGGCCCAGAGGCTTGCTTTTGCAAAATGCCAAGCCAAGCTGCAACATACCAGGTCATGTGTTGGGTGCAAAGGGTTGTAGTAAATGGGTTACATCAGCTGGTGACCGGTCAAATGGGTCCCATCTTAGGCCCAGTTCTCTTCAACATCTTCATAAATTACTCTGATGCAGAACTCAAAGTGTTACTAAGTAAGTATGCCTGTGATACTAAGTTGGGAGGAGCTGTCCACTCCTTCCAAGGCAGAGAGGCCCTGCAGAGAGACCTTGACAAATTAGAGAGCTGGGCAATCACCAACCACATGAAATTTAACAATGACAAGTGCAGGATCCTGCTCCTGGGACAGGGCAACCCTGGATGTACAGACAGACTGGAGAATGAGAGGCTGGAGAGCAGCCCTGTGGAAAGGGACCTGGGGGTCCTGGTCAATGGCAAGTTGAACAAGAGCCAGCAGTGCCCTGGCAGCCAGGAGGGCCAAGTGTGTCCTGGGGGGCATCAGGCACAGCATCTCCAGCCGGGCAAGGGAGGGATTGTCCTGCTCTGCTCTGCTCTGGGGCGGCCTCACCTCGAGTGCTGGGGGCAGTTCTGAGCATCAGAACACAAGAAGGATATAAGGCTAATAGAGAATGTCCAAAGGAGAGCTGTGAAGATGGTGAAGGGCCTTGAGGGGAAGCCACATGAGGAGTGACTGAGGTCAGTTTGTTTGTTCAGCCTGGAGAAGAGGAGACTGAGGGGAGACCTCACTAATGTCCTCAGTGGTGGAAGGGTGAAGAGGAAGTACAGACACTGATCTCTTCTCTGTGGTGACCAGTGAGAGGACTCAAAAGAATGGCCTGAAGTTGTGTCAGAGGAGATTCAGGTTGAATATTAGAAAAAGATTTTTCACCCACAGAGTGGTCAGGCACTGGAAGAGGCTTCCCAGGGAAGTGGTCACAGCATCAAGCCTGACAGAGTTAAAAAAAACATTTGGACAATGCTCTCAGGCACATGGTGTGACTCCTGGGGATGAGTCTGTGCAAGACTAGGAGCTGGACTTGATGACCCTTGTGGGTCCTTTCCAGCTCAGGATGTTCTGTGATTCTTTGAGTGTTCCCATTTCCACTTGAGGGCTGTGAAAGGAGGGCACTGAGCCCCTCAGAGGAGTGCAGGATGGAGCTCCCATTTGGAAAGAAAAGGTTTATTTCTTTACAGATATAATCTTCTGTGACTCAAAGAATATTAAATCAAGTGCAAACTTTGAATTTGCTAATATTCTATTTTTTATGAAGGAACAGCTACAAATGTGTGTATGTAGGTGTTTATTTGAGGATTTAGCTCAACATAGCCTTAGTTTGAAAAACAAGCCATTACTGACCCCAAAGATCACAAAGGCAAGCAATGAAGATGGAACAAATAGAAATTGTGAAAAGAATCTCAGATGCCTGAAATTTGTATGAGACTGCATTTTTTTAAGCCATAGGACACTTGAACACAGATAAATGCTCAAACTGGGTCAGCTCACAAGCATTCAACAATTCCATATCATTTCTTGATGACTGCTCCTTGGGTCACAGAGTCTAATGCTCCACAGTTAGATAAATAAATAGCACCACCAGTTGTGTCTCCATGTTTCTGAAGTCACTAGTGGGCACTCCGAGACCTTAGGGCTTTCTGGAAGAGCCATGGTTGAATCCAGGGACACCTGTAAAATTGTTTTATTCAAAATTAGCCTCCTAAAAAGAGACTTAAATCAGCCACATGTCAAGACAGCCTTTAAAATCAGAAACATAAAAATAAACCCCTACAGACTTGCCTTAAAAGATAGCTCTGAACTCAACAGCTCTGAAGTCTAATAAGTGCAATATAAACATCTTTTGAGCAAAACATACTGGTGAAAAGAGTGTTTATTGTGTTACAAAAATCAATGCAATCTGCAGGGACTGAATCAAATAGCTGTACAGTCTATTCTGTGATTCATTTTGCTTTCATGAGTAAGGGATGGTAGGATGAAATGGAATATGCATGTAGCTGGAATGGTTGGAATATACACGGTGAGAAAATATAATCACATTTTTCCAGCTTGGAATCTGACAGTGACATATGCTTTACATTGCTTTCATTAATATATCAAGATGTTTTCATCACGTGGTGAAAGCCACTAATTCATGAAAATGCAGATTAGATGCCACAACCCCTAAACTAGCAGAGAACATTTCACTTAGGTATAATTATGAAATACTACCATCACCCAGTCTTCTGCTGGCATGCAGGATTTGCTATCATCATTCACACATATATTTTTGCATGAGTTAGACTTGCAGCTCATATTTTCAAAGCATTTGTGTCAGTCTCTGAGCTCCTTTGCTTTAAAGTAAATATATAACTGCATGAAAAAGATTGGCAGTGTCACCAGCTGCATCTCTTTATTCTAAAGTGGAGATGAATCAAGAAAAAATTAAATTATAATCAAGTAATGCCTATCCTACAACCCTTTACTTGCCAGGACTGAGGTAACTAGATAACTAAGATAACTACTTTTTCACTGTTTTGAATGTTAATTTTTTGAGATTTCCATATGGGAAATGAGTATTTTAAGGCCAGCTTTTGGCCCACGACAGATATCCCTACTAGGGAAATGTCTGTAGGGGAAAGCAAGCAAGTATTGAGAGGGTTCTGAGCATCCTTGGAGCTGCATGAGTTCAGTGCTTAGCTCAATGCACCCTGAGACAGAGCAAGCTGAAGGGTTCCTACTTGGTGCCAGGCTGACCATGGCCTCTTTTGTTTTGATTCACAGCACCACACATCTGGCTGCTCTAGAGCACAGGCAAAGCAAGGCTGTTTCTGCCTACAAAGCACTGTGGGCATATTCTAGTCACTGTTTCCCAGCTCTTAAACAAATAAAGTGCACGTGCATGGAGAGGAGGAGATGGGAGGGTTGTGGCCACGGCACTGGACTGAATCTGCGTTTTCTGAGCAGCCTTGGTATTTCCTAGTATTTCCTTTTACTCCCATCTTAATTCCCCTTCTGACAAGCTGGAATAAAGATGTTGGCTTTTATACTGTATGAGGCTGGCTTTCTGTGTGGCCATGACAGGTTTGTGTAGTAGGGCATTGAGGGACCATACAAGTACCAAGCCAGAGAGAGAGGGAGAAAACCAGAAAGGTTGAAATGTTAAATGATGTATTGCAGTAACAGAGGTGTTTGTTTGGTTGAGGTTTTTTTTTGTTTGTTGGGGTTTTTTTTTTTCTAGCCTGGAGAATTTATAAAAGGACAGCAAAGCAATGGCAATCTGCTTGTCACATCACAGCCCATCGCAGCCCTCCCTCTCTCCTGCGCTGTCACTGTGCACCCACTGAATGAATAGGCAAACCCAACTTCCTTTCAGCTTTGGACAAGAACTGTCAGTCACTTCTGACAACAAGCATTTGGTGCCCGTTTTTAGCAAGATTTTAACAGATCAGTCTTTATCTGGTGGTTCAAAGAAGCAGTTCCATCTGCGTGCAGCTTCGTACTTGCAAACGCTGTGCTTGATCTTTAAACGTATCATTGTTCTGAGTCACTGGCTGCTTCTGTTTTAATGTAGGTGATCTGATTCACCAAAGTAAGTTAATAATATAAATGGGGAAAATTAAGTTCCTATTTCTATGAAAGCATAAATGTTATCTGAGATGGTGACATTTACAATTCACTGAAAAATATGATTTGTTTTATATGCAGTTGTTGAGCTGCCAAGGACGGGTTTTTTTATTTCTAGCAATTTTAGATTCTCTGTAAAGTAGATGATTTAAGACAGGCAGAAGATGCCTTTTCCTCACTGATCCATTATGCCTGCCTTTTCACTTATTCTTGCTCTACAGCAGGCAAAGAAGCAGTACTGGTTAGAAATCACTGGATAAAAGTACACAGCTCGTTTTTCTTTGTAATATGAGGGAGAGAGAAGAAAACCTTATAAAACACAGAGCCATTAAAAAAAAAAGGAGCAGACAATTCTATCATGATGGATAACACTTGCACAATTAAATAAAAATATACTTGCGATACCAAAGAGCAGAGCACATTTCATTTTTATCTGCAGTGTCACTCTCCTAATGGTTTCTGTCACAAAACCTAACCAAAACAAATCTTTGAAGCAGACAAAGTCTCAGATTTCAGGGATGCAGAGTTCTGCCAGGTGGATCAGAAAAGTAGGTCAGTGGGTCATTAATGCAAACCTGACAGGAAATAAACCCTGACCTGCTGAAAAGGAAGAGGTTTAGCACAGTCATCCATTCGATACACTCCATGCATATAATTTTCTCTAAAAAGGCATTGTAGTTCAAGCACTGCAAGCCAAAATGCAGATCTGAGGACATCTCAGAGATTGAAATACCTTCATCCTCCTGTATTGTGGGGACCTCACAAATCACATTACATAGATTGGGAGTTTTCACACTCAAAGAGCAAAATATTTTACAATTTCTGCGTGCCTGAGTCTACTGCAAATAATTTTCAGAAACTCTTACAGTCTTATTTCTATTACTGACCAAGTCACTTACTGCTTAAAATGTTTTTCCTTTTTCTATGTCCTTCTAAAAGCCTGGAGTATTTTTGACATTTCATTTTCCAAGAAGACATGATAGATGCAATGTTGGGAATTTCCATTTGCAGCCTTGCACTGTTAGCTGCTTTGTGGCTTTCCCCTTATGCATGGTGAGGAACACGTGGTGGAGAGGGTAAACGAGCCCTGTCCCCTTGGGCCTGTGGGATGGATGCCATCCCAAGCTCCTCAGTGCCCTGCAGGCAAACCTTCTGTATCCCTGCATCCCTGTCTGCTGTTGTTCAGTCCCTTTTGCCTCCTCTAGCCACCCCAAAGGAGACCTGCCAATGGCAGCCTTTGCCTTCAGGCTTTCTGAATCTGTTCCTTTTTACTTATTTACCTTTCTTTGTATAGACCCAAAGTTTTTTTTCTCAAACAATTCTGGGGGTTTTATTCATTTTTCTCTTCTGATCACATAATCAAGCACTTGGGTATCTTTTGTTTGTTGTTTGTTTGGGGTTTTTTCCCCATTTTTTCCCATTCCCATCTTAATAAGAATTTTTTGCTTTGTACTATTTTACTTTGATACCAAGTTTTTTCATCTCTCTTACCTTTCTTCTGGCATCAGAGTTTCATGTTTCCTCCCACCTTGAAAAGCCCATTTCAGGAAATTCAGAGTCTGTGGTTAAGAAATCTGCTGCAGCTTGGAAATCCTTCATGATACACTAGTTCTCAGAAATATCTGACAAAAAAAAGTCCTTTGGTGTTTGGAGGCATTAAAAACTACATATAAACAGGCACAAGAATTTGGAGTTAAGATATCTTATATTCCATACAATAATTTCCTTGGACATGTTCAACTCCCCTTTTGGCTGGCCTTGTATCTTTTCTGGGCAACTTGAAAACCTAAATGCAGGTATGGCATAATTAAAAAAAAACCCACACCAAGACAGACACATTGGGTTTAGCTTAAACATTTCTGAAATGACAAGTAAGATAATCAACCAAATGGTGCATGCAGCAGCAGCAGGTCACCGTATACATTAAAGCAGTGTAGCACATCTCTGCTCAGTGCCACCCATCTCTGGGTGCCTACTGAGATCCTGGACCTCAAAGTCTTGTCCTGGCCAGGACAGCATGTGATCTTTTGAAGGATTAAATAATTCACCTGGCACAGAGAGCAGGTCTCCAGCAGGAGGAGGAATGGAGGCCAAGCCTCCTGGTTCCATGCATGGTCCTCAGCGTTGGATTTCATAGCAGGTAATTGCTTTTGTGTGTCTTGAAAGAGGTATATAATAAACTAGTGGATACCTACATGTTGTAGACACTGATTTGAATCCAAATAATTTAAACAATTGTTTCTAATTATTATTTCAATCATTAACAGAAAATGGCTAATCCTTTCTTGCTGCTTGTTTGAATTTATGCTTTCAGAAACAAAAGTCAGTAATCAATAATTGAGGAGCTTTTTTTTTTTTTTTTTTTGCAACACTACAACACTAGAAGGTGAGCAAATCCATATCAAATTATTTGTGCAGTTAGGGTTTACAAATATTTATTCAGATCCTTAATTTGTGAGTTACTTAATTTTGAAATGCCAAACAAAGCATTTCTTATTTATTAGATGATGATTCCTTCTTACTTACAATTTAAATGAAAATGGAATTAATTAAAATATGTGAAATCAAAGCTTTGTTATTGTTTGAATAATCTCAGCAAAGCTAACATAGATGCACTGTATGTGTGCCCCAAAATGAACATGCTCTAGCATTTTAAGCAACTAAACACCTCTAATAAATAGAGGAGGTAACATTTCTGTTTGTGTAATTAAATTGATTATTTATGGCCACCTGCCTTTTGATTACCTTAGATGTAGTAATTTTCATCCTTTCACATTAGTTTTTACTTAACTAGGAGTGTTTCTGTTTTTTTACAGTGAGTACTTGGCTTTCAATTTAAATTACCTAGTCCTTGACCAGAACTACTTGAAAAAAATATAAAGCAGAAAATGTTCCATTTGTACTTACAGTAGCAGTTATCTGTGATTAAAGAAATATTTGTGACTGTAGAAAACCCTATTTCCAAGTGTATACTGAATAACTTTCCCTAGTTGAAGGGTGTCTTTTTTTAAAAACCATGGCTGCAGTCATATAGCTTGTTACTTTTATTGTAATTTATATTATTTTAATATATTATTATAAACTTAGATTTTCCCTTATGTTGTCATATTTTATGTTTTAGTTTTAAGCAATTATTATTTTAAAGAGAAAAATAAAATTTCATTTCCCCTGCAATATACAGATTTTTAATGAAAATACCAATAGATTCAAATCAGTAGAGCAAGTTGATTACACCAACAAAATATATTTAGCAACATTTCTGTTGCCATATATGTCAACTTATTCTATGCAGTAATAACTTGAAAGTATAATTTTATTAATTACCTCTCTAGCAGTTGAAAGTACTTCAGACATATTCTGCTGATGAAGGGTCATACCATGAGTGCAGTCTAATTCCTACTTAAATCCAGAGTTTAAGTCCTAGTAGAAATTGGATGAAACAAAGAATTTGCTGGATGTTTTGTTAAACTGAGAGCCAGAAGAGAGACACACAGCAGTTTAAAGAGATTAAGGATCATTCCAGAAAATATGACTTGGTATTTATTTGACATCTCCAAGTAACACAAAAAATAGAAGTTAGAGGAGCAGTCAAACAAAAATTAAGTCTTTGTTTTAACTAATGGGCCACGGTGCAAAGCAATAGTGATGGCAGAAAGATGTGCACTTAGGTGCTGCAACTGAAATTGTCCCCTTGGCTTTAGAGGTCATCCCAGACTGCAGGTGCCAACTCACTCTTTCAGTGCCAGGCACAGATAGGCAGAGCTTTGAGGGATTTTCCCAGTGCCCAAGCTCCAGGCTGTCATTCTGTCCCCAAACACCCACCCAGATCACCTCCTCTGGTGCTCTCCCTTTGGGGGCTCTTGAGGACAGATCCTCATGGGTTGAAACGGCCCCGCCTTGGTGGAGCTGACAAAGATTTACACCAGCTGAGTACCTGACCTCAGCACATACCCTACTGGTATATTCAAGTCAGTGTGGGTTATACAGAAGGAATTATCTTTGAAATAAATTTCTAAAACAATGCATTTAACATATGAAAGCCTGGGAATCCAAAATGAAAGTTTTTACATACTTGGCATTCAATTGTAAGTTGGCAGTGACAGCTTTCATCCTACAGAAAACATTTTTTATCTCATGAAAGTTGAAAATAGCTTTGTGCAATACCGGTTCCTCTTGCTAAGACGGGGCTTTTCATCCGTGACCTACTTTGCTTTCTGCACAATATACCTAATGAGTAATAATGACTTCGGAAAGGGCAGCGCTAGAGAAGGAGTCGAAGTAACGCCTCAAGATGCTGTCTCTGAAAACATCAAACAGAATATTTTTCATCAGGCTGAATAAAAGAATCTGGTTAAAGCACACATAAGTTTAAGCATTAAACAACGCTCGGCTGCTGGTTGCAGGCTCTGGGCACACGGTGGCCATGCTGGGGCAGCCCGGCGGCGGCACTGCCCTGGGGCACACGGGCACCCATCCCTGCCCTGCAGGGCACCCTGGCACCCTGCAGCCTTTCGGGGGACAGGCACCTGCCAGGAGCGAGGGCCGGGGCCGAGCAGGTGGGAGAAGCATGAGGGAGCCACAGAAGACAGGGATACCAAGCTCCACCCTCACTCGCTGAGCTGCTCTGTCTTTATCTGGCCAGTCACTCACTCATCAGCATGGCGCAGTCCCCACCTAGATTTGTCCATCTGCTCTTCTGCAGCCCTCCTTTACTCTTCACCACCCTCCAGCTGAGAGCCAGGGCTGTATGACAGCCACATCCCTCCTTCTTCTGCAGTGGGGCCAATGCACAGGTCCCACTTCTCCAGCCCTCTTTGGCTCCCTGGGTTTCTTTGCCTTTGCAAACTCCCAGCCCACAAGGCGCCCATCCACTTAGAGAGCATCCTCTGCTCTGCCTCTTCTCACCCTCACCCCCCCCCGCCCCATCTGTACTCCAGCTTCCTAGATATCATTTATTTTCATTGCAGAAATCTTGGTTAGACAAAGAAGGTAAAATATTACTTTTATTATTATTACTACTATTAAAATTCTCCTAGCTTTGATTTTGCAGGAGCAGAAAAAATATGCTTTTTTCTTCTTGGGTGACTGAAATTGTTAGATTGCAAAGGTCATTTATTTTGTTCTTCTCAGGTGAGCTGAGAATATTCTTGACAGCAAGAACATTACTTGTGAAACTGTATGGCGGGAAAAGAATTTTATATATCAAAAATGTATGCAAGTCTCAATTTCAAAAATCCACGCAAGCCACAACACTGTATCATTTTTCTTTCTTTCTGTCAGCAGATGCCTTTGAGTTTTCTCACCAGGCTGACTTTGAATTGTATTTTGCTTCTTTGCCCATGGAGCATAATCAGAAACCTGGGGAGATTGCATGAAAAGCACAAAATGCCTCCCTGAACAATGAAGAGTAAATAAAGCAGGCCAAATGCCAGGCAGCAGAGAGGAGAGATGAGCTGCAGAAGGAAGATGACTTGTGAGTTTGCTGCTGCAGGCGAGGAGAGGACACAGAGGGGACTTGTGGTCTCCTCAGCCTCCAACTCTGCCTCAAGAAAGTTTCCTGCTTTAGGCACAGCTCAAGATGAAGGTTGATCTGAGGGATTAAACTTAGAGGTGATCAGCAGGTCCAGATTTGAGAATAAATTCAATTTCATACCAATTAGCATAAACTGATCCTGAGGAACAACACTGAAAGCCAGGAAAACCACGAGAAGCAGAGAAGGACAGCTGACTTCCCTCACAGTACCTCTAGTAGTATAAAGGAGTATTAAGATGCTGATATTCTCAATGTTCACAGTAGCTGCAAGGCCCCTTTATAATACTGACATGATCTGAAGGGGCGTTTGTTTAAGAGAAAACCATACCCAGTGCCTTAAATAGGTCAAGTTCAAAGCCTAGTCAATATTTGAAAAATCTGTGCAAGTTAAAGAGGCAATGAGAAAAATTAGCATGTGAGCCCACTAGAGCTTTTCTTCCCAACTGCACTTTGCATGGGGAAAATGAGGACAGTACACAATGAATTGGTATTTGTGTCCCAAATACTCAACTCTTTCTACAATTTTCCATGGGGAAAAAAAAAGAAATAATTCAGACACTCTTTTTCTGAGCTCTTACTTGATCACCCTTTTTTGCTAAATTGAGAAATGGAAACTTCGATTTCTCGTAGTAACTTTGCCAGAAAAATCAAGAGCTAAAAGTGAGTTTTATGTAACTTAATTCCCAAACTTTTACGGTACAACCTAATTACAATATATCACTGTAAGTTGGAAAAACTGGATACCAGATATATGTACCACAAAATATAGACTATGGATGACAGGAGAAGCCTTTCAAAACAATAACTAAAACTGTTTCTTCATTTACAAAAAGCTGAAATGGAAGAATGATCTAAGGGATGTGGGGGATGCCAGGGCAGGGAAGGAAGGGAAAAGATGAAGGACAGCTCATGCCAGCTCAGGCCAGTGACATTTAGGCATAGCTTTCTCTTATGTTCCTCTTTAGCCAGCACACTTCCAGAGAGCAGCTCAGAGCAGATGTTGTGAGTCATTTTTTGGCAGAGCCTCTGGATGAGCTACACTGGTGTTTCAGTTCAGATCAGGAGTGCGCTTCAAGAGGGACTATCCCAATTGTCCCCACTTAAAACACTGTTTTTCATGGCAGAGCAACCCTTAGCTTCCTGATGAAACCACACAGGGAGAAGCACCCCAGGAAGGCATTCATAGTGGTACAGCCTCAAGAACATCCAGGCTTGCCATGCAGGACCGACCAGGCCTAATTTGAGATAAATTTGTTAAATTGGGAGAATTGGGCCTCAGCACTGACTGTTTTACCCCGTAGGCCCATATTTGTTGGTCCACATAACATTTTTACCATAGGTGCTACTCCTGTCTTTGGGCAGAGTCTAAAGAAGTGCCTGTCGAGTTCAACACCCAGAGGTGGCTGGTGTAAGCATCCCTCAGTGCATCTTCCAGCTGCAGCTGATCTAACAGCCAGCACCATCCCTGCCATGCCTGCCAGGATGCTCCCAGAACAACATGGTGCCACAGGGACAAGCCTGAGCATGCAAGCTGAAATTGCATGTGAACTCTGGCATGTTCAAAAGGGGCTTGAGGAGCCCCAAACATTTTCCCAACTTGGTTACCATTTAAAGTTTCCAGTTTGCTGAAAATTAATTTAAGGAGTCAGTGCAAAAATTTGTGGGCTAGTCTCCTGGTCATAGCAAACATGTTTCCTTGATTCCTCAGGGTACAGAATTCTGGCTGAGAGGGGGTAACCAAGGGCCTTAGGCATGTAGGGTTTCTGAAGCAGGTTCATGATTTTAGGAGAGAAGAAGATGGAAAGGAAGCAAGATACCATGTGGAAAGACAGGATATTTAGTGGGTGCTGTTTTGCAAAGCTACAAAATATTTGTATTCTGTGAGGCTAAATGACAAAATTCCCACTGCTGTTAGACGAACCAGAATATGATTTTTGTGAGTCTGGGATCGTTAGCCCAGAGATTTTCATCAGTGTTTGATCCAAGTAAACCAGTAGACTGAAAACTAAAACAAGACCAAAGTAAACTTCTGCATTTGTGCAAGAAGAGATTCAATAAAACCAACATAAAATTCAAACAATATTACAATATTTCTTTATTTCAGATTTGTTTTATTCTTATGGGAACTTAATAGGGCTTAACTATGCATTTCTGTGTTCAGTTGTAATTCTAGCTGCAACACCAATTTCATACCTGAGTTTAGCCAAGGAAATGAACCAACCACAAATTGTAGCAGCAGGTTTTAAGTTAACAGTCTTGCTTATGTTTCTAAAAATATTTTGGACATGAGATATGCTGAATAGTATTTTGTTAAGGTAAAGAGAAGAGAGAGAGAAATGCAGAGACATACATAATTTTTCTTATTTTTACATTCAGTTTAAAAATACAACAATTTTGTCAGTGTCACAGCATGAACAATGAGTTATAGTAAAAGGGACATTGGTCTTGTGTAAGTTAGAAACATACTTCCTTCTTTCCAAAGAGAAACATGGTGTCAGTACAGTTAAATAATTGTACAGTTCTGAAAAGTTCACTGTACTTTTCCGTACTCAAATACACACAAGTGCTGTAAGAGAAAAAAGTGCATACTATCAAATTGTCTTAGCTGCCTCATACTGATTCCTAGGCAACACTGATGGGCTTCAGTTTTACACTTCACTAAGGATAAACAATATGGCAAAAACATTAAAAGCTATGAAAACAAGGTTTCAGGATCTCATCTATGAGATCCTTCTGAAAACAATTTTTTTCCTTATCTAATGCCCTCACAAGAGTACATTTCTCATTACATTTCTGCCAACTGGAGAATTCCAGTGAAGTGAGAAGAAATAATGAGCAACATTACAGCAACCAGAGAAAACAATACATGAGAAATTCAAAGTATTCTCCACTACCCCCATCACATAAATATGCACCTTCCAGGGAGAAGAGAGAAAAAGTAGCAAGGATATTACTTTGCCCACACTGATCCTGACCCAACAGCCAAGATGTAAAGACTTGTTTATATTTACAGCTGCCTGTTGCTCATCAGCCACTCCAGGATGGTAATCATGCCTCTTCACTGCTTGTTAAATGGAAAACAGTGATTGAAAATAACAACAGTCCTTGGCCATCTTTCTTTGGAGGTGGTGGTGTCTTGTGAGCAATTCTTACCTTTGGAGGACCTATAAACCAGCCCCAAACACCTGAGAGCCATGGGGTGCAAAGATGGAACACTATTTTTCCTAGTAGGCAATATTTCTGCATTTATTTTTGCACACACCAAACAAAAACAACAACAATAACAACAAAAACGAAAACAACAATGACAACAACAACAACAACTATAATAATAACGATAATAATAATAATAATAATAATAATAATAATAGTAATAGTAATAATAATAATAAAAATAACTCTGCAGATCACTTGGTTTTTCCCATGTCATGGTATAATATCTGCCTTCAGAGATACACTCCCAGTGCCCCAGGCTGAAATTCTTCCTATGCTTGATCCATTTAGGCACCAATACTTTTGGTAAAGGCTGAATTAGACACAAATTTGAAGCTGTTGAAGCTCTTTAAGCAGTTCATGCAGTATAAGCAGTGTAAGTACCTTTCACTGCAAAATTCCTTGATTCTTAATGTCATTACTAAACAGGAATATTTCGTCTAGGTTTACTAAAAGAACCCTTGGGTCTTGAGAAACTTTTACATTTGTCTGAGTTTATATCCTCAGGGTGAAATCCTAAAATTATTTAGGTAAAATTATTTATTTTACAACTTAAAATGTATTTTCTCAGGGAGTTTTGACTAAAGAATGACCCAAGAAACCAGTCAGATCATGACTTTGCTTGAGTTTTGAGCAGTTCAGGAAAGGGCTGCTAGACAGGGAACCCAAAAAGCACATTAAGCAGTTATCAGTTGGACTCAGATTGGCAAAGTCAGGTCAAATGCAAGTGTTGCAGTAAGATTTGGTTTCAAAACTGAGATGTGGGAAAAGAGGACATTAAAATGGAGTTGAATAGTCACATAAAAACCCAAATCAGGATGTTATTTTCACTTAGCAGATGGTTTGTTTTTTCACAATACTTATTGCAGCCGGTTTGACAGTGTACCAGTGCAGAACTAATGCTGTCAGAGCCAACTACGTGTACTGCAGCATACAACAAAGTAAGGCACTACTGTGAGAAAGTTTGCCTCAAGGCTGTATTTCTAATAGACACTAAGACCATAAGATGGAAACAAAAATCTATGAAACAAGCATTGAAGAGATGCATTCACGCAACGAAAAAAGTAAACTGAGGGCAGCATTTTTGGTGCAGAACCACAAATACACTGCACTGAATCAAGTTTCTGGTGATCATTAGCTAGTAGTCTGAGTTAGCTCTGAAATCTCTCTTTGAGTTTTTTTTCTAAAGCCACCCATCTCTTCCCTCCCCATTGCAGGGCAGAACTAAGAGCTTCTTGATTTGCTCTTCCCTCCCTTCTCACCCTCCCCCTTATGTCCATAGGAGACCAGGCTTCATTGCTTTGACTGTTTGCAGAATGGCTAGTTTATGGTGGTGGCATTATGCTTTTTGGGTTATAGGATAAAGTCCCTGGATCAAGGAGCTGCCTCCCAAGGAGTTGTGTGAAGTGTTGCGAGCCAGGATAGCTCTTAATATGGTCAATGGCAAAGAGGCAGGCAGGGCCTTTGTATGGGCTCCACGGAGATGTTTATTCCAGCTGCTCATGGGGATGGCTCTGGTGACAAAGACAAAGCATCGCAGGAGGGTCCAGGTTTAAGTACAGGGGACACAGGGGCAGAGAGAGCATCAGGGGCCAATGGTTTGGGGGCAGGGGGCAGTGCACAGGCAGGGTAGGGTATGGGAACCAGTGGGGGAACAGGGAGGGGGGGGCTGAGGAACAAGGAGCTGTGGACCAACTGGGAAGCAGAACTAGGGTACATTAACAAAACAGAACAGGGTATCCTGGTAGTAGGCTTTCCTCCTCAGCCTGACCCTCTTCTACTAGGGTCCATCCCTCCAGGGACTCCTCGGGGACCCCTGTTTGGCAGGCTCACCGGTCTCCACAGGAACACAATACAAGTAATCATGGAAGAGATAAGGAAAGCAGTGTGACTGTGCAAATAGGAAAGGAAAGGAGGAAGTCTCCTCAGGGCTCAGCAAATAAAGCTTTATATTGGTAGGATAGATGTTTATTTCTTCTCTCTCCTCTTCTCTCTCTCACATGCACACAAACATGCTCATTTAATGATTGCAGGCAAACACAAGCATAGGCTTTCTTGTAGCACCAAACAGAAGAAGAGGCTGATTATGAGTGTGATATTGCTATACCTTCAGCTATAGCAAAGGGAATACTGAGAGCCGCTGGAAAAATAAATTGCTTTTTTACATCAAAGTTCCTTTATATTGAAAATATCCTACTGCGTGAATTCCTCTGTGAAAAGAAAGCAAGAAGGACTGAGGTTGGTATTAGCTCTGGTAAACTGTAAAGAGCTGAGGCCTTCCAGAATTCAAGTGCTGAGACAGATTGCAGAGCGAGAAGAATTGCATATAAAAAAAAAAAAAAAGCGAAGAAATGCACTTTCAATCAAACACATTTCAATTATTGAAATTATTTAGCATTGGACCTTAATTTCTTTAAGCTTCTTATTTTGACAAGAACTTACTGCACACCAAAAGATTTAGAGCATATAGCACTCCTCCTTTAATGACTTTGTGTTCCCTGTTATGTGATACAAGGAGGGAATTTTCCATGCCCCCTTATCATTGGGAAATCCACTGGAAAAGAATTATTTTTCAGACCTCACTCTCCACAGCAGAAGTGAGATCAGCCTCTATGTATGTATTTTGAGTCTGTGGTTAATGAGCAGAATTAATTGCATTAGTCTTGTAAAGGCCTCATCTTTCCCAACCTTAAATTCACACTTTAATGATATTTTATGATGTGAAGTCTTCTGATCTTGAATAACACCATACTTTAAAAAAAAAATCCTGCTATTATCACTCTCACTCTTGGAGAATAACTAGATGCTCAAGACAGTTCTGCCAGGGAGAAAAAATTGGGGAAGTGATGATAAAAATAAATTATCAGAATGGGTGCCCCACTTTGCCTCCTCGATTATGAACCTGTAATGAAAGGAATGTTGGGATTCTGTTGGGAGCTCACAGGATTCTGTGCTCGTGCAAACCCAGGCAACTTAACGCTTCCTTAGGAAGCAGAGCTGAGTACCAAGGGTCAAGATAAACTGTATGGATTCAAGAGACGAGTCAGATAAAGAGTCTACTCATCCATGGCTGGGCTACCAGCTGTGAGGATTTTCCCTTTGGCAGTGGACTGGAGCTGAACAGCAGGCTGATCTCCAGCTGCTGGGATACCCACTTCATGTGAGCCTTTCTTCTTGCCTTCTCCCTCATCCTGCCTACAAGGAGACAGGAACACCACCATGCTCTGCGGAAACAACTGGCATGGCAGATTCATCCTGATTGCTCCCAAATTTCTGCCTAAGAGGAAGATGTTTGCTATTATCATACAGTAATTCAGTCTTTTGAAATTCAAGTTCTTTGAGGCTAAATTGCTTTCAGTTTAAACCCTCGGTCTGAGCCTCTTTTGGAAGTTTTCCATCTAAGGAGCCCTGTCAGGCTGGATGATTATTAGACCAGAGTTCAGTACAGTATTCTGAAAATCCAACATGTGCTTTGCTAAATCAAGGTACCTTTGTACAGCTCTCACATTCAAGGTAGGCTGAGCCCCAGAGCTCCAGGTGAAGACCCAGGAGAAAAATAAATTGATGACAAGTCCATGTAGGATGGGGCTTTGAGCAACCTGCTCTAGTGGAAGGTATTCCTGCTCTAGTGGAATGTATTCCTGCCCATAATAGGAAGGCTGGAACTTGGTGGTCTTTAAAGTACCTTCCAACCCAATCCATTCCGTGATTCTATGGTTCTATGAAAAAGCAGAGCTCCTTGCTTTCCCTGGTGACCTTGCAGGACTACTAAACACCTTCTTTGTTCCAAGGAAAAGGTGTGCAGTCTTTTCAGCCAGCTGGCAATTCATTAGAGGGCTCCATGTGGCAGCCCCTCTGTCTCGCACCATGAGAGGTGTGGGGCAGTCATTCTGCTCACAGCCAGCCAGAGGACAGGAGAACATGGCTGTGGAGACCAGAATGCTGCTGCTGCCCCAGTGTGACACCAAGTTATCTGCAAGCCATCTAGGAAGGAAATGCATGCATATGGGTGTCCCAGCAGCTCCTGTCCTCATGGTTGCCTAGTGGTCTGCACTGCTTAGCAGGTCTCATCAGCAGTCTTTAAGCTGAAGATGGGATGATCCCCATATCTTTTTGTTTATTAGTTGCTAATTTGCTCAGAAAAGGATGTCTCAGGCTTGGGCTACAGTCAAGACAAAACACAATTTGCTGGACATTATGATTTGAGGTCATGAATACCCAGAGCATAGAACAGGTGATGATCAGGGATGCAGTGGAAGAGGAATGCTGGTGGGAAGCAAGGAGGAGAGTCCAACTGCAGCTTGGGCAAAAGTAAAAAGAAAAATTATGGCAGGCTGCTGTCATCCAGGCCTGCAGAGCTCCCACTTCTGGCAGTGTCAGCAAGAAGAGCATGTTTTACAGCTGTGAAAAGCCATGCCCCTTCCATCTGGAAATACCAGTGCATCTCTTTGCTCTAGCACAAAGATTGGTTTCAGAGAGACAACCCAGTGTCTCATGGTATAAAATATTTTGTTGAGATATTTTTGGATTTTATAGATTACTGGAGCAGTTAATACCTTCACTTGAGCTCAAAACCATCTGGAAACAGAGGGGAAAAAACAAGAAAAGTTCTAGCTGCATTTTATCCTGTATCTGCAAAGTGCTCTGAGGAAATTGAAGATGTGAGAAATGTTCATCTCACTATTGACAGTGGAAGCCTCTGAGGCATTTCAGGTACTTTATAGCTTTCAATTAACTCAAGCAGGAAAAGTTAACAATAAAACCATAGCATGGAAATGTTAAAAGTACCAAACTTCACATAAAAATGAGGAGGGGAGAAATCAGCATAGCAAGGCATATGGGGAAGTCACATAAGCTCACTGTTCTTGCTGCAATACTTGTTCTACCCAGATGAAGATGAGATACAAACATGCATTGAAAACTGGAGAGGTGAAGTTTACTTGTAGTTTAATTGCCTAAATCAGTAATCTTCATAGAGATGGCCAGTGAACTTACAGCACACTGTCAAAAACAATTCAAGATACCAAAGGTATCAATGGCAGCATTGGCAGCTCTGAGGTATCAATGAGAGCCAAGCTGGACTCCTCAGGGGCAGGCTGTGGCTGCACTCCTGGTGCAGGCTGGAGCACAGCTTTGCAGTGGTGAAGGTGGTGATTTGATGAGTATGCAGGTTACAAGCCACTGGGGTGCCAAGAAAGAGGAGATTTCTGGTCTCCACAAACATCTACTTCTCTCTTTTGGCTTGATAGGGCCCTTGCATAGCTCAGGAGTGCTTCATTGTGCATGTGAAATAAAGTGGTGAATGAGGTGCCTTGGACAAGTGGATAAAACTCTTCCCCAAAAGCAATACATTCAATTTAGTAGGGAGAAACAGGGGCACAAAACAATTTCTGCCTGTATTTATGGGGTATATTAGCTGAAAATGGGTACAGGTTATTACTGGTTACCATGCAAAACCAAGTCCAGAATGTAGAGAATGTTTTTTCCCAACACAAACACAGGATTTGGAAATGAAATACAAACTTGGAAATTAAATACAAAATTGGAAGAAACAGGGTAGCTGCAAATACACTTTCTAGAACAGTGCTCTCCACACTTTCAGATGTGCTTCATACAAACTTGTATATTGCCTTTCCTGCCACCTAGAAACAACCTTGAAGGAACACCATGCCCCAGTCCAGGGTGCTGGTTGACAGTGGCACATGAGCCAGCTGTGCCCAGGTGGCCAAGGAGGCCAATGTATCAGCAATAGTGTGGCCAGCCGGACCAGGGCAGGGATTGTTCCCCTGTATTCAGCACTGGTGAGGCCTTCTGTGTCCAGTTTTGGGCCCCTCATTTCAAGACAGACATTGAGACACTGGAGAATGTCCAGAAAAGGGTGGCAGAGCTGGTGAAGGGTCTAGAAAGCATGTCTTTTGAGGAGCAGCTGAGGGAACCCTGGTTGCTCAGAGGCTTGTTTAGTCTGGAGGAGAGGAGCCTCAGAGGACACTCCGTAAAACTACCTGAAAGGAGGTTATAGTGAGGCAGCGATCAGTCTCTTCTGCCATGTTTCAGGTGGAAGAACAAGAGGAAATGGCCTTAAGTTGAGGCCAAGGATGTTCAGACTAGAAATTACAAAAAAAAAAATTCAAAGAAAGAGTGAAGAGTGGTTATGCATAAGAAGGATTTGCTCAGAGAAGTGGTGGAATCACCATTTTGAGAAGCATTCAAGAGGTGTCTGGATGTGGCACTTGGGGATGTGGTTTAGGGGTGATTCTGGTGGTGCTGGGTTGACAGTTGAACAAGATGATCTCATGTAACCTTGATGATTCCATTGCTTGTGATCCCACTGGAGCAGTCTGTTCCTGAAGGACCACACCCTGTGGAAAGGAGACACCCTGTAGCAGTTTGTGAAGAACTGCAGCTTGCCTAATGGACTGGGGTTGGAAAATTTCATGGAAGACTGTCTCCTGTGGGAGGGACCTCATGCTGTGGAAGGGAAAAAGTGTGAGGAGTCCTCCCCCTGAGGAAAAAGGAGCATCAGAGACAATGTGTGATGTACTGACTGTAACCTCTTCCCATTCCACTGATGGGAAGGAGGCAGAGAATTCTGTATTAAGTCCAGGAAGGAGAAAGGGGCAGGGAGGGGAAGATGTTTTTAAGATTTGGTTTTATTTCTCATTATCGTGTTCTTACTTAATTGGTAATAAATTAATTTTCCCCCAAGTTGAGTCTGTTTTGCCTTTGAAAATAATTAGTGAGTTTTCCCTCCCTGTCCTTATTGATCACAAGCCTTTTATTGTATGTTCTCTCTCATGTCCAGCTGAGGAGAGGAAGATATAGAATGGCCTTGGTGGGTACCTGGCATCCACCACAGCTCTTTTATTTGGCATGGGAGCAGATGGGTTGTGCAAAGTCTGGACAGGAACCAAAGGGTGGGGTCCCTCTTCCCCCCAGGGCTGGTGTCACCAGCACTGGTGTTCCAGGCATACTGCACAAGTCAGAAGCCTGTTTGTGCTTTCAGACACTTAAAATCTTTGCAACAGTATTAATTTCTTTGGGTTTCCCAATAAGATAAAATACCAAGGACAAGTCAAACATCAAAGCATGAACTATTTTATATCTCCCCACTTTCTATTACTAAAAGAGCATGAGAAACACTTGAGGGCAGTTTGCAGAGTGCATCTACCATCCAATATGACAAGTAGGTTAATTGGAATGAAGGAAAATGTGACCCTTGACAACAGATGCCCCTTCAGGGTATTGAGTTTAATGTTGTTGTTATTGTGTTCTGCAGCATTGTGAGGCAAAACACAGTGATGGGTTCTTCTCAAGCACGGGAGCTGTTCTTAACAAATGGAGCTGCACCAAGTGACTTGGATTAAATTTGACTAAATCTTGCCTCAAGAAATCCTTCCCTATAAAATCCTGTAGCACTCACAAATATTTTAGGAGTGACAATGCTGGGTGTCCAGCTCAGCAGAAAAGTGCATGGGCTGTAAGGGTGCAATACAATAGGCACCTTGCAAGCAGGAGAATGTGAGCATCACCTGCCACTTCTCTTGCTGGCTGTGCGTGCAAAGGAATCAGCTCAGTGACTTTGTGTGAATGTTGAGGAGGGAAAATTGTTGTCTTTGGGTTTGTGGTTTTTTCTTTCAAAGAGGGAGAATGCAACGAGAAAATACGTGCAAATTAATGTTAAAGAATGGTGATTTTTAGTCTAATTCACTTGGATGTTCTGCTCTGTTGAATGACAGATAGCCTCTGTAGAAATTTAAACAGGAAGAGTTGGGGTTACACACATTCAAATTTGACCTTGCTACAGATTGGTGTTAAAAGCTATTGCTAACATGGATAGAGCTTATTCTCCTAAACTGGCCCACCAGTTTCTGTGGGACTCTTCCATGGAATCAGGTTTTGAAAGAATTATACTCACTTGGATTTCCTGGGTGCCTGTCTGGGAAGCATGTGGAGATGCCAGCAAGCAGGGGGTAGATTTGTCTCCCTGGCTTGTCCCATCCTTTCCTCCCTTTTTCCCCCATGCAGGACCAGCAAGAGGCAGCTGAGCTGATAGAGGAGGATGAGGAGTGGATCCTGCTGCCCTTGTCCTAAAAGCTGGGCAAGATCAGTTTGGTCTTGTCACTGAGCCCTATTCCTGGCTGTGCCTTGAAGAACAACGGAAATCAGGTCCCAGCTTTGAAAGGAGCACTTGCCTGGAAATGTCTTCCTGAGGCAAAAGGTCTGGGCAAAGGCACATCTGTGGACAGAAGGGCCACTTGCAAGGTCGTAACACTCCCAAGAAAAGCTCAAAGTGTAGGAAATGGTAAGAAAGGCAGTGTTAGCAAGAAGAATAGAGAAAAATGTGGTCTGAGGAGATCCTGAAGTCACCTGGGATGTATATACCTTCTAGATCTGGAACTGCTAGCAGGATTTTTTTCTAGGTAAAGGCTATTTTTAGCTAGGTGATGTGAAAGGTAGTAGGGTATGAAATAAAGAAATAAGGTCTCAAGAGTAAGCCATAGGCAAAGCTGAAAAATATGTTGCGAATAGAACTCAATCTTATACCTTTTTTCCCCATATTGTACCTGCTATGGTAATCCTCAGCTAAAACTGGAAAAACAGGTTGTTCATCCCTGCCTAGGAGATACCAGGGAAAAAAGGCAGAAAGGATTTCTCTCTGAAATAAGCATACTCATAAAGACCTGAGATCTGAACTTCAAAAGCGGCACATTGTCCTTGCTCTCTCCCCTCGTCCCAAAACAGGATTAACCCAAAACACACGTTCTGATACACCCACACCTGTATTAGCTCTATTATTTCACCTTATATTGAATTTCCTCCACTGCTTCAGTTTTACATGTGTCACTGGCTTCACTGGGAGCAGAATTGGTACATTGCCTTACACTATCTGAACAATAAGCAATAAAAACATAAATGTTCCTTAGAGCCAAATCTGTTCTCTGGCAGCAGAGAAAGGTTTCAAAACTCTTCAAAAGATGAATTATTAAATGAGATGAAAGTATCTTTCAAACTGTGGCAGAGGTTGACCTGTGACCTAGTGAAGGGTGATTCGAATGTTTTGAATTTTCTGAACATTTTCACTTTTTTTTTTCATTTCTTTGGCATTCACAAGCTCCTCCACTGAAGGGTGCAATTGCAGTGGAATATTAGCAAAAGAATCAAGGGCTCCTAGACAATTATTGCTTCTTGGAATCCTCTCAGAGATGCCTGTCTTACATAAATGTAGGTCTTAGGAAAAGAGGTGGTTGGGTTGACACCTCCACAGAGGACAGTCGGTTTAAAAGCATATTTTGATCAGCTGTTCCTATTGCTGGTGGGGGTTACCTGTTCTGCCCTGCTGTAACTGCTTGCTACTCCTTTTCTGGCTGTGGGCCACCCCTGGTGCCCACTAGCTCAGCTCTGCTGGTGGAGCTTTGCCAGGTCACCCTCTGCACGAATGATCTATTGAACGATCCCCTTTGCCTTTATGAAGAACAAACAGAAAACAAAACCCAAGCCCTTTACAGTAGAATCAGGCTTTTAAATTTTCAAGAATTTAAGATTAAACCAGAAGAACCACCTTGGCAGCAATATCAGAAGGTGATTGGAATAAAACACTGAATTTGGATGGCCAGTACTCCACTCAGCTTGTCTGTCTGGGATCCTACATACATCCTACATCCTTAAACCAGTTTCTACATGTGCCTCAGCATTGGTTTGCAAATACATCTCTGGAAGCTTTCCCACCTCACTGTTCCAAGAATTAGGGTTTTTTTTTAATTGATATTTGCAGTATACAGACTGACTGGAAAAAAAGAACCCAAAAAACCAAAATAATCCTTTTGCGAGTACATGAAGGAAGTAGAAAGGAAAAAAAATGTTATTGTTCTTAGATAAACCTAAAAGTTGTAGCATTATAAAGATAAAGTAATACTTGGAAACACATTAGGACTGTGATATTCCAGCTGAGACATGGAAATAACTTGTCTTGTTGGTGCTCATTTTCAGACAACAGAAATGAAATCATGTCTCCAGCACGGAAAGGTCAGCCAACAAGATTTTGTTAAATTCATCAAACTGTGCTCCCCACTGAGCAGCTGTCACTGGTGTGCGCTAAAGTAACAGAGGGGCTGAGGGTGTTTTCACCCAAACAGCACAATGTGGCCAGAATAGAAGCTGAAAAAAAATGCATTGATCTTTTTATTTCCTGTGTACTGAGAAGTAGGATTCCCCAGGTGCAACTTAGCACATATCTTTCTTTCCTCCCCCATCTTTTATCTGGCAAAATAACACTTAATGGCTTTAGAAAGAAACCACTGTTCCAGCCAGCATCACCTGGCAGTAACAAGATGCAAGAAAGTTCTCCAAGTTTTGAGTTCAGTATTTTTACTGAGCAATAAAACATAAGTAAATTTGACTGTTACTCTGAAACCAAGGAAAAAAATTCTGTAGAAAATTGTGTAAAGAGATCCTTATATATTTTGAAACTGGTTCAAAGCTACAACCATAATTTTCGCAGCATCCACAGATTAGATGACATTTACGACAGTTTTTAATTAAATTTACTTAATTTAGATATTTATCAGCCAGAATCCATTGGCACACTTTCTTCCATCCTTTTTAAAGGTTAAATGAGCAGTATGTGTAATGAGGTCTTTAAGGGAATACAAATTGTGTCAGCCTCAAATTATCCCCAAAGCCAGTACTGTGCTGGAGGATTTGTTGAGCACTGGCAGAGGGGAAGGTGCCTCCTGCTCACTCTGCTGACACCAGAGTGCAGTGTACGACCTTCACACTGGCGGCTCCTGCCCAGGTTGGAGCCTGTGGTGTGATCACAGCGCAGAATTATCTGGCTACAGGATATGTTCACAGTTTCAGCCTCTCACAAATACTGCTCTTACGGCTGCTCCCAGGGGTCTTAAAGATACCATGAGGTGGTGGCTGAGGAAGGATTTTTTAGAGACTCCTCATGAAACACTGAGCTGGGACAAGACCTTCTAAAGTGCAGGGAATCTAAGAGTAGCACAAGCCCAGCTGGCTGAGGACACCCTTTGCATCACTGGAACAGCTGAAATGCTTTGCTGAGGATTAAGGGGTAGGAGAGCAAGGAAAGTAATGTCTCTCCTCATCCCCAGGATGAGCCCTTAACCACCTTCCTCTACATTAGAGCTGCACTCTGCGCCTGCATCAACCCTGCCATTCAGCACAGCACTGCTGCACCTTTCAAAAAGTGTTTGGCGAAGCATGTCTTGGAAAGAACATTATCACAAGCCAGCACGAAGCAGAATGAAATGCACTATGAAAAGGGCAATTACAGTAAAACTACATATGAGAGTTGCAGATGGACGCAATATGTAGTTGAATGACTAACAAGGAAACACAGTAGATGGCCTCCTAACAGCACATGGACCATATGGTACAGCAAAACTTGGGGAATCGTTCTCATCAACGTGGCAGTTTTATAAACGCCAAGGTAAAAAAATCACATAAGCTCTTTTGAAAATCTCAGTGAGTATCTCATCTCAAACTGACAGATTTCTTCAAAGTTAGCCATGGGTTCAGATAATTCAGTGCTGAATATGCTGACAATAAGATAGAAGACTCCAGTGAAAGTCCACACAAGATGGTAGAACTCTCTTAAATTCAGCCTCAATGAATTGACTAAATCTGGCATCAGCACTGGTAAGAGGTTGGTCAAGCTGTCTTCACATTGGTTTTTACTTCTTCAAACAATCTGATGGTAATAAATTGCATATAATAGCATAGAATACTTAATTACTCCACATGCTAGAGATAATCAGCCCTGATTCTTTCTTCCAGCTATGTATTGCAATTGTGCAGGAAAGGTCTTCACCATAGGTAACTCATGTACCAGTCATTGTAAACAGATACTCAGATACTGGGAAAAATGGACATGAATATGGGGAAATTAGAGGCAAAGAATTACTGGGGAAAAGGAGCTCAGTGGTGAACTTCCTTTCGCATTATCCCATCAGCGTCATCATTGTTACTACTGCTACTACTACTACTACTAGTATTAAATATCAGCTGGTGGTTGATCATCTGGTGCTTTATCTAAGTTCTCCAGCACAAAACATTTTCAGGAATGCTTGGTTTCCCATCTGATTCAGATGCCTCCACTTGGGCCTGCAAAATAATTATGTTTGGTCCTGACCATATATCTGCCAGTCTTTGAGTGTTACTGTCTGATGGGAGAGGTCTCAGGTTGTATTGGTAGCTTCTTCTCAAAAACTGTGACTAAAAGATAAAAACTGTATCCCTGTGATGGATTAAGCAACAGTACCAAGCATTTAGTCTTTGCTTGGTTTGTCACTTGTCTTTGGCAGTGTCAAAACCACTGCTCTGAAGTCTGAGGTCCAGAGCTCATTGTGTTTGTCTTATTTGATCCTGATTATCTTAAACAATCTGACAAGACACTGGGAAATGGAAACATGACATTTATTATTCTGCAGAACGAAGGATTTTATGTTCTAGTGTATTTTTGGCAAAATAGAGCAAGGATTTAGCAGACAGCTCTTAAGCAATATGCTAACTTATTTCTTTCTGTCCAAACCGTAAGCTATATGACAGCTGCCTTTCTAATGAGAAAAATGCAGTAATCATTACTTGCATGTAGTGGTTGGCAACAGTTGTTTGAATTTCTGGTGAGCATAACTCTCTGATCTGTTTTTCTTGCAGTAGTTTACATACAGTTTCTAAAGTTTGCATTGTTAGTCATACCTATATTTAGAACTTCCATTAGCGATGACTCAAGAAAAGCAGAAAAAAAGTAAAGAGAAAAGATATGACTGTAAACCTCAGTAGTGATGAGTAAAAAATTATGTCCTGAATTTCATTCTGTGGCAATGTGCATCTTGAATTCAAATTGTAATTAATTTAAGCAGCCAAAAATGTTTTAAAAATAATTGACAGTGCAGAGAAACTAATTTATAAGCTGATTTTTACACATTGACTTTTGCTTTAATTGCTGTAAGTGCTTTCTTTCCCTGATTAAAAAGGTGCTAAGGGTAGTTTAAGGCAAATATATTCAGTTGTTTACTTTAAGTAAAGCGAGAGCTCTGATTGCATTTGTCAGGTAGAAGGGGTGGATGGGGAATATTGGTTTAACTTTTCATTGAAGAAGGGACAGTTAGTCAAAGAATCACAGAATAGAATCATAGAATCATAGGAAGACTAGGAAGCTTCATACTGACTGGGACCTTTTCCATTGCAGTCCTAAATGGCACAGCAACATACAATTTGAAGGATCAGATGAATATGGATTTGTATGGTTGCAGCAAAGAAACTGCAGGCAGCATGGCATGGCCAGGTTTGGTTGGCCTGAGCCCCAGTTAATAGAAAGCTGTCTGTGCTCATTTATGCCTTCCCTTGCCTGGGAAGAGCAGCACCCTGGTCCTCGGGTGTGATGTCTCCCTGCAGTAACGTTGGCTGTCCTGCCAACAGCTGTGACCCTGCACAGATAAGCAATACATGGGTGGCTTAAGAAGTTGCAAAGATCGCTCTTACAGATTCACAGTCTTCATGCAGCCATCTGGATCCTTCATCTTCTGTGGTATTTCGTATTAATAGAGTGTACAGAGTAGGCTTTTGTGCAGGAGAAAGAGAATAACAAATACAGCGAAAAGACAAAAACAAGCAAGGAGAAGAAAGAATAACACTGTAAAAAATACTATATTTTCATCGTCTGTATCATAGACAAATGTAGTTAGTACGTGAATTATGTAAGACATTGGCCTAATTCTGCCCTGGTCTTTCTTCCAGAGCCGTTCTTTGACTTATCTTTTAAATGTGAAAATGTGAAGTTTTGGCTAATTTCCTAAAAAGAACTTCTACATTATTTTGAGGGTGAGATGCTGCCCAGAATTAACTGAGCCAGTTAGATACTGCAAGGTCACTCCTAGACATATTTCACAAGAAAAGATCAGTTTATAGTTGGTGCAAATTAGTACAGCTTGAGTAGAGTCAATTGAATTACTCTTGCTCAGTTCAGGCCTTGTAGTCACATTGCCTCTGGAATATGAAGTATATCTTGTCTACTGTGAGCTAAGAAGCTAATTTAATCTAAGTGATTAAAAAGAGGGGCCAAGGCCTCCTTTCACAAGGTAAGATAAATGAATATGCATTTTAGAGGAACACTGAGGAACATTTAAATAAAAATAACCAATCCTGCAGAAAATGATGTGTCACTGATATAAGGGCAAAAAGGCATCTGCTCAGAGAGCTGACACCCCAGGAGCAGATAGGAGGTAGTGGCCAGCTGTAGGGCAGTAGTATTTGGCACTTGGCTTCAGTTACAGAGAAGATATGCAACAGGGGCCATAGATTCCTCTCTCGACTGAGAACTTCTGAGAGTGGGAAGAGGGAGCTCAGCAGATCCCTGACATGCTTCCAGTGTGCTGGTGCACAGCAGTGCCAGACACAGTTGCCTTGTTTTGACCCAGGAAAGTGTTTTTAGAAGGAAATGCTCCCAGCCTCATTGGTGATTTGTCCATGCAGCTAGTTCAATTTTCAACCACTCTTCTCATAGCTGAGGATGCTGAGTAGACTTGAAAAAACCCAATTTGTGTGAAGTGTTCAAAAATTAGTCTCTGCTAATTTGCTGAAATATCTCTGTAGCACAAGTATCAAAGCACCAGGCAATAGGAATAGTTGTTGTCCATCTACCCATTCAGAATTACCCATCTACCCAAATTCAGCATTAAAGTGGAACCACAAGGTTACATACAGACATGCCCACAAATCCAGACACATGTCAATGATGCATAGCTGGAAATCCCAGCTTTGGAGTATTTTGCTATCCTAGTAGAAAAATTAATATTCTAGGGTACATGACTATAATTTCCAGGATATTTTCCTGATCATCTCAGATTTCCTGAAGGTTAGGCTTTAGTATAATATCAAAGTTATTCACCAAATGCTCTTTGGGCGGGCTGTGTGGCAGTAACATAGATGGAAAATATATTCCCTCATATTAAGTATAGTATTGTTGTCTGAAGATTATGAATTACTTCTGATTTTTTTAATGTTTATTTCTCTGAGACAAATGAGTGGAAAATGAAATAGCTTCTTGTTATAATTTAGTATGTAACTTCAGGAAAAAAGGAGCATTTGTCTGTATTTTGTAAAGGCTTAAAGACTACCCTAGTATGGTGCCTTTGCCAGAAAAAGGTACACAAAATAAAAATGCAATGAGAAGATGCTAGAAATTATTTCCAAAAAACTAACCCATCTGCAGGAAGCACAGTGTGGGCCAAAGTGGTTCTCTGTTTTCTTCACAAAGAAGAATCTTGCTATTGTTAATTAGATCCAAATGCCTGTGTTTTGATATGTTACATTGCTATTTAACAAAGGAAGGAGTTTTGTGAAATCTCCCAAATAAATAATTCTGAACAGAAACTTAATGCCAATATCAAAGTTGCTTCTGCTTATGGTCAGAATTATTCACTTCTTGTGAAAATGCTGTAGGATATTGCCAATGTTGATGAATTTCAGATTTTGATTCCAAGATCCAGGCACTAACTGATAAAATAGATAACAGCTGTCTGCATAAGTATGCAGACTACCACCACCATTAGTTTCTTCAAGGTGGAAGTATTTTCCCAGTAAGTTTCAAAAACTCTTTAAAATACCATTCTACAGAGAAAAAAATTACTTCTATGCTGACATTCTGGGGTTTCTGCCATCACAATGACAAGTAGCTGAAACGTGCTCTGTGCACTGGCAGAAGAACAACTTTTCTGACTGCCAGCCTGGACAAGGAGGAAGGTGATGGCAGTGGGAGGTTGCCTGGGCCACCCCTGGGGCCAGGAGCACATGTGACAGATGTGAAACGTACTTTTGACCCAGCATAAAGAAACAAGAAACACTTCTCCATTAATTTTTAAGCCTCTTCTCTGATTTCTACCCTTGTGTTTCTGTTTCATGCTGTTTCCATGCAGCGTAGGATTCAACAACCTAGCAAGATGTTGCTGCCCAAAAGCCAGCCCCTTTTTCTGCAAAACCACTGGGTCAAAGTCTTTTGCTCAGCTGTCAGTGACTAGCTATGTTTTTTTTCACAGATGTTAAGAAATAAACCCTTCTTTTGAAGGGCCTCCTTCTCATCTAGTGATTTTCCAAAAAATCTCCTCATGTTTATCTCTGTTTCCAATTTATATAATTTGATTTAACCACACATTGTGCCAAAATGTCACCTTTCACTGCCCTGCTGGAACAAAGAGAATGAAAACCCAATCCCTGCTTAGGTTGTCTGAGTGTATCCTTCTCAATAACATGGAGAAGATCCCCATCAAAGCAAATCATGCAAAACACCAGCAGCACTAGACTTGCAGTGTCCATTTTGTTTCCAGTTGACAAGATCCCCTTAGAGTACACAGCAATATGTGACAGGGTACCAGAAATGGACTTAAAAGCCAGAAGAGTAAAGGGTCCCTTAGGAAAAAAAAAAGGCACAAATTAATAGTCTCCCAGGAGACAGAAAAACATATCACACCTCAAGAGAAATTAAACATTTAAAGAGGCTGAGTCAACCTGCAGGGGCTCCTGAGTGCCTGCTCCTCCTGAAGATGCCCCTAGGACTAGAGATTCTTTTCTCTTTTCTTTGAAAAAGAAGAAATTAAACCCTGACTTGTCTACAAAGTGGAAGCCTGGGGTGCCTTGGCGTGCCTCCTGCCCCCCCTGCATTCCCCACAGCCCTGTGGCGCAGCCCCCTTGCGGCACAGTGCTGGGTGTCCGGCAGGGCAGGGGGGGAGGCTGGACACCCATGAGGGTGGGTCACCAGGCCAGGGCCACCACGCAGAGGGGCACAACAGACATGCTGGCACCTCAGCGGGCAGGTGCTCTCCAGTGGTGCCTCCTCTCCTGCCATCGCGGGTGTCATTTAGCAGGGCACCGAGGGAGGGAAGTGTGAGGGTTTGGTACCCTGGCCACGACCACGTGCACAAATTTCATCCTCCACATCCTAGCTCTGCGGTCCCCAGCATAAGAAGGAGTTGTATGTCTTGGAGTGAGTCCAGAGGAGGGCCACAAAGCTGAGGAGAAGGCTGGAGCACCTCTCCTACAAAGAAAAGTCTGAGAGAGTTGGAGCAGTTTAGCCTGGAGAAGAGAAGGGTGCAGGGAGACCTTATACACCTTCCAGCACCCAAATGGGCCTGCAAGAGAGCCAGAGAAGAACTTTGTACAAGTAGTGTACAAGTATCACACATAGTGATAGGACAAAGGAGAATGGCTTTAAACTGAAAGAGGGTAGGTTTAGACTGGATAATATGACAACATGTTTTACTGTGAGGGATCGAGGCACTAGAATAGGTTGCCCAGAGAAGCTGTGGATGCCCCATCCCTGGAAGTGTTCAAGGCTAGTTCAGACAGGGCTTTGAGCAACCTGGTCTAGTGGAAGGTGTCCCTGCCCATGGCAGGCGAATTGTCACTAAATAATCTGTAAGTTTCCTTCCAACCCACACGGTTCTGTGTTTCGATGATTGTAACACATGCCCTCAACTGGGAAGTTGTGGGGTGGGAGGCCCAGAAACAGCACTGCAGGGCACCAGTACAGTAGCTCTGCAGCTGCTTTCCATTAACCACATCAGATATAAGTTGGCAAGCAGGGGGATGAGGAATTGGGACTTATATGCTAGCCAGCTCCGGCATGCAGTTACCCTGTGTTGCAATTAGCATTTCTCTTTAAAATCCTTCCAGGATCTGCTGGGGCAGAAGACAAGCCACTGTGCTGCAGCACGCAGCTGCTGGGGTGGTTTTGGCATGTATCATGTCCCAGACATGAGGTTTGTGGGAAACTCCCTTAAAAATCCTGGTTTTTTAATTTAACAGAGCTGACATTTCAGACCACTAAAGTAAGGCTCTGCTGCCATAGCTCACAGACTAGCACGACCATGCTCTGTGCAGTTAGGAGGGCACTCTTCACTTGTGCTCTGAGACAGGGTGCCTGCCTGAGTGCATAATCTTTACTCAGTGCCTAGCACAGCTGAATCAAACTGCAATCATGTCTTCCCACTGCGTCTCCACAGGTTGATAGCCACAGACCCTGATTTCTAACGCAATGAGGCATTGCTAATAAGGATGACTTTCTTGTCTTTAGCTTAATAAAAATATGGTCTATTCACGAATGCGACTGAAAGAAGCCTAGGTCTAGGGAGAAGAGAATTCACACATTGGATTTTATTATCTTCAGTGGAAAAAAACCAAACCAAACCCAACAACATAAATGTTATATAAAATCCAGGTAATTAAAAACTGCAATTAAAATATTTTGAAGGGTGCTCATTTCTCATGGAGTTGAACCCTCTGGACTAAACCAAGAGGATAGTATCTCCCATTGTTCCAAATTACTATCCTTTTGGCATGTGTTACCGCAAATCCAGGACTAGGCTAATTAAAATTGTTTTGTTGCTAACGATACTGCATCTTCTTTCACTAAAGAGTTCAAACTGCAGCCTTCCTCTTGATCTGCTGTGAGATTTTTTAATCTCTAAATTAGAAGAAAAGCATATGCCCTTTTAATGCCTATAAGAATTTGAGCTCGTTAATGCAAAAAAAAAAAAAAAAAGTAGAAGCAGGATTTCTATTATAGCTGTTCTTTAATTATGGAACAGCATGTGCGAGAAGACTCTTTACTCACAACCGTGTCCTCAATTCTATTACACATTTTAGCAGCAAATGCATGTAAAAGAAAAACAGCAATAGACTGTGGAAATTGTCCAGAGCCCTGCTCTCTTAGGGAAAAGATGCCAATGGTATTTTTGTACTGCTACTCCTCAGCAGCCTCTTTGCACTTTCCTCCGGGTTACATGCACAGCATGACTCACTGCCTGATGGTTTCATTGAAACAGAAAAATACAGACACAGTAATGATTACATTCAATCATAAACTACAATCGATACAGCAGAGTTTAAATGTTCTGCACCCTAGCAAGCCACTATAGGGTCCCCCCGCCGCCCTGTTCCTGGGAGAAATGACTTTTCATTTCTGAAAGATAACAGTTGTTCCAAGTGTTCTAGCAGATGTAGTTGAGTCTCTCAGAATGAAATATGTAGGTCAGAACAGGAGGCATTCATTGTTTTCTTTGATGTACCTTCATGTCAGCCCTTCTTTGGATGGAAAAGCCACTTCACGATAGTTACTGGCTGCCTGGAGGGAGTCTCACTGGAGACAGCAGCCCCCCAGGTTCACCCAGGGGCACTGTGTGGGCAGGGGTACGGTGTTCAGACCATAGACTTTGTGGCCTTTCACTCATGGACATCAGGATATAAATCTCAAATTACTCTTTGAGTGAAGACGATTATCTCAAAGAAATCTTTGTTTGTGTATATCGCACCACCAATGCAGAGTTTGGGAAACTCAGAGGCTGTGATGAGAAATAGCTCTCAGGGGACCCAGGCGAGACTGAAAGTAGGATGGGGTAGGGGAAGGATGAGGGGAACACATCCAGGTTAGGATACAGGGAGCCTCTCCAGGAAAAGTAGTAAACATGACTTTTGGTCTTTAGAGACACTGTGTGTCCCTGTGCTAATCACAGTTCTCTAAGCAAAATAACCCTGTCTTCAATAACAGTAAAAAATCTGGTTTGGTGTTAAGCATTACTTGCTCTTTTGCAGTACCCTCAAAGGACAGATGCCCACACGAGTCACTTCTGCCCTATAGCTCTGATCCTCTAACAAAAACCAACACTGCAGTAACTCCCATCATAGGTCAGGGGACATCCCAGCACACACTCCAGCAAACTCAAATTCCCGTTTTCTTAATAACCACCTTGCACTAGGAGCTAGCAAGAAAAAAGAAAAAAAATCCTCTTTTCCTCTTAGCTATGGTACCTGCCTTAAGATGAAAAATAACTCCCAGAAGGCCAGTAAAAAATTGAATCATGCTAACAAACCCTAAACAAAGGTTGCAATTCCAACATGTCCTCTGTTACACTTGGGATGAACAGTAAGTGACAGCTGAATAAATCAAACCCCTGGAGTTTCATCATAAATATCAGGTTAAGAGTGATATCATCTCGCTTTAATTATTCACACTTCTTTTTTCTGCCTCAGATCTTGGAGATGTTAGATTTTATGCCATTCACATTAGAGTTGGAAAAGGACTAGTGGAAGGAGTATGCAACTTTCTAAAAAACAGCCTCTCTTTTTTTTTTGGTCACATATCAATGTTCCTAGTTTCATTTTACTGCCGGTCTCCCTTTCTTCCTTTTCCCCCTCCCTGTTTCCTCCTCCTACTCGTTAGTCTGTTCAGCACCTTCAGTGAGTCACTCAGAGCAGGCTGACAAGGGAAGTGAAGTTCGACTTCATGTAAAGTTCCTGCAGAGCCCTTCTGCTCCGTGGTTTTCTGGGCACTGCTCTGGCTCCTTCTCCCTCCTCTGAACTTGGGCTGGGATGGACCTTCACTTCTGAGGACGTGCATTTGGGACCACAAGTCCTCTGCTGCACCTGAAAATAGGTGTTGTAGGCATTTCTGCCAGTCAAACAGCTCACACAGGAGACTGCAGGTGAAAATCCAGAATTTACATCCCTTGCTAAAAGGCTGCAAGCCTAAACCTTAAATTATATCATGCTAATTTAAGCCCAAGGGAAGGAAGCAGTAGTCCCAGTATTGGCTAACTTTGTCTCCTGTCTCTCCCTGCCACTGAATATGTCACCCGTAAAATTTCTAAAATGGATTTTGCCTTATCACATGAAGTGTCAGCAGAGGCCACAATATTTAGGTCACAATAACTTACTGTACAACAATTCCTGAAACAAGGACTGAGAGCTGTATTCTTTGACCCCATTTCAGCAACATCTATAAGCATGTGTCTAACCTTAAGCACACAGCAGTTTTATTAGTTATAAAGCACATTCCTCAACCAGATTTTAGTGTGTGATGCAGATCTGTGCTTTCACTATCAGGTTGAGATTTTGTAATGTCTCAGCAGGTTTCCTGGCCCCAAGAGAGGTACTGTTACCAGACTGGTAGTGAAGCACTCAACTCGGGCAGTGGGAAGAGTAACTGAGGTATTAAGGCTCTCCAGAAACCTTCTTCATTAAAGACAGAGTTGCCTAGACACTAATGATGATCTAGGGACCCCTCCTCTTTAGTTCAGGGGCCTGACTCTTGACTGATAACCAGCCACCTTCGCCTTGCAGCACCTGGACTGTGCAGTCCCCTCTTACCTGAAAGGCACTGACGAGTCCTGGTCTGCCATGTGCCTCTGAGCAGGACTGTGGTGTTTGTACTCACGAGAAACCTGGGACTTTATGCCTTTTCCAGTCTGAGGGGCTGGTGGGGTGAGCTGAACATGTAACCAGGGACGGGGCTTTGCAGGCACAGCTGCTCTCCATCATTGTGCATCTTCTAGGAGCTGGGGAGGTGCAATTGATTGTGGCTCTCTATGAAGAGAGGTTCTTGCTCTTTGCACCCTTCATGCTTTTTTCATGCAACAGTTACTGGGAGAAATCAGAAACATTCTTGAGAGTGTGTCTGGGACCTTCTTTCTGCCACTTTTTAACATAGCAGCCCTTACACAAGGGTCACCCAGCACACCACTTTCCTACTGTGTTTGCTTTGTTTTCTCTTTAGCGTGGTGGTAAGCCCATGTACTGGAGTTGGTGGATTCAAACCCTTTTCCTGGAGATTTGTTACCTGGGACTTTTTCTGGATGTTTATGCAGGTGTGTCCCTCACTGCTACAGCTCTTCAAGCTGAACTTCGTGTGTGTGCTGTGGGCTTGGGTACCAGCTGGACCCCCTGGGGTACCAAGGTGTGTCCTATGCAAGCAACAGAGCCAGGTCAGAGCAGCAGGTGCCCAGAGAGGTCCTAGGCCAGCCAGGAGTGTCTGCTGGGATTTGGGGGCTTTCTGAACAGATGCCTGAATGGTGCCTCAGTCTCAACAGACAGTAAGCAAGATATTTGGATCTTGCCCTTAGCACTCAACTCTTAAATAAATCTGACCCTATTCCTGCTGTTGCAGAAATGACAATAAATCCTCCTTGCACCTTTAGCACTCTTAGAAGTCCTATAGATGCAGCTATTAACAAGGCTTAAAAAACTCTTAAATATGCTCAGTTTTCTGAAACCTGGGAAAAGCCTGGTTTGTTACAAGGAGAAGTCTGGGGTTGATTACTGCTTGCTCTTTTATGTACATTTAAGTATTAAGTCAGTTCTGAAAGATGCATAAATTACTGAAACCAAACCGTTGAGTTAATAAGATTGATATTTTCAAAGTCTTGTGGTTCCATTTTAAGTTCCCGTGGTATTAATGCCAGCAGAATAAACTTACTGCAACTGAAATGCACCACATTTGGGGCTAAATTATGCTAAAATAGGTCAAGCAGCAGTGAAGGCAGTTATTTTGACTGAACTAGGGTTAACAAGATGCATGTAACAAATGCCTCAGGAGAACAATCACATGTGCTCGCTGCACATGATACCACAGCAGGATACCCATAGCTTCAGGTTCCAGCTAAATGGCATCATGGTGTGCTCTTTCGGGCAAGAAAATAGTTTTACAATTGTTTGAATATGATCCCTTCAGTTTATGTGATGTAACCTGACAGATTAAAGGGTCCCATAAGTACATTTTCACTGAAGCCGACACAACTTCTACATACTCAGCTAGGCTGTTTTTAACATAAAGCAGAGGGAGAGCAAAGAAGTAATTAATGAAAGAGCTGATACCTTCTGAGACTCCTGGCATGACAGCAGGCCCAGCTGCCTTTCCACTTGTTTCTGAAGAAAGAAAGAAAGAAGTCAGGAGTCACAAATTAGCCTGAGGTATTGAAATTGGACAGGCTGAAGTAGAGCATCTGAACATCCTTGGAATTTTAGGTAAAAGTAAAGAAATATGCTTCCAGAGTCAGCCTTATTTGAAACATCAACGAAACAAAACCAAAAATTTCACCTCAATTTCTTTGATTTTTCAGCAGCTCCATACATCACTTATGGAACAATATGTAATGTTTGTCTCCACTGTCTTGCCATGTTTTCTTTCCTTTCCCTTCTGTCCCCTCTTTTTCCTTTCTTTTCAAAAAGCCTCTGTTATGAATTACAGCACTTGACTTTTGAAGACTTCTATCACAGCTGCATGCTAGGGAACAAATACCTTACAGTAAAAAAGTGAAACAGAGGAAAACATACAGAGAAAAAACATATTTTTTGAGCCAGCTCTCACCAAGCACCTGGGCCCAAATACCTACACACAGACACTTTGTGCATAAACCAATTCCACATCTAATATTTCAGACCTATGTCATTTTTCAGAAATATAGAACATACAGCATAGTAAATTTAGGAATACTTATGAATATATGTTGCATTTTGCTTATTCAAGAGCACAGGATATTTTCTGTAAAGCTGCTTAATCATACTGAGTGCTAAAAATGTTATAAAATTCCCAGTCATTACAGCTGTGTACATTTTTATGAAGGATTTTAAATTTATTATTTAGCTGAACAGAGAGAAAAAGGAGATTGGGAACAAACACGTACCCTAGAAAAGTCATATAAGGAAACCAATTCTGTACAGAAATAAACTTCCTACTGTATCAAACCCACTGTTTGAGTCTATTTCCTTCATTGAAAGTTTCTATAGTGTTTTCACATCTGGATGGGCTGCATTTAAGACAATGGAGAGAGAGATCAAAAGAGACATTGATGAACAGTCATTGCACCTCCAACTTTGGGTGGTATAAAGAACTTGTAAAATACAGCACAACTCTTTTCCAAACAGAAGTGCTGATTTAACAAAACCAATAATGTTCTCTAGGATTGTATTACTTTATCAAATCTGTTTAGAGATGACAACTAATTTATTTTTTCCCTCGCCTATACAGGAAGCTCAATTTCAGTACTACTATTTTTACTTTTATTTCAAAATAGAACATATTGAAATGTTTTGATTACTTATAATATACCAGATTACATGTCAGAATTACTCCTTCTCAATGTTTTAATCTCATCCTAATTGAAGGCTACATCCAAATGGGATAGATGGTTAAATATGTAAGAAAAAATTCTGTATTATTGTCCTGCACAAAAAATTAGGAAATTCCCATTTTATCTTCAGCTGTGATGCATGTTGACTTCTCAGCATTTGAGACAAGAGGGAAATTTCCAGGTTTTGTACACTTGAAATTCAGGGGGGTTTACTGTCTGTCACAGCTTTGATTAATTTTATTGCTGAAATTGGTTTGGAATGAAGGTTTTAATATTGTCTTCTCATTTCAGTAATTGGGTCTAGCAGAAAGACCTTTTTCTCTCTGTTTAGAATCTATTTTAGTCTGCCTTTGTCAAACCGAACTGGATTCACCTACCTTGAGACATATTTCCCTTTACCATAAATGAAATGTGCAAATTATCTATGATAATTAGATTTGACCCAGTTACTGGATTTGGGAACATCCTTCTATCTTGCCTGGAGCTGAGCATCCCTACAGAAAGCAAATCTCACAGTTAAGACAGGGTATAATCAGGGTTAAAAACCTTTCATCGGAGACACAGAAAGAGATGTAAGTGAACTAGCACTATTCTGTTGCCTGACATCGTCTGTTATTTTCTTCTGTACAGTGAATTATTCATTGCTAATGATTTAGAGTTCTCTGGCTTATCTACATGATGACAGCTCCTCTCCCCTCCTGCCATGTACACACCCTACCACAACAAGAACACTTATGACAAATAGTGATGTCATATCCTTGAACTTATTTAAAAAGTATCAGCTATGAATCAAATGCCTCAACTAATCCTTCCTCATCCATCTTACAACTTCAATAAGTCGTGGGGTATCAATGGCTGAGCATTACCACCTTTGCTTGGAGATAAGCCCTACACACACAGCAGTGTAACAACACCCGATGGGAAACACATGCCTGAGAAAACCCCCACAGCAAGATTACATTGTGCTAAGAAATTCCATTTGTTGGCTGGCTGGCTCCAGAAATGTTATTTATCCCTTTTGAGCTCCCAAGTTAAAATGCAGGGGCTTATCTGCTTGAAGCATAATCTTGTACCAAACCAGCAAGACATTTAGATTCTGTTGAACTCTCTGTGAGTTGCCATCGTGTTCTTAGCAGACTTTGGGATTAGCTGACATCTGCTCCCTGAACTTGTTTTTTTGGCGGGTTTCTGGTCAATAGAGGAAAGAAGTGAAACATTTCTACGCAACACTGAATAAGGAACAAAATGAATTTTCTTTTGGTGATGTATTCTCTTGGAGTTGCTAAAAGGATTCTGTCCAAAGCTTGCAACAGTAATGGCTATTAGTATAAATTCCTGGTTAGGGACAGCCTTGTGATAAAATAAAAATAGCAATAAAAATCATGAATATTTACTTCCTGAATGGGAGCTCCATCCTGCACTCCTCTGAGGGGCTCAGTGCCCTCCTTTCACAGCACTCAAGTAGAAATGGGAGCACTCATAGAATCACAGAACATCCTGAATTGGAAGGAACCCACAAGCGTCATCAATGTCCAACTCCTGGTCCTGCACAGAACCATCCCCAAGAGTCACACCATGTGCCTGAGAGCATTGTCCAAACACTTCTTGAACTCTGTCAGGCTTTGTGTTGTGACCACTTGCCTGGGGAGCCTGATTCTGTGACCAACCACCCTCTGGGTGAAAAACCTTTTTCTAATACCCAATCCAGACTTTCCCTAACGTGGCTTCATGCTGTTCCCCCCTGTTCTGTCACAAATCACCAGAGAGATCAATAGATCTGACCCTGTAGACTCTGATGAGGTCTCCCCTCAGTCTCCTCTTCTCCAGGCTGAGCAAACCAAGTGACCACATCCACTCCTCATACTCCCCTCAAGGCCCTTCACCATTTTTCAGTTCTCCTTTGGACACTCTCTAACAGCTTTGTGCCTTTTTTATATTGTGGCACTCAGAACTGCCCCCAGCACTCGAGGTGAGGCCGCCCCAGAGCAGAGCAGAGCAGGACAATCCCTCCCTTGCCCGGCTGGAGATGCTGTGCCTGATGCCCCCCAGGACACACTTGGCCCTCCTGGCTGCCAGGGCACTGCTGGCTCTTGTTCAACTTGCCATTGACCAGGACCCCCAGGTCCCTTTCCACAGGGCTGCTCTCCAGCCTCTCATTCTCCAGTCTGTCTGTACATCCAGGGTTGCCCTGTCCCAGGAGCAGGATCCTGCACTTGTCATTGTTAAATTTCATGTGGTTGGTGATTGCCCAGCTCTCTAATTTGTCAAGGTCTCTCTGCCCTGGAGGGAGTCAGCTGCTCCACCCAATTTAGTATCACGGGCATGCTTACTTGGTATTCCTTCCAGTCCTGCACCCAAGTCATTTATGAAGGTGTTGAAGAGCACAAGGTGTAAGATGAAGCCCTGTGGAACGGCACTAGTGACAGGTCACCAGTCTGATGTCACCCCATTCACCATAACCCTTTGCACCCAACCCACGAGCCAGCTGACCCAACTCCTGCTCGATCTACAGCTCCTAGGGGTAAAAAGGTGGCTTTGTCAATAGATTTTGTATCAAAAGTTTGTATATTGATGTACCCACTCTGGCAATCCCTCTCAGATGTGGACTGGATCTGACCCTAGAACAGACTAAAGCAAGTAAGTGTTTACCCATTTATACAATTTTACAATCAAAAGAGTGAAATAACTCATAGAAGAAACTCTGGATACTCACTCACTCCTACAAGCTACCACCGTGACTTTTAGGGACAGCCCAAGAGATGTCTCCTCTCCAACCCCAGTCAGAGGGAAGGGAAGCCCCAAGAACAGGCCACAAAATGAACTCTGGCTTTTTCTGCATGAGCCAGAGTCCTGCTCCCATGGGGAGGACATGAGGAAGTGGGATGGTGAGCTCACCTCCAAGCTGGAAGCCCGTGTGCATGAACTGAGAGGGAAGAGAGGAGGAGCCGTTTTGTGTGCTGAAGCCCTGCTTGCCAGGAAGTGTCCAAACATTGCTGCTGATGAGAAGTAGAGGCTGACTTTTTTCCTCTTTAGCTCTTGCGCATGCCGATCTCCGCTTGCTTTTTTTCTTTTTGCTGTAATAAAACTGCCTTATCTCACCCTGCTGGTTTTTTTCCCTCCATCTTAATTCTCTCCCCTGTCCCAGTGGGAAAGGGAGTGATAGAGCGACTGAGTGGGCACCTGGCACCCAGCCAGGGTCAGCCCACAACAGTCTCTTTTCAACTCATCTGAAGTGAAAACAGTAGTGGTTAGCCTGAAGAAGGGGTGGAAAACAGGAACTCCTCCAGGCTGGGGAGGATGGAATAGATGCTGGGAAACTGAGACCATCTCATTTGTTCAGCCACATTTTACACCAGATGCTTTGAATTTGTATATTCTCAAAAGCACCTTTTCAGGCTAAAACTCCATTCTGAGGCTGTTGAATTAAATAAGCCTCTCAAAATTTTTACATTTATGATTTATGAGGGCAGTTAAACCCTTGTAAAAACTAAAGAATGAATGAGAGAATCTGTAAAGAGGCAGGACCAATGAACTGAGTTTATGATTAAGTGGCAGAAACCCCCTGAGGCCTAATTCCACTTCTGAATTAACATGCCACTTGACCTGGGGCAAGCTTTTTACCTTATTAAACTTTCTTTCATCTGCTGATAAAATTTGTAAGACTAAATATTCCAAGAAGTAAGGACACATTCGTGTCTGTGTTTAAAATATTTTGAAAATCAAGACCAGATTTTATGCATATCATATAAATACTTCAGTTCTTCAGACAGTATTCGAAGAATCATAGATATGTTGTTTCTAAACCAGTCAAGGTACCACACTACCACAAATGAGTCTGAGATGGCAGCATGGAACTCCTTTTTGGTTACCTGACGTCTTTACAATCAAATGAAAATACCACAAGCAGATTCATTTACCATCTGGAAGGATTAATGGAGGAACAGCCACCTCTTTATGTATTAAATCAGATTTGAGTTTGTAGGGTCTGAAAACTCTGTGGTCACTGCTTCCATTCCTGGTTTTAGGAAGCTGGAAAAATCTACATTAATTAACCAGACTTTTGCCTTTAAAACTTCCTTTGAGGATAGATTCTTGAAAATTAAGTAAATGGAGCAAGAATGCTGGAGATGTCTGTTTTTTCCATGAGCAATTATACTGTAAGCCACAAATGAGGCCGCCTCTCCAGCTAGCCAAGGCTTGTCTTGGGGACTCCTGTTTTTCCCTAATCTCCCAGAGCAGTGACAAGCCATGCCACCCAGGTGCTGATTAATAGTGTTAGAGTCAGCACCAGCTCACTTCTAGCCAGCTGTCTGAAATGCTTGGGCTGTTCCCTGGAAGTGCTGGCTGCTGCAAAACATAACCCAGGCCCCAGGATTAAGGAATAGCCCAAGCCCCTCTCCCACTGCATGCCTTCATGTTATGGATGCAATTGCTTGGACTTATCAGCTTCTGGCTCTTCTCTTCACTGAAGTAATCAAATCACCTCAACACTCCTTACATCTGTGTTGTTTTGTATTTATTTCCCCAACCAATCTGAACACCTTGAAGAAGGTATTTCGCTGAGATAAGGAGGGCTTGTGGCTGCCAGGCAAGAATAGCAAGCAGAAATACTAGTCCTCACCTTGCAAAGGATCATACCTTAACTTGGTCCCTCCTTCAAGGCTCAGCTCCTGCCATTGCCCTCCCTGCAATCCTCACGAGGGGCATTTAGCAGTGCACTCCTCCATCTTTGAGATCTTTTTGGTGAAGTGTCACTCCACTGACTGTTCAGGAATGATAACAAATGGGATGTGCTTAAAACCAAGAGAAGGAAAATGTTTTTAAAAAGATAATTTACCTTCTCATTCAACATGACTTTTTAAAAAACCTCATAGAAAACATCTAGCAGTCAATTGCATAAAAGTAGTTGTCCTACCTTGAAGTTTTTTTAAAACCCATGGCCAACAAAAGCCTTTTTGATTTTAAACTCCTATTACTAACAGAGGGAAAACGATCAGTTGTCTAATCTTTATTCTACTATTGAACAGATACTAAATATAGTGCCGTTACTCAGAACAATACAACACATCACAATATGAGAAACAGTGCTGAAGAGGAGAATGCAGCCATTCCAGATAGAAGCATTTTTAGTATTTTGTTCCTCAGGAAGAACATCAAATATTTTTCTGAGTGACCTAATTTTCTTTGTCTGATCAAATGTGCCAGATGCTTCCTTATTCAGAGTTGCCACTCCAAGTGAAAAACTGTTTTCTGGCAGCCACTTGAAATCTCGTCTTCAGTTTTCTGTTAGGGATTATTATACAATAATTGCCTGGGCAGACTGAAAGCATATGGTAACTGGGCTGACATTATCTATGCTATTTCAAAGTTCCCCAAGGATGTGTGGGCACAGTTATAATTGGAGGTATAAGCTGACCTCCCTGGTACCTACAAAATGCCACCCAAACTGAGCACTGACCAGCAAACTGGGGCTAGAGAGCTTGGCATCCTGGTTTCCATCTTTGTCTCAGGGCTGGGAGGTTCTTTTCCCTTTTGTAGGTATTTCCATCACTTGATCAGGAGAAAATTATAGGGATGGCTCAGTGCCTTTTAATGTGCAGTTCCCAGGTGAAATTATATCCTTTGCAACCTGACTGAAGCTTGAAACACTGTGTTTTGGTTGTATCCATCGAAATCCTTACATACTTGATTTAATTCCTGCTGTACTGACTAACATTTCTTGTCTGCTCTCTTGAGAACTGGGAAGATGATAAAGATTTGATTTATCCTTTCCCAGTATTCCTGTTGCTGGTGACAGGGAATCAATATTTGTAGGAATAGACAGCCAAACTGCTGTGAGTGAACCCTGCACATCCCAGCCCATGCTTGCACATTCTCCTGGCACCAGGAACATGGTGACTCCTGGGGTGCTGTGGACCTTCTGAGCCCTTCTGGCAGAGGTGGTGTCTGGACATCTGAATTTGAGGGACATGGATGGAATGCAGGCACTGAACCCTTTCCTAACTGTGCAGGTTGCATTAGTTCTCTCTTGCTCCTTGAACCCTGCAAGGCAATGTGAGACCAAGAGGGTAAAGCCAGGTCAGGGGTGACTCTCCACACCTGCACGTTGGTAGTACAAAGACAAGAGTGATACTTTTTCATTCTTTAGAACTGTGGAACAAAAGTTCCTTTTATAAGAAATGTTTTTATTACTAGGTGGTAGGCAACAGACATTGACTAACCAGGGAAATTAGGTGCTCGGTGAAGTTGCTCGGCAAATGTCATCAGATTTTTTTCTAACCAACAAGAAGACAACATCACTGAATGAACTTGCACATGCCTCCATCAAAAATCAAGAGAGAATTTTGATTTTGTTGTTATTGACATTATTTACTTTGTGTTGCCTTTGCCCTGGATCTTTAGGACAGTTTAACTAAAGAACTCAATTTAAATCAGTATAGCCAAATGAGTAGAAATGTGGATGTTCAATAAACACTTAAACACTTAAACCTAGTTTATTTCTCCTGCCCTATGTTGATTAGAAATTGATTTAAGATAAAAGAAAACGAGTTGCTCTTAAATTGTAGTACCTGCATAGCCAATACATTCCTGTAAGAAAATCAGTAACAGGCTGTACATTGAAAAAGCTGTCACAGAAATGGAAATTAGGTTTTCAAGCCATTTAGATTTTAGTTTAATTAACTTAGTTTGATGTATCAGCTATACTATTAGTAGTATATACCGTTTTGACAAAATTAAGTGTATCAAAATCCTATTTCATTTTACAAGTTCTAAGTCCAAATATAACTCAACATACATTTTTTTTTTCCTTTCTGATTTAAACTTGTGCCTATAGACAGCTCAGGGAGTCCCACGGATTTTTAAACAGGAAATATTAAAGTAAATAAATCTATGAGATAATGTATTCTGCAATATTCAGAGATGGATTGCTCATTTTCTTCTAGACAGTCTGTAATTTCACTGTAACTTAATCATGATGCAGAGTATAGTATGATCTCTTAACACATTGCTACAGGCAAGTTGTCCTAGTCACATCCCAAATGAAGAGAAAAACTAAGCTAAAATAGCAGCCACCTGAGCAGACATGTCAGCTCAGGCAGAACTGGCCAGGACCTGGGAGACAGACAGAGAAGGCACAAGAAGTGATTGCAGACATAAGAAGCAGTGGTAGTGCTGGCTTCAGCAAACTCTTTACCAGGGCAGAAACACTGTAAGTGCATTGATTTTAATTCTTAGAAGCACTCTAGAAGAGTTTTATTAATAACTCTTCCCAACCTGTCAGGTGTAATAGGAAAAGTTTAATAAATGCTTCCCAACTGTGAATTTGCCATTTCGCTATCCCAGATTTCCTTGTTGGTGGAAGGAATTGATTTCCCCTTCTCACCCTCATCACCTACTCCTGATACCTTGGAGCCCTGCTCAGTGCCTGAAGCATCCTCCCTTGGAAAAAAGCAAGCAAGCAAGAAGAAGAAAGCTGCTTCCACATGTCCCTGTCAAACATTGCTCCAGAACTTTACAAAGTTGTTCTCCTTCAAATGATCGGTCATTAAAAAATATCTGTCAAAGGTTATTGTGATTAGCCAGCTGTGCTGCAGAGGGCCTACACTCCCCAGCCCACTTCAGCTGCCTGTTACCCAAGATAACATTATCTACATAGAAGTCTTAGACAGAATTTCAATAATTATTAGTAATTTACATTGTTATTTCCATCCTGTGTTTGTCTGTGCAGAGCAAGTAATGGAGGTCTTGGAAGACTTTTTACCCAGCACACCTTCTTGGATTATTTATTTGTCCAAGTTCAAGTCTCTGGACAGTAGTTTGCTGTGACTTTTTTTCCTTGGTGTGTAAGATACAATGTTAGAGAAGGAGCTAGGATATATCTGGGTTCTTCTTTTCTTGCTTATCCCAACTGTATAGACTCAGAAAGCTCATATCCTTGCTATCCTACCCTCTAAGTAGTCTTTCACATTTGTTAGACTTTCCTTGTAAAATACCATATCTTCTACCTCGTTTTTGCTGTGTGCTCTGCCCTGCATTTCATCCCTACTACCTGCTCCTTCCAGCTCCCCTATCAGCCGTGAATCCTCTGTCATCAATTATCCAGTGCTTCACCTGGCTTAGAGTTTCCTTCTCTCTCTCTGTCCCGGTCAGATGCCAGACTAGACCCAGCAGAAGCCTGCTACTATCCCTGTTGTATGTGTTAATCTTCTTACAAGTATGGTCTGTTCTGTATTTAACCTCTCCTCCCTTCATAGACCAGGTGATACTGAGAGGTCCAGCAAAGTTTTGCATGTTAATGATGAAGCATTAATAACACACAACCATAATTTTATATATAGATTTAGATAAAATTGCTCAAGGCTCTAATCCCAGGCACATAATTTGTGCTTACCACACAGTCTCCTCTTCTCATGATGAGCATTGATGTTGTAAGGATTTAAGTTATTTGGTGTTGTGAAGGCAAAATTCATCAGGTGACCAACTCCTTTGCAATAAGTGGGTTACACTGCTTAACCAGGGAAGTAAGATTTGCCTCTATGTCTGTGCTGCAGAGCTGTCTACAGCTGTGCTAGGAAGTGAGATAAATCTTTGATTCTGGATTTTTGTCCCCGTGTGGATTACACTGTACATCTGGGGATGTGCCTTGTTGGTAAAAGAAAAAGAACAGAAGCTGGGAGCCCTATCTTCTATTCCTGGCTCAACCCCAATTCACTGCATGACTGTAGGCAAATCACTTAAGCTGTCTCTGGGATAATAATCGACACAGCAGTTCCAGGAGGCTTAATTTTTAAAGTGTCAACTCATATATTTTCTCCGATATGCCTCAGGAGATGTACCCTTCCCTTCACTGGGAGCAGGAGCAAGGCCTTAGAACTGACAGCAAGATTTGCCATCCCTGACCCACTCTTCCCCAGTCTGCCATAACTATTTCATACAGAATGCTTAATAATGATGCCAGAAATGCTGTCCCTGAGCTCTGAAAGCCTCTTATCAACTCTGATTCCTAAAGTACAGTGTACAGAATCCTGTGTAATGGTTTTCTTTTCACTACTTTCAGCATTAATTCTTCTCTCTTGCTATGCCAGTGGATGAATAAATCTGCTGCCAGTGCTTTTTGTCTTTGGTTTCACTGATTGCATGTCTTAATTATGAAGCAAGAAAGTTGGGTATTTTTTTTCCCAGTGTGTTTTTGTGTGCCTGAAATCCTAAACTTTCAGAAATGCCTAGTGATGGGCTGTATCTTTGTTGGGATAGAAATTGAAGTATACATGTTCTTCATTTGGGAAGAGCTATATACTGCATGTCCATTCTTCTGAAAATCCACTCAAAGTGGGAGTATAGGAAAAAACCATCAGCTATGAATATCCTACACGTGGAAGAGTCCCTCCAAATATTTTCACAGGGTGAATTACATTCAAAGCAAGATATGTAACAGACCATGTCTTCTCATAAGTATCCCCCTTCTAGTTTCAGTGGCATCTGGTCCCCGTGGCAACTACAATAAAGCCACTACTTTCATGGGTAAATATTATTAGGAAAGTATTTGCTATGTTTCTCTTACTGAAATTTAGCAGCTGGAGGCAACAAAGGGAGTAAGACTGTGGGCCAGCTCTCTGCAGTTCACAGCAGTGACCTGGTGGGACACTGCTTTGAAGTTGCCCTTCCAAGTACCTGGAGCAGGACAGACATTAGCAAAGTCAATGGGAAAGCAGTCGTTCAAGCCTCATCGAGTTTAGTTAGATGCCTTGCTTGAATGATGAAGACTCGTATTTGTGTAGTTTGCTGTATCATGATATGGTGTTTCAAGATGTCTGCTACCACTCACTTTTAAAGCATATGTATAGTGCATATAGCCTTGTCACAGCTGACACCTTTTTTAGAGCTTGCTACATGAGAGTACTCTGTTGCTGATGAATCAAGCCATTTTTAGGACTGGTTTACTTCTGAATGTTTTGGAGGAGGAAAGTAAAATGTCAACTATTTTTCAATTAACCATCCCTATCCCTATATTTTGAGCAATTCTTAAATCAGAACTTTTTTTAAAAAATTTTTTTTAATAATCATTATAAATGTTATAACTAACTGTGGAGGCCAGTGAGCCTGCCACATAAGGGTCCCAGAGGATCACCCTGGAGGGATGGACCCTAGGAGCAGAAACACTGCCCATGTCAGGGTGAGGAAGAAAGGTTTCTCCCAAGCTACCCTGTTGAATTATGTTAATGTACACCAGTTCTGCTCCCCACCCCTTTTCTCCCCTGTATGCCACAGACCTAGAATGTTCTCCCTTGTCTGCTTCCCCATTGACCTTTGTTCCTCAGCCACTCCCTCTCTATTGCCCCCTTGGCTCCCATACACTAACCCCTCCTGTATCCCACCCCATGCCCCCAAACCAGTGGTCCCTGATGCCCTCTCTCTGCCCCTGCCAACCCCATATTTAAGCCTGGGCCTCGATTGTTCTGGGCTCTTTCATCTGGTTCTGTTCAAGTGCACGGACTCAATAAACCCTACGTGGAATTCCACAAAAGGATCCTTCCCTCCTCTTTGCTGCCAATCCATCTAAGAGCTATGGGGGATGTGTGTGAGTGTGTATTTGGTCTGTGTGGCTCTGACCTAGCAGCTCCAGCTGGAGACACCTCTGGACAGCAATGACACCGTGCACTCAGCTAGCAACAACTAACCATTCCTCAGAAGCCTTGTAGAGTAAAAAGCCCCAACATTACAGCTAAGAACCTTGGTTCAGAAAAGCATCCTGCATTAGGATAACATCTAACACATGCCAAGTCCACCAGGTCCTGGCTCAAGGGCAGAGAAGATGCAGGGATTTATGATAGACTGAATTGCAATGAATAACAAGAGGTCATGGAGCCCATGGCCGCCCACAGGGCAGTCCCTGTGATCCCACCAGAACCAGGTGAAGCCTGTTGGTACAGACTCCAATAGGCTGGTCTGCCAGAGACACACCTTGTAGGCAATTCACTGCCCTGCTGCTAACAGAGGGGTGCAGAACTTGTCTGCAAAGACATCAGCTGTGGCCACTGCAAGAATTACAGTTCCAATCACTATGAAAAAGGAAGGAAAAATAAGGCAAGAAAAACACAGCAGGTGTCTTGGGCTCTTAACAGTTTAGGCCTGCACTCCTCTCTTGCTGGCAGCAGCGAGTGTAGCGTGCACATCACAGAAAGAGGTGTCCTGGGCCAAATTCTTCCCTCAGAGGCGTGTGCACACAATTTCCAATGACATCCATGGGAATTGGGCATGTGGATTGAGGGCACAATCTGGTTCTTTATTTTCAGCTCCTCTATTATGATCATGGCATGCTAATTTCTAATTCCTTCAGCAAAAAAATAACACAGGAAGGCTTAAATATTAATGTTGCCAAATGTCAGAAGCACCTCTGCAATACACTCTTGAGCAAATTCATGCACACATATTTCAGGAACTACAGCCGTGCTCATTATTGGAACCTGACATCCTCAATCAGTTAAAATTCTACTTATCTTCACTGGGGTTTTGCCAAGCTAAGAACTGAATTAAGAACTGCTGGATTTAGCTCCTTGGTAACTGATTTGGACATGGATCTCCTGATAGCCATGGTCACAGCTTCTCACTTAGGCATGGATGCAGAAACACAGATGTCATCTTGGGTTTGCAGGATGATAAACGTTCAAGTAGGTTTATCATCTCAAAAAAATGGGGAGTGATGTCAAACAAATGCAAACCCATAGGTAAGAAGAAAAGTGTAGGTGGAGATTTACTGCAGAAAGGAAAAAAAGACAAGATATTATCCCCTCACCAATCCCCAGTACCACATTCCTTGCTGCTGCTTACATTAACAGGGAAATAAAGGAGGTACTGGAGTCAGCTACGAGGAGAGATGAAAACCTCCCCAGCTGCAAGTATGCTCTGTGGGCTTGCTTCTGGCAAGAAACAGGCCACGGAGCGAGGCCACAACACCTGCACCCTACCCCTGCCAGTGTGGGGGTCCTGTCTCTCCTAAGGACACGTTCAGCAGTGTGTGTCTGCCTGGGCCTCCAGCAGCAGAATTCAGCATGTTAAATCAGATGCCTTCCCGTGCCAGCTGCAGGTGGACACTCAGGTCCATGGGAGGGACAGGGAGGGAAATGTGCCTGAAGCTGATACATTTCTGCACAGAGTTACTCAACTAGCACAAGCTCTCTGTCAGGGTACAGAACCAGAGGAAAGATGGCAAAAAAGAAGCAGCGTTTCCTTCCAAGTGAAACTGAGGCAGCTTGCACAGGCTGCCCCACTGTGTGGCAGTCAAGTGGTGAATTATCATCTGCCTAACCTTCCGCTGAAGGAAGGGGTTTCCATGGTCCTTGGCCCTCTTTGCTGCTCTGGTTTGGATATCACTGCAGGAACTCCACATTCTGCAGTCTTTGGCAGGCCCTCTGGTCAGGCTTGTGGGATCTGAAGCTGTCAGGGAAGATGGAATAGAAGAAAAATGAATAAATAGCTCAATTATTTTGAAAGTGCTGCTGTAGAGTCAGAAAACTCCATGGAATACAGCAGAGCCACATAGAGAGGGGTCAAGAAAACGCTGGTGTCAGGGAGGCACAGAGGGTGTTAAAAAGACAGACACCTGGAAAAAACAGGGGCAATGGAATCCTGCTTCTGGAGATTGTTCTGCATCTCCTGAGTCCCGCCTGCGAGCTGCCCTTCACCAGGGCAGGCGATGAGGCAGGGATGGCGCTGCCAGGGGTACATCAATCGCGCGCTCCCAAGCTCCCAGCACCAGAGCCGGCTCCGGCGTGTCCTCGTTTCGCTCCCGACGTTCCATTTCGTAATGGCAGGGAGCCGCTGGCGGCTCAGCGTGTCTGGAGGCCGGCTGGGGTGGCAGGAGCCCTCCGCCTTCGGCATCCTGCCTGCGCAGGCACCCCGAGCCTGCCGTCGTCCTCCAGAAACGCACAGCCTGTCACAACTCGTTGCTTAATGCTAAACTACCCATTATAAATAAACATGGTCCTAATAATAGTTCGCCTGACCTGACTCACTGTAGGAAACAGCCTCAGAAATAAAAGAAGATGACTTTCAAACAGAAGAGTTATAATTTTACATAAATAAAAAATGAAAAGGGCAGCACAGGACAGGCATGGGGAAAATCGTATTGCAGGGAGTCGAAGTTGCAATCCCAGGGTGTTAATGGGCTTGCCTGGCTGCTAAATCTGACACTGTCTCCCCCTGTAAATTTGCTGGAGTTTGACAGATGGATGTGGAGAAATATTACTTGGATTGTCAGATAACCGTTAGTCACCCAGATTAAATACAAATTCCATTGACATTATGTCATACCTTGGGAGCCCAAAACAGATATTGATGTTTTCATCTTGTTGCAGGGAGGAGGAAGATGGGAGTGGGTAAAGTAAGAAATCAAAATCACCCAGATAGAGCAAGTCTTCTGGCTTTGTTTGAAAAATGACACTACAGCACAGTGCACTTAGTTGAAAATGAGAGATAGCACAATCTAGAGAGATAGTACAGCCTATCTCACTCTCAGATGAAGGAGAGACAAAGACAGTGCTATCATTAAAAACACAGAACTTTTAGGACCTATACACTATTTTAAGTCCAAGTGTAGGAACCAGATTCACTCAGTGGATGCTGCAAGACCCACTCCTTAAAAAGCTTCTGACAGCAGTGGGATGTGTGGTGGGCTGAGTTCCTCACATCCAGGGGAGCACAAGGTATTTTTTCTCACCTCTGAGTGAGAAAGCAGAGGGACATGCAATGCCTGTGCATCAGCAGGTGGAGCAGGGCAGATTAGGACCTGTTCAATCTGCAGGAGAGACACCTTTGAGGAGACCTAACAGCTGGCCAGCATCTAGGAGAGGCCATGAAGAAGCCAAACCTGGCCCTTCACAGCATCACAAGGCAGGAGGGTGAGAAACAATCACAGACTCACAAAATTGTTTAGGTTTTAAAAGACCCTCAAGATCATTGAGTCCAACCGTTGACATAGCACTTACATGTCCCCAAGTGCCACATTTATATGTCTTTTAAATACCTCCAGGGTTGGTGACTCAACCACTTTCCTCGGCAGCCTGTTTCAATGCTTGACAACTCTTCTGGTGAAGAGCATTTTTCTCATATCCAATCTAAACTTCCCCTGGTGTAACTTGAGGCTATTTCCTCTTGTCCTTGTTACCTGGGGGAAAAGACAGACAATCTCCTTTCAAGTGGTTGTAGAGAGCAATAAGGTCACCTCTGAGCCTCTTTTTCTCCTGCCTAAACAATCCCAGCCCCCCTCAGCTACCCTCACATTACTTGTGCTCCAGACCCTTCACCAGCTCCATTGCCCTTCTCTGGACATGCTCCAGCACCTCAATGTTTTCCTAGCAGTGAGCGACCACCCCAAACTGGGCACAGGATTTGAGGTGCAGCCTCATTACTGCTGAGTACAGGGGGACAATCCTTGCCCTGGTCCTGCTGGCCACACTATTGCTGATACAGGCCAGGGTGCCACTGGCCTTCTTGGCCACCTGGGCAGACACACCCATTTTCTGCTCTCTGTTGACCAGCACTTCCAGGTCCTTTTCCACCGAACAGCTTTCCAGCTACTCTTCCCTTGGTCTGTACCGCTGCCTGGGGTTGTTGTGATTCAAATGCAGGACAAGTGGATCAGTAAGAGGCATAAGGTGACAAAAGGGAGGTTTGGTATGGATATAAGGACAGCTGGGTAGTAGAACTGGTTGCTCCAAAGGGCTGTGCTGTCTGTTTGTTTGAATTTTTTTCAAAACAAAGCCACAAGCACCCTGCTGTCAGAGCTGTCCCTGCTTTGGGCAGGAGGTTGGACTGGAGACCTCCTGAGGTCCCTTCCAACCTGAATTGTCCTAGTATTCTTTTGACAAATTCACAAACTGTTTTTGCTTTGTTGACCTCCATGGTGACTATGATGACTTACATCCAGTGAGGATCTGGTGTTAGATTTGTAGGTAACTGTCGCAGAATTAAAAACAAAATGGGATTGAGTATTGCATGAATTATTAGGTGGTATAAACAACTCTTGAAAGGCCCCTACCAGTGATAAACCAGTAAAATATACTGGAGATATCTTGAGGCAACAGAGAGATTTGGAAGGATCTTTTCTTTGGTCAGTGTTATGTGTATGTACAGAACTAACTATGTGTCTGATATTAACTTTTGGTTGCTCAATGCAGTACCTTCCTAATATTCTTTCCGTACAATGTGGTCTGTGCTTTTAATTTCCTAAGTTTATAAAAAAGTCAAAAGAGGAAGACTGAAATTCCATCCCAGAACATCATATTGATTACAACGTGGTTTGTTACCGCAGTTTGAACCGATACCACTCACAGACATTCATCATTTGAGATGGTAGAGAAAAAGATAGCTGGAGTGACCTGTCATCCAAGCCAGGCCCTCGTTCACAGATTCACTGAGGAAGTAATGACTGATTCATTTGAGGAAGTAATGACTTGTTATCCTATTACCTGAAATCACACTTAACTCAAATCAGGTTAAAATAGAAGGCAAATACAGTCATTCATTCATAGCATCCAAAACAGGCAATATGGTTACTAATGTATATAGAATAGCCAATGGATTAAATTAAATAGGAAGTTGTGAGGCTGCATTTGGTAGACATCCATCAGCCACTAGACCTGAAAAGCTCATCCAGGACTCCAGACATTGTGCTATGCCAGGTACAGTTTCTGGGAGATGCCCAAGGCATCTCACTGGGGGTGCACAGCTTCTCTGGGAGAACCCCACTAGAGAGCTCTCCCCAGTGCCTGCCCTCCCTATCTTCCCCTCAGATAATCTCTTCTTTGAGATCAACTCACCTCTCTTTCATAATCATATTATCTTTGGTGTTCAGGCTTCCCTTTGAGCTCTCCAAGGGGTTCAGACCAGTTTCTTCTGTCCTCCTGCAGTGCACACTGCTTCTTCCTTTGCTAGAGGGCATTCTGACCACTCTCTAGTAAAGTAACAGGGCTTTTTCCCTTCTTAGGTATGGAAATGCCTCTCTGTTGGATGAGAGCTCCTGCATTTAAATGGCAGGTGAACAACTCTGTCTCAGGAGAGTCGCCCTCCCTGGCTGGCCACTTAGCATTTTTCTGGCCCTTTTAGTCTGTAGCACTGTACAGGAGCATGCTACACAACCTCCAGAGCAGGAAACTGCACGTGGCTTACTCCAGGCTCTTGTCTGAGATCAGACACCATCAGTAGTTAATCTTGTTGGGATACTGACAGCTTTCTCTGGGACGACTGTTGCATGACGCAAGGTTTGATTCTCCCACTAGGCTCCACCAGTGCTGGGGAAGGGTGACAAGAATACACAAAGCTAAGAAGAGAACAGCAAAGGCTTTTCCTGAGGTGGAATTCAGGTGTCTGTCTCATGCTATCAAGCAGCTGAGACAGACAAAAACACAAAGGCTGGCAGGCAAGTCCAAAACAGAAAAACACATTAGGAGTGAAAATAGAATAACTTCTTAAATATTTGAATAGTTCTATTAAAATAGGTGAGAAAAAAATGTTGTAAACATTTATTTTTCATATTGCCAAAGGCAGTAGTTCTCATTTTCTGCTAGGGCACAAGGCAAGTATCAGTGGAAGCACACCACGTTCAACTTCAGCACATTCAGAACTGTTACTGTACGCAAATATGTGTAGTTGAAATGCCTGCCTACGCCATGACAACTGCTTTTTCAGGCTAATTCTCTGCCTCATTTTTGTCTTGGCTTCTTGTTGAAACTGGGATGAAAATACAAAGGCAGGCAGCCTACCTTACAAGATAGCCCTAATTAATTAACGCAGTGAAAAGACCAATTTAGTCTTGTTTTCTTCTCAGGGTCAATGTGCAGCATCCCCATAAAGGCTCTGCATTGCTGAAACTAATCAGACCTCAAGAAGTTTGGCATCCATTAGTCCCTTTGAAATCTTACAGAGAGCCAGGCAAATATCATACAATAAATTTGGCAAGAGAAGTCACCCATATACATCTGGTGCATGTCACATACTTCATCTTTTTTACAGGAACCAGCCTGAAACCTTCTGCTCTGTAAACAGGTGTGAGTATTCTGCCATCAATAGTCTTGGGGGGGACCTTTCTGTTTAAGCAGCTGTCATGCTTAACTTAGGATGTTTGAAAGATCTAAGGTGGAGCTAGTCACTCGAGGCTTATCTTACAATGGTTGATGAGACCCTGTCACTCCCCAGAGGCAGCTGGTCTGACCTCATGCTAGACCCCAGTGTGAGGGTGAGATGAAGTGCTCTCTGCAGATGCTTGCCTCTGTCCTTTGACTATAAAAGGGAGTTTGGATGGCTAAGTCAAACTTAGATGTCTGACTTTCAGATGCCTGAGTTACAACAGACGTAGCCTGCCTAGACAGGGTGCAACTGGACTAAAACATATAAAACATGTCGAAAGCATAATAAAGTTTAATGCACTTCCAAACGTGGAGCTTAAAAAGCTGCAATGGTGTGTGTCTCCTTCCCCCAGCAGCAGCTCATCTTGAGGTAACACAACTCTTTCTTTTCCAAGTTTACATAACTTGTCATCCTGTATTCAAGAATAAATATGTTTGGTTTCTCCCATACTTAGAAGAATTTATGAAAAAATAGGCAGATTTTTCTTTGTAAGTGAAGAACAATGGATTTTTTGGAAACAAAATGCCTGACAACTGGAACATTCACTTTCTCTCCAGGAATTTCAAGGATCACATTATATTTTAGACAGAGATTTCTTGATCAACTCAGGAATTATGAACTATATTCTTTATTGTACCATTTATGTAAATATTAACTGTCACATCATACATTCTAAATGCTGACTGTAATGATAAGTAAATATTGCTTGAAGGGCATAGGTGAGGCCTTGGGATATGAAACGTTAAAAGTAAAAAATTGAGGACAAATATTAACAAACTCAAAATTACTATTAGTTTTGTACCTCTGGCAATATGTTATCCAGCTGTAGCTGAAGAAAACAGCAATTTCTTTTTACTAAACTGCATGATTTTTAAATGGGAGTGTTGTAAATCTTATTTGAAGAGTTTTCCAGAAGGAAAAATTTGAGCTGCTCTGGGGCATTTTTAAACTCTGTCATTTTTAAGCTAGACAATAACAGGGTTTTGTAACAGGTCACGTGAGCCCGGTGGAGCCGCAGGAGCAGTGCAGGCATGCAGTAGATGTGCAGGCACTGGCCATGGGTAGCTTTAGGCAGAAGCAGAGCTCAGTGTGTAGTGATGTGACAGAGAAACGAGGAAGGCAGTACAAGGATGGAGAGGGGTGACATCATGCCACCAACACCCTCCCCACCACCAAAGGCTGCCCCCTCCCTGTCCGGCTGCACCTCCCCGACTGCAAGGTCCCCTTCCCTGTGCAAGGATGGCTGGCACTCATGCCTCTTCCATGCATCCTTGGATTAGTTATATCAACATAAATCCCTGTAGCATTTACAAAGCGTGCACTGGGTGGTCTGCAGAGGTAACAGTGGAGTCACAGGAAAAAAGAATAATAAGTGCTTTAAGGGCTTTAAATCCAGTATTACAATCAGAGTTTGATGGAACAGAAGTTCTGTAATGACCAGCCAGAGAGGTAAGCATTCCCCACAACGCAGAAATCATTAATTCAACCAAGAATGAAGACAGCACCATCTTTTTCATTATGCCCTAATTTAATTGTCACAGATTAAAGCCTGGCAAATCTGGGCACAGATTCCTGTTGTCAGACTTCAAAGAGAGCTCCTGAAGTCTTCTGCCAGAATCAATGATCATTGCTATATCCTTTTCTCACACAGCATCTGTATCTTCCCTAATGCTAATGAACATTATTTTTGCATGCTTCTGAGCAGGCTAAAAAATACACTCTTGAATCACATTTCCCATGCGAGGGGAAAAATGAACCCTTCTACATTTGTTATTCTCCTCTAACAAGGATTAAATCGTGGTGTGGGTACTAATGAGTGACTTGCAGTTGCCCGCCTCTCACTTTAGTTTAGTACGTAGGAATACTGAAGATGAAATTTCTCAGCTGAAATCATAACATGCTCTATAGATTAAATGTTTCAGAGCTGCTCTTATAACAAATAATCAAGCTGTCGAGATTGCTTTCTATGCAGACTTGCAGACCTCTTGGGTCACTGTTGCCAAGGAGTAATTTTCTTTAAAGTAGACTCACTTGTCCATCTTATGCAAAAGAAAAACAGAAATAGTAGGTTTCAAGGAACTTGGCGTGAATGATACACATTCATTTCACATCAATTTGCCTACTCTATGTGCTATTTTGCAATATGCTCTGTACTTGCTAATTACAAAAAGAATTAAGTTCCAGAGCTGAATTAAGGTAGAAATACCTGAAAGAATTTCTGATGGAGCCATAACTGATGATAAATTTGCTTCTGGAAGTATGTCCATTTTTGTTCTAATAGCTACACAATAGTGAAAAGTCAATTACTACCATATCATCATTGTCAAGCAGAGGTCACAGAGACAATTCTCCTGTGTGCATATGTGTCTGCAAATCAGTGTCAGGAAGTACCAGATAAATTTATATCTTCATTCTTTACTGCCCTGTTGATATTCCCCTCAATACTACAGCAGAGCTCAAGCATCTTTATTCCTTTTCCATCCACTAAATTTTATTTATGGGGTGGCCCATTTTGCTACAGTGCAAAGTGCTCGAACCTGGCTGTAAGCAGATGCTACAAACTACAAGACATGGTGCATTAGGCAAGATGTTATATACCCCTTTCCAAGTAATTGATTTCCAAACTAGCATTGGCTGATTGAAGGATGTTCAGTATGAATTAACCAAAAAGATGTGTTGGATGCAGTGACTGGTTCTCACCATTCTGCCCACTAAACAGGAAGAACAGACTTTTAACAACCTATACAGCAAAATATATCACTTGGTGTAAGTTAAAACATAACAGCTGGTGTCAGTTATTCTTAATAGATCACTATCTTTTTGGGCTCCGAACACCAAAACACCCCAAATCTCACTTCTTCAGCAATCAGCCTACAGGAGTTTGGAAAACTGTCCAGAGACTGATGTAGTGGGTAGCATCCCTGTCCATAGAAGGGAGAAGGGAGAACAGGTTGAAACTAAATGATCATTAAGGTCCCTTCCAAACCAAACCAATGTATGATCATCTTCTGGAGGACAAGAAGGCTCTGCAGAGGGGTCTGGACCAACTGAGATAGATGGATAGGCTGACAGATGGGCTGAAACCAGCAGTATGAGGTTCAGTAAGGCAAAGTGACAGGGCCTGCACTTGAGTCACATCAACCCCAGGCACCACTACAAGCTGGGGACAGAATGGCTGGAAAGTTGCCCAGTGGAAAAGGACTTGGGAGTGCTGGTTGACAGTGGCTGAACATGAACCAGCTGTGCCCACGTGGCCAAGAAGGCCAATGGCACCCTGGGCTGTATCAGCAATAGTGTGGCCAGCAGGACCAGGGCAGGGATTGTCCCCCTGTTCTCAGCAGTAATGAGGCCACACCTCAAATCCTGTGTCCAGTTTGGGGCAGCTGCTCACTGCTAGGAAAACATTGAGGTGCTGGAGCATGTCCAGAGAAGGGCAATGGAGCTGGTGAAGGGTCTGGAGCCCAGGTAACATGAGGACTTTCAGATGAGTGATTTCCCAGATGAGGGAAGTGGGATTGTGTAGGCAGAAGAAAAGGAGGCTCAGAGATGACCTTATCACTCTCTACAACCATCTGAGTGGAGGCTGTAGCCAGGTGTTCAAGAAGACACTGGAGGTAGCACTTAGTGCCCTGGTCTAGCTGACAAGGCAGTGATCAGTCAAAAGTTGGACTCAATGATCTCAGAGTTTTTTTCCAACCTAAGTGATTCTGTGATTCTGTGATGATGCTATGATTCTATGGAACTTTTTAAAATTTTCTAGGAGGACATCTATAGCAGCAACAGTGAAAGTGGAGGAAATCTGTCACCAGGCTCCCATCAGAACAGAGACTGCTGGGCTTTTTTAAATTCACACTCTTTTGGTAAACTTGTTCCTCAGGAGGAAATCAGATCAGAGAGATCAGACAATCTGGTCTTGGGAGTCTACCAGCGTATTTTTGCCTTTGGAGCATAGTCAACAGACAACTGAGGTCAGATATTGTGGGAAGGCATCCCTGGGACTTTTCTGGGAGTGCCAGTTCTGGTAAAAGGACATGCCATTTTCCTTTGGCTTGCTGAAGCCTTCGAAGACCTGTGATATAAACTGTTTCAGGAAATTATTGTTTTAGTTTTATACTCTTTTGTTTGGTATGGAAGATGGGACTTGGGACCAAATTGTAATTCACATTTCATTTGCTTTCCCAGAAGGTTATCTACCTGCTGGTTTAAGATGCTGTTAAAGTTCAGCTGATCCATAACTTTGTCATAACTTACAGAGGTGCTGCCAGAGAGACAGGGCTGTTGGGCCAGAAGAATTCAGGTAGAGTCCATCTGGAAAAGGGGAGACATGCTGTTAAATTCATCATTATCTCAAGAAGTGCAGTACCACAGACTGGTGCAAGCGCTGGGAGCCCAGGATGACACAAACAGAGCAGCAAATACAAACATTCATATTTCAAGAGGGATTTAAAGTACATACCAACAATGCAAATATCTGTGGTGAAATGGGAAGTGTTCCTGTACAAGGAACAGAAACTCTCGAAGTTTACCATCTAAGATAAACATCTACACTGTGGATTTAAAGAGAGTTTTCTAATGGTAGATGTTTTCCATAGTGGTCTGTTATTGGGGTGCTTATACTTCAGAGGTTCACTTTACCATCAGCATGATCCCCCATCATTTTTACATAGGAACAAAGCAATAATGCACAGATTTTCTACACTATCAATGGGAGTAGTCATTCAGAATCCGTCAGGTTCCATCTTTATATTTCATTCTTCCTCAGATGTTCATGGTTCTGCAAGAAACAGGCGAAAATAAACAGCAAATTCATAATGATACTACAAATGTAAATTAAAAATGCTTACAGATGGAGAGAATATTTGGAAGTGTTAAAAAAACTCAAAAATGCAAGGAAAAAAACCCAAGTTCTTCCAATGGCTCAGCTTCTAATGTCCACCTAACAACTTTTACACTGACCTACTTTTTCTACAAATAAATATAGTCACTTGCATTTTATCACCAAAATAGACATATTCAGAGATGACAGGAAGTCTGAGTATGATTCACTTAGAAAAGGCAGTCAGTCAAAGCCATGAAAAACCAGATATTCACTAGAATTACTCAAAAACTGCTTGATGAGGTAAAAAGCACAAATAACACACCTCTGGTAAGCCATAGCTGCTGAAAAGGATCTCTGTCCTCACCTCTGAATTATCACGATCAAAATACCTTTTTGTAGCAAAAAAAATTCTGAAATGAAGAGACACCAAAGAGAGGATCCTTTTTAGCCCATTCTGAAGGAAAAAAAATGCAAAAAAAATCACAGATCCTTTTTTTTCTGTAAGACTTTATGCTTTCCCACTGCAGTCTGTTGAGATTGTGTGAGACCGAGCATCTGGCTACCTGAAACTCAGTATTCAGCCCCACAGAAGGGTAATCGTAAGATGTACTCATTTCTTGCTTGAGTGCAGATTATTAGCAAAGACTATTTTCAAACAGAGGTATGAGCCTTGCCCTTAGGGCTGAGTTGTGCTATAAGGTTCTTGAGGAAAATAAATAAATATATTTATTTATATAAATATATTTATGTGTATCCAGCTGGCACAGGATGGAGCCATTGCATGGGGTGCCTTATGAAAGGAACTCCAGGGCTACTCTAGGGGCTGTTTCCTCTCCGTGCCCCCTTGGCTTTCCTTCCCAGACATCTACTTCATTAAGCCATTGGCCTCTTTACAGCTCAGACCAGTGGATGTAGATGTGGGGATGATTCCCAACACACAGGTTCTGAAATAGTCCTGACAACACTTTTAATTTGCTAGTTTATGCAAATATAACAGGGAGGAAATTACCTAACTTAGTGCCATTGGAGGGAGTGATTAAGCCTCAAATATCAGTAGAAACGCTAAGAAAATCATGTACTCCAGCACTGTTTAGTTATGGACTTATGAGACAGAGCATCATACTCAGATCTTCATGATGCTGAAAGTCTTCTCTGAGAAGCTGTGAGCTCTTTACCTGCTCTGCTTGGTCGCTCTGGGGTCATCAGCAGAGTGATCAGTGTAGCACTTGGCTGAGCTCTGAGACATTTTATGGAAAGAGTTTCCAGGGAAAGTTTTCTGCTTCTGTGGCTACCATGAGGCTGAATCTATTCTGTCAAGGGACAGAGAGGATTTATCTCCAGGCAATCAGAAATACTCACACTGAACTGTAGACTTCACCACTGGGATTTATACATGAAATGAGTGCTGCTCAGGGCCAGAGGTTGTGCCAATACACAGAGTAAAGGCTCCCTCGGGCTGGCCTGGGACTGCCACATCTGCTCCTGAAAATGCTCGCAAGGAAGAGGCTGTCTCAGAGTAAAGGTCTCAGCAAAGGTGAGGACAGAGTGGAGGAGATTCCAGTTTCAGCATCTGACCCTGCTCCTCTTTCACTTAGTAATGCAATGTCCTGTGGCTGAAATATCACTCTCCAGTATTTATTATTACATATCATTATTTCACAAAAAATCTTTGATCAGAAGGTAGGCAGGTAAAAACTTTGCTTTCTGCATAACCACTGCAGTTAGTAAGGAGATGAAAGCTATTTTAGCAAACCCTTCTCTCAGTATTAGCTTTTTTTCTCTTTTCTTTTTCCTGTTGCAAACATGAGTGGAATCTCTGGGTCATGGTGATCACCAAGGAAACAACTTCCTTGAAAAGAGAAGATACAGATTTACAGAACGAGTGTGGTTTGGCTTCAGGGCTAGCTCAATGGCTGCCAGACCCACACTGGATGGTGTTGAAAACCCGCCTTCAATGTCTTTTCTGAAATCTTTAGGTAGTCTTTGGGTTTTTAGTTATTGTCTAGATCTGAAACTCAACAAAGTCACACATCACAGCTCCAGGTGTGGAGGGAGTGCGTCCTGCTCCTTGGGAGCTGATAACCTCCTCTCCTGCTGGTTTGGAAGAGGGAGCAACTAAAAGGCTGTGAGGTGAAGGTGATGTCCAATGCTGGCTGCTAAAAAGCCGGGAAGGTGGAGGGAATTCAAGTTTTACACTCCTTTTCCCATTGCACATCTTTGGAGAGGCCTGCATTAGGAAGATGAGTTAACTCAGTTGTCTCAGACCCCATTGTGCAGAGCAGGAGGTAGAGTGGCCTTCTTTATTGAAAGAGTCCTTTCTGACCCAGAAAGAGGAGCAATTTCTGCTGCAGTATACCCCGATGAGCATATCATGCTTCCTTAAATCTGTTTTTCTGGGTAGTGTCCTGTGGGAAGAATGAGCAAGTTCCATAGTTTCAGCTCTGCAGTTTTATTAGAGCTATGTCAAAACGCTGTGGTGCCAATTCTCTTCCATTTTTGCTAATTGTTAAAGGAAATATCTTAATTGTGTAGAAGAATGTGCAAGTGTAACATATGACTTATTATCAAGAACCCAATTTTTTATGCACTGTAAAACTCCATCTGTCCTGTCATCTGGAGTTGGCTACTACTCCTCTAACACACAAACATAGATTAAGAATAAGAAGTTTTAAATACCCAGTGCATTAACCAAAGCAGGGACAGGTTTTATTTAACAGAAAGTATTGGAATAGTAGCAGACTCATTTCTGTCCTGTGGGTATTTACAAGGATATTATGTAGGAGTTCCTGTTTCTGACATCAGGTAACCTAATTCACAAATTTGTTCAACCGTGGTCCATTCTTAGGGGTTGCATAAGGAGCCAGCACTGCAGGGCATTTTCCTGCCTTTGGAGAGAAACTGGCTTATTTTTTTCCTACCCACTGCTGATAACGTAAGGGTGTTCACACATCAGACTGCTCTAGCGTACACTGGCAGGAATTGTTTCCACCAGCTCAAGGTTTCTGACCTAATAAGCACCATGACTTCATGGCACTTGGAAGGAGTGATTTGCACAGAGCCAGCCTGTCCTCTGCTTGCCAGCAGGTCATGCCAGGTCTGCAGTGCTCCTCCCTCCTCGCTTCCCACAGCCAGAGCATGGACCTGGCCCATATTTTTGGGAATTAAAGACTCTCAGCCTTGGTCTTTTTAGCAACATAAACTCAGCACACAAAGATTTTGACCAGTCAATAAGGTTTGGAATGACTTAGATAAGCACAGGAGCAAAGTGTATGCTGGATAATTTAGGCTGTGGCTCAGCAAAACCTCATAACTTTGCTCATGTCTCTTCACAGCTGGGGCCTAAAGACAAGCATGTGCTTAAATGCTGCCCTGAACAGCTGGATTCTTAGTTTTCCATATTGTATGGATTAGGCCTTGCTTAATGAAAGGAAAGCAAAACTCATTATTGAAATCTTGGCCTCTCTTGTTCTTTCCAGAAACCTTGTGGTGTGGTGACTAGTGTGAGATAGTCAGTAGCATCCACAGAAGACAAGCAGAATGATAACAGCAGCCCTTGAAGAAGTGCAAAACACATCACTAGTTAATTTTTTACATATTATGTAAATCTCTAGAATAAAGCAAGAGTGTTGCACAAAAATGCTCATTCCTAGACCTCATCAACTCTCATAAAATTCAGAGATTCTTTTAAAAAAGAAAATGTTCAATAACTATAAAAAATAATTTAATTCAGAATTGCTTTAATGGTTATTTTCCATTCATTTTATATGGAGCAGATTCAGCCCTATGGTAATGAAACTTTCAGCAGAGATCTCTGAAAAAAGCTATGGAATAATAATTGGTCTAAGTACAACTATCTATTATAAAAATGTTAGGTTTTTAGAAGGACTCTATGTGGGCAGAGTAAAATGTACTTTGATGCTTCAATAGCAAAAAATAAAACAAACAAGTAAACAAAAAAAAACTCCAACCAACCAAACCAAACCAAACCAAACCCAAAAAAACCCAACCTTATTTTTATTAGGACTGCCTCAAAAACAGCCAAAATATTTCCCCTCAAGGGACATCAGCCAATGGAAGAAGCCAGACCTAAATTTTCTACCAAATCCTACTGGTTTTGAGGGCTCTGCATTCTTCCCCAGTTCCCCCTAGCCTGTGGAGTTTGTGTGTGTCTCCCACCTCTGTCCTTGCAGGAAAACCCATGTAGGTTAGGAATTCTGCTGCCATGAGCACTGAACATCCTTATGCTGCAAAAGTAAACATGAGTGCGAGTGTCAGATGGAGACCCTGAACTGTTCCCAGTACACTAAATACACGGCCAGGGCTGCTTTAGGACAGGCATAAGGGAGGGGGCAGAAGGGATCTCCTGTTTCTGGATCCTCCCAATGCTACCTTGCTCTTACAGGGCAGCTCTGGGCATGATGGGTGCAGTGATGGAGGGCTGTGAGGGTAAAATGTAAAAATTACAGGTGTAAGTGATTGTGATATATATCCCTACGTAATAAAGCTATATACAGAACAACAAGCTATCAGGACAGAAGTGGTGTGGGTGGTACAAATATTTTTTCCTTGAAGACCAAATATAAAATAAAAATATTCCAAAACTGGCAAGGAGAAATGCATCCATTTTCCCTTGAATGAAGTAAAGATGCATTGTGCACAAGGGGTGTGAACTCCCAGGCAGATGCAAACAGAAAAAGGTATGAGGTCACAGCTAATGTCAGGTTATCCACTTCAGTGCAGTACTGCTGCCCTTCGAGACAGTGTCTCTACCACAGGGAACTATCCTGGTGACCAGATATGCTGATTGCATACTCTCATTTTGTTACCAGTCACTACCAAAAGATGTGGGAAGGACCTTCTAAAGGAGGAGAAGAGGAAAGAACCACCAGCTTCCATTAAGATCCAGACTCCTTGCTCTGCTGAGTTGTGGGGCTTCCCAGGACTAGCCTCCCACTTGAATTTAAAAACATAAGAATCAAACTGTCTCAAGATTAGTGGCAATGATATTATTGCCATACAATGACATAGTAAGGATTTGCAGGGATAAAGGAAAGAAAAAGGGAACACGGAAAGATTGTATTAATAACTGCCTGGGTGCAATGAAGCCATGCATGCAGGCAGCTCCTGCTGCACCATTGGCCAAGGCAGTCGCGGCTGCCCCCGGGTTAAGAGCAGCTGGGATCTGTAATCCAGTGTAACTCTCACAGTCTCTCCCTGCCGGGGTCAGCTGAGGACTGCCGCTGCTGGAGAATCACAGAAGGGATCACTAGGGTAATTCCTCCTTCCTCCTCTCCTTGTTTGCTCTGGCTGGCCGTGTGCAGAGCCAGGGCAGGTTTGCAATCCTCATTGATGCCTGTTTGGGGAAATTAACCCATGAATTGGAAGTACAGAGGGAATACGCCCAAGCTTTGAAGCACCCAAGAAGTCCTTGCCTAGGTGTGAAAACAGTGAGCTGCCACAATCCCTTCCTTTCCCTGCTGTGAGCTTAGCAAGAGCAGGCTGTTCCCTCAGCTGAACTGACACCATTCTGTCAGGTTTGGGGCTGTTTGATGATGTACACTAGTGTCCTTAGGATGTGCCTAAAGACTGCTCTTTACTTGTGAGTCAGAGGAAAAAGTATGCATTTGAGGGACTATAATGTTCTTGGTATTAAATCTGGGTTATTTTTGATGGAGTGAAAAGCTCACTATAAATTTGAGCAGAAATTGGATTTGACCGGTTGGTCCACACCACAAACACATATGGAAATTCCCAAATGCAACAGCATCCCTACAGAGGAAAATATAAGTGGCAAAGAAGCAAAAACCTAAAATGCAGTTTCGTAATTTAAAGGCAAGCTCAGTGCTAGCCCTGATACAAGAGTTGGCCATAATAGGTTTTTTTCTCTTATTGAGAAAGCACTTGAGCACTGTAGCGCCAAATCCCATCTTTTCCCCTAGAGGAATCAATCAGCCCTTATAAAGCTACCCTAATGGAGAAAGCAAGTTTGCAGTACAGAATCCGCCTTGACTCATGTGATATGCTTTTACGTTTTCTTCTCTCTGCCAATACTGCTGTGCTGCGCTGCGCGGAATGAAAGAGGCAATTTAATATGGCGTTAAGCCGTGCGCTGCCTGCCGAGCCCGTAGGGATGGATTCATAGGGGTTCTTTTGTGGCCGTGAGCCAAAATTAAGGCAAAATGTTATGCTGCAGCACGGATCTCGCCTGATACCTGGCCTCCAGCTGCCTCTCGCAGGGTGAATCTGCTGGAATCGTGCAGGTGAGGGGGGGATGGAGCTTTCTCTGATGTGCCGAAATAAATTTTCAAGTGTAATTTTCCCAGTCTCCCCTTTCTCCCTTCCAAAAGGAATCAACAAGCACCAGAGCTGCAGCATGCTGCAACTGTGCTCAGCTGTCAGGAGTAGTTTTCTCACAGGCTCAGGACTGTAGGCAGTGCTTTTATTTTGAGAAAAAAATGAGGTGTTTCAGTTTTAGAGAGACATTGGCACTGGCTGCCCAGCTTGACCCTTTGTGGAGCGATGATCCAGCTCTGCTTGGAAAGAGGAGAAGCACTAACGCCTCACCAGGGCAAACTGCATTCCAGTTTTGTTTCCTTCCCATGACTGCCCCAAGTCTTATCTTGGGTAAGTTGCCTTTCTTTTTGCAAAAGGAAAAAGCATCAGGAATGACTGTCAAAACAAAACAGAGTTTTGCCTGCAGGAAGATGAGTGATGTTGCTGCAACCCACAGTATGAATGCTGTGTGAAATGCCTGCTAGAATAGAGACGTTTGGATAAAATAAAAACTTTTCCACAGGGGCTGGAAAAGTCATGCCAAAGGGAGCACAGCACTGCACCAACATTGCTGCCTCCACACCATTCTTATCTGGGCCATCCATTATGCTGGGCACCTCAGACTTAAGCTGGCACTTGGGTTAGGTTAGGGTTAGGGATCAGCGAGCCACACAGCCTACAGCTCTAGAGCACTGGGGCCAGAAAAAGCATGCCAAAGGGAGCACAGCACTGTACCAACACCGCTGTGTACACATAATTTCTAATCTGGGTCAGTCATGACACTGGGGACCTCAGCCACAGCCCCAAGCCGCCACTAGGGTTAGGGATCAGAGAAGCACAAAGCTTCTAGCTCTAGGGATACTGGGGCTGATGTGACTTACAAATAAATATTCCCTGAATTATAAACACTAGGCACATATAATCTATAAAATTATTTTAAAAGTCAAATGTTCACACAAGCTTATTTTCTACAGTGGAATTTTGGCTTGTTCACTATCCTAAGTATTAAATAGCACCTCTGTGTTTCTGAATGTTATCAACAACTACTGTTTCCTTGGCAAAACCATGAGAGAGAAATAAATCTCATAAAGAGATCGGTAGGCAGCTGTTTGCCAATGGCTAAATGCTTGCAAGAGTTACACGGTATTATCTCTGTGTTTGTGCAGATCAGCACTTGACTAGAAATCAGGAATTCTCGAGACCACCTGTCTGCTTAGCAAAATTTTGTGCATTTACCAGCACTGGATCCTTTTCCAAAGGAGTTTCAAAACCCAAATCCTTCTGCATCAGTGCAGAAAATGACCCAGGATCCTTAACTGTTAATATACAAGTGTTTTCCTATATAAGTGAATACATTCTATTCGGTAGAAAACTCTGCATGACTATCACGGAAGGCTGGCACACAGTTTCTGCTGCCATGAAGCAGATCTTTCCTCCTACTACCCAAAATCATAGAAACAAGTATAACAGAGTTTGGGTGGTCTTTTTGGTAGCACTTGAGACAAATGCTGGCAGAGCTTTGGTGATGCCAGCAGTCCAGCAGCCAGCATAGCGGCACAGCACTGCAATAGCAAATGGGCTTGTGCTGCCCAACTGCGGTGTCACACAAGCACAGGGACACAGCCGAGTGCTCAGCCCTCCTCTGAGGGCCACCACAAGGTAGCCCTGCTGACAGAAGGGATGCTAACAGCAGATCAGCCTCACCACAGGGCATGGAGCAGAACAGTGCCTGAAGAGAACAGATAATCTTTGGGGACAAAGATTTTGCAACCCGGCCAGCAGCAGCTGCAGCCCCACCTTCACCTCACTCAGCATCACTTCCGACTCGTGTAAGTTCAATGTGTTTGTCAAAGTGCAGCTGGAGATACTACACGATGGATGATAGCCTGGGGCTCAGCTCCTCCATCACTCCACACTGACCTCACCCTGTGCTGCTGCTGGTGTGGCTGTGCATCCCTGCCCCATCCCTCACATCAGGACCGGTGATGTGGTGGTCAGGTAGCCGTCAGGGATGTCCATGCAGGAGTACAGACTGCTTGCTGTGCAGCCCCCTGTCTGTGGGGAGGGGTTCTGAGGAGAGCAGGGGAGCACTGAAAGCAGGATGGCTGCTTTCACACCTTTGTGTGTGGTCCTGAAATTGCCCCTGTTAAATGATAGCTGCTCCTCCCCTTGTAAATCCAATGATAGCTGTGAGAGGTCTACAATGGTGGATGAGGATGGTCTGAAACTCCGTCTCCAGTGAATTTAAAACACAAACCTCTATCAAAAAGAAATAGAGTGGAATTCATCCTGTCTTGGGACTAGAAGTGAGACTGGGTATCTCTTCCAGCCGTGGCTTCTCTGCTGGGATCCCCCAAAATATTACCATAGATAAGAAATAAAATCATTGTACAAAGAACTGCTTTGTGTTACTGTTTCCTTAAAAGAAGAGCTGCAAGCAAAGACTTAAACAAAGCAGATTTGGGTTAATCAAGTGAAGCTATGCCAGCCTCATGCTTGACATATGCATGCACCCAGGCATGACTCACCCTTCAAATGATGATTCATCATTAGTTTTTCTTGTGGGTTTCTATGTCTTTTGTCCATCCTTGTTACAATCTCTTGCCATCAACTCACAAATCCAGTGATGATTAAAACAACATTAAAATTAGATTTTTAATTGGGTCCTGCACTGCAGCATGGATGGTAACGGGCAGAGAGGTTGCATGCTTTTTGTTCTGGTGAGAGATGGGGAGCCAGAATGTGAGTGATGTTTTTGAATGGGAGAAGGAGAGAACGACAGGGGCAGGGGCGACTGTAGAAGAGTTGATTCTAGAAGGATGATGTTGCCAAGCAATGTGATGATCTTTGGTTACTGCATAAGGAGCTGCAGCAGTTTGGTGAGCTTGGGAGGAGTGGTAAAAAATCACAGGACCTGCACTAAGGCATTCTACATTTTGCACTACATTTTCTTGAAATTAGCATGTGTACGAAGAGCTGAGTTTGCAGCTGACCTCCAGCCCCACAGCCCAGCACAGCGCTCAAAAGGGACATCTGTTTTCCAAGGACATTTTCTGCAGGGTAGGGCAGGACACTGCTTAGACTATGGCCTCGGCTTCTCCTCTATGGCAGCTCTCTCCTGGCCAGAGGAAAGGCTCTGCATTCTTCACTCACCAGGACTATCACCGTCACATGCCCTTGCCCATCTCTTGTAAATGTGTAAGTCACACCCTCTGCATGCATGGGGCTCAGATCATGCCAGGTGAGACAGCACTGGGTAGCTTCAAGTACTTGGATCATTCCTTTCCCTCTACAGCACAGTGTACAATTCTGGTCATGTGCATGCAAAGGAGGAGCAAGGTGCCTTCCAGAAAGCTGGCTGGAGGCTGAGCTGGGAACAAGCAGTTCTTCCATAACACCTTATCACTTGAAAAATAAACTACGCTCTGCCAAATTGTTCAGTAATTTTCCACATGCCATTCACTGGTAGTAAACAGAATAGACTTCTACATCTCCTAATAGTGGAGATACGAAATAAAACTGCTTTCATTCTAGACAGACCCTGCAGCCCAGTGTTTTAACCATTTGCCATTTGGGAAGTGAAGTTTGGCCAGGAGACCAATGGTCTCCACATGAAAAGAACAAAATCAAAAGTCTCATTTTATTTCAAACACCCAGGTCTGTTTGTGTAAGCAGAGGGTAAGAGTTTACAGCGGATTACAGGTCATCATTTGTAATGGCATTTGCTCTTAAACGGTCACCAGCTTTATTATCTGTACCCATTAAAAGCAGATTTGAACAGCAATGCCAGACTGCACATATGTTTCACTTCATAATGTACAGTTCTAAAGAGAGAAATGAGCTCAGCAATATTTTTTTAATCCAACTTCCTCATTTAATATTTAAAAACTATGTTATATGCACTGTTTTCTTTTGTTCCACCTGCTTCCTTTTTCCACTTCATTTTTTTTTGCTCTCTATTACTGTTTATGCCACTGCTTTTGTGTGTCTAGCTTGTAATGTATTTCTTCAGATTTCAGTACTTTCCCTCCTTAGAATCAGCCTGCTCTCACCTCTTTCTCAACAAGGAAGTCTTTTCTCTCTGATTGTGTCTTTCTTTAGCACCTTGTTCTCTACTTTTTTCCTATTTAATACATTGCTAAGATTTTCTTTTTCTTCCCTTTGTTATGTGTCTCTCTCAAGTTAGTGCTCCTCTTCTCTTTCCCATCTCAGCTTGCTCCTTCATTTACCTGCTCTTTCAAATGTTCAGGACTTCTCCCCTTTGTTCTCTGCTTTCCATCCCTTCCACTCTTCACCTTTCCTTGTTCTCTCCTCACCATAGCCTCTTCCTCTTCTCACCCTACTCTTGTCCCTCCAGCACTGCACACAATTTTTTTCCCATTTCTCTACATTTTTCCCCTCAAGGGAATGATCAAAGCATGAGTACTCCTTTTCCGACTCCCCAAAGGTTGTTGAGGAATTTATCTCTGTTTCCAGAAGATCCAAGAAAAGGAATGTCAGAAGAGCTGGTGTGACCTTGTTTGCATTTCCTGGGATGCTGGGGGAGGATAAAGCTTCATGACTTCCTGAGAAAGTTTTTTATCTAGGTCTGTGGTCTGGAAGAATGAGTGAGGGCAAAGGCTTCTTTGGGATTGCTGCATAGCCTCTGCAGGTGTCTCTTTCCACCTGCCAGACAGGGATCCAGCCCTGGCCGTCTCTTCAACTCTTCCCAGTTGGAGAAGCCAGGTGGTGGGGCACAGCAGGGACAGTAATTCCACCACTTGCTCTGTGATCTGGTGCAAAGGACAGCCTTCCTTCCCCTTGACAAAGGCAAGCAGCAAAGCTGCCCTGCATCCCTAGGGGGAGAGACCAGGACAGAGCTGAACCCCTTTGACATGTACCAGCTACAGATGACTTGTCCCTGAGCACACCTCAGTTTGCCTTGTGTCTGTAACTGAAATTGCAAACCAAAACCAGCAGGTGTCTGAGTGGCAGCATCCTGGGATGAAGATACAGGCTTCTGCTGTTTGTGTTGTGCAGCACCACAAATGCACCAGACATAAGCAAGGTTTGGAAACACTTCTGTAACTATAGGGAGTAGTAATAAACAGAAAAGCAATTGCTTTTCACTGTTATGCTGCTAAAAAAATTAATCTTTAGCATATTGCTCTGAAAAGAGGTACGAGGTGCTGTAGAAGGGTCTCATCATATCCTGGGCTCCCTGTGAATGGCTGCCTAGGAGGGCATTCCCATTTAGCCAACACATATAAGTAAAGGCTGAGCAATTGCTGCAGGACCGAGCCAAGTGTGCCATGAAATTTAATTAAGGTCAACAGGCTCTGGTGTCTGGTGGGGCCTGAGGAGAGCCCTTTCACTGCCTGTGCAAATGGGGCTGTCATTACTGGTGTCCCAAGGCAAACAACCCATTAAAGGCCACTGGAAACGCTCCTGTCCCCTCCATGGCTTTCTGTCAGGCCTAGTGTGAATATTACAAATTAAGCAGAAACACGCAGCAAGGTTCCCTGCAGACTCCTAATTAGCCTTTGCACGGTGGCATTGCTCATCGGCAGTTCTGCTAGTTGTGGTGGCACTGCCCATCTAGTGGGGGGATGCCAAAAATGGCTTTTGGCAGGGATCCTCTGCCACCATGGTGGTAGGGCAACTGGGAGACACCAGGCACCTTGTTCTCAGAGTGACAGCAACCATGGTACCGCCATGTGTTCCATGGCAATGCAGCAAGGTGCCCAAGGCACAACAAGCAGTGACAGGGCATCATCCCCACCTCAAAATCTCACTTTGGGGCTGCCACCAGGGAGCAGATCCCACAGGAGGGACAGGAGAAGCATGGAGGACTGAACCATCCCACACTTGCAATATCCTTTCTCCACAGGGAGAGGTGAGGTCACAGCCTTTGTCCTGCCTGTGGAGGGGTAGGATCTGGTCCCCCCTTTCCCCCTTTCCTGTGCCCCCTGTGTCCAGATCAGGTGAGATGGGCAGCCTGGAGCTGGCCCAGCTCTGCAAACAGGACCACAGAGGTGAGCAAACAGCAAGACACATCATACAGCTGAAGGAGAAAAGCCAGGTTCCTCTGAGTAGTTTTAACTTAAAGGATCAATATTTGTGTAATATTCATGTCATAGGACTAAATATTTGCTATAGGATTAAGTATTTCTGTGCTGCTCTAGTGACTTCACTAGCCTCCAGTGCCTGGGGCTGCTGGTAATGAGCTGGAGTCACATACCAAACTGAATTGTTATTACTGACACGTTTAGATGCAGCCTCATACCTGATGAATGACACCTGCTGTGAAAAATGAGTGATGCTATTTTTGGAAGGTATTTATCTGGTGTTTGGAGGGTAGCTTGAGACGTATGCAATTCAAATGCATTTCTTTAGGTAGGATAACGATCGTTACATTATCATATTCAATGAAAGTATATCCACAAGTACATGTTCTCTATGTGCTGTATGTGTGTGAAATGTGTATCCTAGATACCTAATGGCAATGACAGATCCAAGCTGTAAATAAACTGATAAGGCAAATGTGCCTTACTGGGTCCAGATTACTAAAATCAGTAGGAACTTATTCTATAAAGGAGTGCAGGACTGGATCAAACGCAGTAAAGATAAACATTATTGTTTAATTTCTGGAGATTAAAGCAATATTACAGATTTAAACTTGGATGACATTTTGCACGCTCCTTGGAAAATCAGTTTACAGATTTGCCAAGGCACTTAAAACTGCCTTATGGAAAAATTCTTGATACATTTTTGAAAACTGCAGGTACATTCCCCCACTCTCTCCCTTCTTCTTCTACTGCCCTTCTTCTTCTAGTCATGTTCCACAAGTAAAAGAAAATAAACTGATGAAGTATTTACAGACAATATTTACACAAGTAGTGTCTTTTTTCAAATTAGTATTTTTTCACTTTTCCCCACCTGCAGGTGAAAGTGAGAATTAAAAGAAAGCACAGGTGTGTTTGCACACTTGTCTTGCTTGATCCCTATTGATAGAGACATTGCCCTGGACAGTGTATAAAGTAGGCTTGAATGTGGATTTTCTGATTTCTTTTTTCTTGAGGCACCACCTTGTTCCCAGTAGTGTCACTTGGACATTCAAAACAAACCTGTGAAAACCTTTTCCTCCTCTCTTTTGCTAGTAAAAATCCCCATCATTTTCAAATGGCCATGTTTGGATTGTCCCAAGGCTTTATGGCAGGCCATGCATGGCTGTCACTGGAAATGTCAATGATGCTGCCATCGGTACTGTGGATGGACCCAGGGAAGAATCAGATCTGCAATATGCAATAAGCATGATCAGGACTGCAGGCTGGCAGGTCTATGAACTAAAGACAGAGCAAAACCAAAGACTAGCATGATTCTGAAACCTCCTTTGCGTTTACTGTTTTCTCTCCTTGTCTTGTTGTGGCTCAAAAGCAGGTTATTTCCTGGGCAGGTACCTGTGCGCTAGGCTGTTTGCCAGGAGGGAAACAGAGCCATGACAAGCCAGGTCTGGGTAAAGTACTTGTGCTTCTCTGTCCTCTGATACCAGGCATGCCAGACCTGCCACCGCTGGGGACAGGAGGGAGGGACCCACGCCTTGGCTCAGGGTTCTACAAGAGTGACTCCCTGCCTTTCCAACTAGAGCTGCATGTTGGCTCCAGTCAAGGCTCCTCTAGAGCAGGCAGAGCCCCCTTGCCTGTAAAGTAGTGTTCAGATGCATGCTTAGATCACCTGCTTGAGCCCAAAGCACTCACATCCTAATCTCATCAGAAAATCCGTATTCCTGTGCTTGCAGACCATGGGTTTGCTCTCAGTATCACACTTGGTAGCCTCTGGCCCTTGGCAGCACACTTCACTTGGGTTGGAGTATTCATAGGCTGACATCAGCATGCTTTTGAGATGTACATGGTACACTTGCAAATGTACTTTAATTTTTCCCTCCAAAATACAGCTACACTCTTATTTCCAGTTTTTTTTTTCATCAGCATAGCTCAACAAAACCATTTTCTTCTTCTTAATTAGCAAATTGCTTATCAGCAAATAAAAAAATAATTTTGTCTCCTTTTATTTCACGATTTTTTCCTTTTAGCTTCCAAACTAAATACCTTGTTTCACAAAACTCTTTTTCACAATACCATAATAGTCTATTATGGAATCTCAGACTTCTCTAAACAACCTTAGGTGCTTAACACATCTATTCTTTAAACAGTGTAATTTTACTCCTCACAGTGGGAAGCAGACATCATTCATAAAGTTCCTGTTTCCCCAGGAGATCAGCACTGAGTAATGTTCTGCACAATTAAGTATTTTAATTTAACTGTGTATGTGAGACATTGAACCAGGAGCTTTTTCCAGACCTGGGCATGCTTTGAAAAACTGTAAGAAAGGCAGGTGCTTGAGCAAGCTAATTTCTTTTAAATGGTTCATTTCCCACCCCACTCAAAATTTATCATATAATATACCATGTCCCAAAAGAACAGGTTCAGTGAAAAGCTTTGAATCAGTGACAGATTGGACATACACACAGACAGGAGCCATGTAGAATAAACAGGGCTTTTATGCCAGCACACAGAATTTGAGATCTAGAGTTTCTTTTCAGAGATGATGAAAAATCTGTGTTCCACAGGAGATTGAGTTGTCTGTAATTTATGCTGCATTTATTGGTACTAATTTCTCATGCTCATCTATCAGTTTCCAATCTTCCTCTCAGTAATATGCACTCAATTTTTCAGTCCCTATTCCTGTTAACTGCTGAAATTATCTCTTGTAAGTACTGCTCAGTAGATCTATTAAATGCACTGAAAGTATTTACAGTAAAATTCAACTGAAATTTGTCTGCTTCGTTTTCCCAGTTTGCATAAAGTAATGTGTGAATAATAAAACAATGAAAATAGTATCTTCTCCTTATCTTATCACTGAATAGCACATTTATCTACCAAAATGACCTAACATAAGCAGACCTTCCTCAGCATATGAACGAAGACATGTGCACCTTCTGTCTAGAACTGCAAGTTAATGATGATTATTCTGCGTTTTATTATGGCCGTATCAAAACTTGCTATTAAACAAATTATGGTTCAGTTGGTGACTGAAGCTTGTTAAGGTTTTAAATTAATGTGAGGCTTTATCTAAACTAGTTGTTTGCAATATGTATTTACAAGTATTTCTCATTTCTTCACTCCATAGAAATGTAAGCTAAAGATACCACTAGTAGTGTATTCAGCTTTGAGGGAGTTTTGTGAACAGGTAAGGATTTCATACCTTGGATCTCATGTGAGAACTAAAACAAGTGGAGAAAGAGACTCCAGTCAACCTCTCCAGGAACCAACAACTCATGTACTAAAAATGTCTGACCAAAACAAAGGACTTTATTGGGAAAAAATCCAGTATTAAATCTCTGAAGGTGATTATTTTTTCCCTCGATATTTTATATTCACTAGATGTGTCTTTCTACAGTGAGCTCTTGCTTAGGTTGCTAGAGCTGATTATCATACAAACTGGTATCTTTTCAAATATTTGCAGCTCTTATAAACAACATTTGTTCTGGCAGACACAGAGTATAATAGACATCTATAAAATCTGAGAAGTGATAGAGAAGGTGAGTGGGGAAAGGCAGTTCCCTATTTCACCTGATGCTAGAACAAGGCAGCACCTCTGAGAAACACATAGGAAGAAAATCGAGGGAATGCAAAGGATTTTGCACAGAACATATTTAAATTGTGGAGCTTAGTGCCACAGCAGAAGGTTGTGAATTTCTTATACTGAAGAAGTGCATGTTGAGGGGTTCCAGGACAGGAACAGATTCCAAAAGGGTTTGAATTACTTCATGGAGGAGAGAGCCACAGGGGCACTACACAAAGTTGTCTCGATGCATTCCTCAGCATATAAGGTACCCAAGTGGTTTTGATTGCTTAAGTTGTAATGGTGCAGACAGGAAGGATCACTCTTTTTTGGACTGTTTCCTGACTGTCTGCATTGAAATCTAGACCTTAACTTTGGTCTAGATCAGCCTCTCTGGTAAGTGTTGGTGGCAATCAGCCACATTATTTTAACAACTGCAATTTCAGGATCATATACTTTGGATGGTGTATTCAGGTGTTCTTTCAGACATTTAGTTTTAGTTCTCGGGAATCTGAAAGTTCAAATGCATTTCATCTATATAAAGCATATTCTGAAGCAATTTATTCTGTTTTGAGACCTGTCACTTCAATGTTCAGTCTTGACAGTATGAGAAGTTCTGCACTGAGGTAATGCATGCAGTACAGAAGGTCACTCACCTGCCCAGACCTAATATGCCTTATAGAGGGGGATTTAGCTGCTGATAGGGATGCCTAAATTTAGTTGAATGCAATACAGATATCTCTATGTGAACTACATCTCTAAGCTTCCACTAGAATTAATGGAAGTTTAGTCAACAGGGAATGGAGGTAGAGAGAAAATTCATATTGTTAGAAGGTAAATTCCATCACTTACTTAGCTGAACTATTCAGGCTCCATTACAAGTAGACTTTAGACCTCCAGTGGCTACTGCAGAAGCTGAGGTAGACAGGTAGACACAATTTGGATTCTTTGAATGGGGAGCTAAATTCATTCATAATTTGAGCTAAATTCTATAGTGTTATAAATAATTAGTCTATGCTGGATGGATTTGGTATATTTAGGAGCCCCAGATTTCCCCTACACCAGTCCATAGCTCTTCTTTCTGTGAAAGGAACAATTGCTCCAGGAGAGCTCAGTGCTTTCAGATGTGTACAGTTTGCTGTATTTCCTTCATGACATCAGCTGGGAGTTCTCCCTTCTTGGTACAGACAGGGATGGTTCTTTGGCATCAGGAAGCCTGACTAGCTGTTGACAACCAAGTGAGTTCCTGAGGTTGTGCATAAGCTTTTTTTCTGACTTTAGAAGATTTTTTAAATACTGGATGGACACTGCCTCTCTGAAAAGAAACACACCACGGATATGTTTACATAAACAGTTTGCCATTTCCAGATGTATTGGAGTCGCTGTCTGAAAGTCTCTAACACTCATTAAATCTTGAATCCTGGCATTGACATCTGGCTCTGAGGGGGCATGGGTGCAGCACCCAGGACTGGAGTGCTAGTGTGTGGTACCATTTCAATGGAGAATGCGGTTGGGATCTGAGGTTCAGACTGCAGTGCTTCCTCACTGTGTCAAGTTTGTGTAAACAAACCAATCCACCAGAGCAAGATAAGGCATATCATCACATACATGAGAATTGAAAACAATCTTCAGTACATCCATGAGAACATAGCTGATTTTGATTATTAGAACAAAAAATTAACACAAAGCAGCACCAGCCTGTGTTTCTCCCTGAGTATTATTAATGGATCCGTTTAGCTGATTGTGCTCTGCCCCATCAAATAGGAGGGGTTTCTCAATGCCCTATCCTTCTTTAGCAGCTGAAGACCAAGAGAGGGGTTTATGTAATTTGGCTGTGCTATATTTATCTCTACCTGGCAATGATTTTCTCATGCTGGCTGCGTGCTGCACGTTCTGTACTTCATCCTCAGGATCATGTCTCTGCATTTAGAGCTTAGAACATAACAATGTCAGATCTTCTGAAGGGAGCTAAAGTTGTCTCATCTCTTTCCCCTAAACCACATGGAATCATGTCATCTTTTGACTCAGGTCCCATGATCTCATCGTTCAGTTACAGAACAATTTATCTTTCTTTTCCCCCTCCCTTGACAATTCTTTGTTGATGCTGATCTGATGAGCGGGAAGAGATGGGGGGGGAAATCTGAGAGGTGGGGAGGTGAAGTGACTTTCCAGCAGCAATAAAGCAGCTCAATGATCTTCAGACTTACGCTGAAGTATCGAGGGCCTCAGCAAAATTCTTACATCACCAGGTCACACCAATTCCTTGCAAGTCTTAGTCCATACCTCCCACCAAACTTCTGTGCATCTCATCCCATCTTCTTGCTCTCTCCTTTTCTCAACTCCCCACATGTTATTCAATGGCCTCTTCACCCTTGCTTCATGCCTTGCTAATATACTGCCTCTACCCTTCTCTCTACCTGCATTTCCAAAAACCTCCTTCTTCACCAGGCAGGAATGAATGGCTCCATGCCATCTTGCCATGTCGGTCTTGTATTATTGCAGTTGTACAACACAGATTTCTGTTTGAATAGCAAAATGTTACTCAGCTTCCACTGTGAATAGTGGCTGCCTGGGGCAGGCATGCTCACAGAAAAGATCTTTGCTCTCTATCTAAAAAAATAATCAAAGAAAGGCAAAAGTCAAAAGCTCATCATGCCCCAAAGAAATGTCTGTATCTCCATGGAAGAGTTCCAAGTATATAAGCCAAGCTGAAGTAGTAAGGGTAGTAAATTTTCAGATCAAAGGTTTTGAAAATATGAAGTTCTCTTTTTGTGATGCAGACCAGAGCTGTTTGTGCTTCTCAGAAGTAGCGAACAAGCCAGAACACTCATGCCAATAAAGCATTAACATCAGCTTTTGAAAAGCTGAATGCCACTGCTGATTATTGCAAGAAGACCTGGAGCAGAACTTATTTTAATTGAAATGAAGCTTTCAGGCCATTTCACTCACGCTCATAAAGCAGCTGGAGATACTTAGGCACAACTTTGGAAAGGCATTTTAAGGCACGAGTTCAAGATTGGTACTCCATGCCACTTGGCTTGAGGTTGTCAAACTAATCCCAGGGTGGTGGCAGCGAGTACAGGCCAGTGCTGCCCGAGGAAACGGTGGAAAACCTGAGGATGGACATCAGCTGGGGAATTTGGGGGGTTCCGTGGTTTGCTTGGCAGAACCAAGTGGGAAATAGGTATTGGTTACCCTGAAATAGGACACATTGGACTGATAGTGCCGTACCAGTGAGACTTAGTAATAGCAGCACAGATCAGATTAAATTTGTGAGGCTTATAATAATACACCCAGCAAGGATTGCGAAATGAAAGAGGAACTGGGTAATTATGATATTTACAAGCAACTTCAAGTAATGCAAACACCTCACTGCATCTTTAAGGGCAGGGAGGATATTTTTAAACAAATAGGCTTCCTTCCTGCAAGTAATAGATTGCAATAGCAACTGGCAGAAGGATTCATCTATTTTAGTTGTTCTCATGGTTTCATCAGCTTTAGCTCTAACAAAAACATTTAAAAGAAGGGAGTACATTCTATTGCAAGGAAATTGTCAAAGGATTTCTTTTTATTATTCTATTCTATCCTGTCACACTTTATTTTCACAAGTTTAGAACATTTCGAAACATTTCCTTTTGCTGTTCAAGCTTTCTGCGATTGATTCCCCTTCCCCTCCCAGCATGGCTGGTTTTTGTGTACATACTTAAATATAGCCCCTTCAGAAATCTTGGATGTTACAATGAATAAGAATACATTTTCTCTTTAGCAATATTCTAGCCACTCTTGTCTTTCAACAGAGTGAAATATGTTGTTAAATTAAAACAAATTTCTATTATTTTGGATTTAGCCAAGCTATTTAAAAAATAAAAGGTAAGTGGAAAGAACTGTTCTTGAGCTCATGTAACTGAATTGTACTATGAGTCTCAGAAGACCTTAAAGAAACAAGAGCCATAGCCCTGTGCTAGCAAATATTAGGGATGGAAGAGTAAGAACATGATCATGCACCTGTACAGATTTAGTGTGTGTGCACGTGGATTGCCTGTTGAACACTACATGCAGTTGTGGTCCTCATCTTAAAGGAAATATAATGGAAAACATTCAGAGAAGAATCACAAGGATGATCAAGAACATGGAGCAATTTCCATACTGGAAGAGTGATGACTGAGAGGGAATATCACATGTGTCTATAAAACCACAAATAGCATAAAGAGGGTGAAGAGAGACTGATTGTTCTCCTTCTCTTCCAACCCAAGAACAAAAAGGTACCAAATAATGTTAGCAGGTTCAAACTGAGCAAAACCAGATGGCTCTTCATAAAGTGCATAGTTAAGCTGTGGGGTTCCCTGCAGGAAGATGTTGCCTATGATGGTTACATGGGCATATGGGAAACTCCTGAGCATAAACTACTGATGGCTGAGAAAGCACTCCAGGGAAATGCATGCTTGTGCTACTCTTATTCACTTCCTCAGACTTCTCTTTCTGGCCACAGTTAGAGGCAGAATACTTTGTTCTGGCCCTGCATTTCTGTTCTTATTTTCATAATTGCTTCCTGATAAAACACCTGAGTCCCTTTCTTTGCCCCAGATACATATCCTAACTCAGGCAGGAGTAGGACTGCTACTGCAGATATGTCTGTTTGTAAAGAGGTGCTGAAGTAAATGATATACTGAAATACATGCAGCAAAACTAATCGACAAGCTGTGTTGGCATCAAGAACAGGAGAAGATGATAAGAGTGTCAAGAATGAAGTAGTAATTCAGTTATTTTAGGGTCTTGCAACAACTGGCACTACAACAACACGAGTGTGAAACTCTTATTTTTAAAAGAAAAAGTGTTTCTCCACATGAAGTGACAGCCATTGCACTATTGATGATGGACTGCTCTCATCTACAGTCCAGCCTGGCAGAAATATGCTCTTGACCAATGTTAGCATTAAGAATGCTGAGACTCACTCCTCATCCAAATCACAAAGGTGCAAACTTCCCCTTGGAGACATACTTCCTACATAGATCCTATAAATAGCCCTTTGGAAAATGTTTTGCTCTATTTAGCATTTTATTAAAAGCATTGTGTAAAATGAATTCTCCGTTACTCTGCACTGTTCATCTGCATGTAATACCAATGGTAATTGATTTTCTGATGGTGCATGAACTGCTAATGTAAAATGTCTGCAGAAGACTTAAAGGTGAAATCTATTCTCCCTGCAGAAAGCCTATATAATATGGTTTTACACAGGAGAATTGTATCTGAAAGGAACCAGAGGGCAATGCAGTTTGTGCATCCCACTTACTGCTCCAGCCTGCGATGAGGAGGTAAGCACTAGCCCAGCCACACCATGACCTCTGCAGAGGTGGCAGCAACAGCCAGACACTGGTGGTAATCTAAACACCTTTTATTCAGTATTAAATTGCTAACACAGTTTTGCAGCAGCTCAATTAAATACATATTCTTCACTTAGGGTGTGTGTTTGCATCCACACGTACCACGGTGGTTTTGTCTCTGCACTCACCACTTCCATTCCCTGCAAACCTCACTGCTCCCAGTGGCATGTAGAGGGAGGACACTGGCTGCCTCACTGGGCTCGTGTCTGTGTGCAATTGGTGCCACCACACGAGGATCAGGCCCTGCAGGCTGAAACAACTCACCGCCTTCTCAGCAAACAGAGCTGAGGGCAAACATTGCCTACAGTATCTGCTGATGCCGGAACACTGCAATTACTTCTGAAATCTAACCTAATTACAGTTGCTGAAGAATTTTTCTCCATCCTCTCTGGCTCATTTACAGTTCTCCCACATTCTCCTTTATGTCTTCTTTCTTTGAGTCAATATTTACCTTTTTAACACTTTCTCTTCCTCTGCTTCCTTCCCTCCTGCAATGCTCCGTGGAAGGGGAATATCACAGCATCTGCTAGAAGCTGCATCTCGTCATTGCCTGCCCTGGAGATGGAGGCCAAATGCAACTTTCAAGTCCTAACAGCCACATCTCTGACTTTGCAAAATCAAGGAAACACCTCACTTGATTTTGCATTACTGAAATTGGGTTTTTTTGTATTTTGACACTCTCCTGGGGCAGTCACAATGAAGTCAAAACCACATTTGCATCAATATGAGTGTGAGGAGTTGACAGCCACAAAATAGGAAGAGCAGCCCATGAACTCACCCATTTTCATTGACAATAGAAAAAGAAAATAATCTAGTTTAAAGGAAAAGAGTTTTCTGAGGTTTTTTTTAACTGTATGACTGTGCTCAAACTAAGAGATTAAAACAGCAAAGTTAATAGTTTTTAAATGCATGGTTTAATTTAGGAAGTTTTTTGAAGTTGTTATCAGGAATTTACTATCTGTTTGAACAGGGATGGCAGAACCCTCCTAGGGCCTCATTGACATCTAGTACCTGTGGACAGCAGCAGCTTAAAAAAGATTGAAAGACACAATGAAGAGATGAATCTGATAACAGCAGATAAATTCAGACTTCCACACTGTCTTGATATTGATAGTTGTTTACTGCTTTGAGAATCATAGGTGACAGGGCTGAATATGTGTGGACAGATTCATATACATCTGAGTTTGAATATTTCTTTATATTTCTGTTGTTATTAACTAAACTTTCACATTTAAATTCTCCATGTTTTTAGTAGCATGTGTCGTGACTAACAATAGCATCATGAGCTTAAGGTAGGTGCAAGAGTAGTGTCACACAGAATCAAAGCAAGCTGAGAAGAATGTGAAAGGATTAGTGTGTGGTGGTGAATAGTATAACTCCAAATATGTGAGCAAAAACCAAACCCAGGAAAAAAGAGGAGGGAGAGCAATTATCAACATAATTTGAAAAACTGTGGAATCCTGACTGTGATGATGAAATCCAGGCCTAATCCAGCTTCTTCTGAAATCACTAGAAATGGTCATCAGGCTATTTCTTGTAAGGAGAGAGGTAACAGTTCTCTACACCTTCCTTCTGCTCATCAAGAGCTTCTGGATGAGGTAAAAGGTCTCTGTAAAACTGGCCAGGAATTAAACTATTTATACAGGTCCACAGGGATATGTGCCTGCCAAAGAAGTACTAACACAGTGCAACAGTAATGTAAGATGTAAAATATAATAACTATTAGCAATAGTTATTTGTTCTCTGTCAAGGTAAAAACAAAGATGCTGTGTTTGCATTCAGACTTCTCCCAGCTGTTCTTAATTCAGTTGTGGCACTACAACCCCTAATTATCTTCCATTTCACTGGGACTTCCAGAGCAAAAATCCCTTACTCCTGGGTTTGAGTTCGAGCTTCCTTTTCTTGAACAGCTCTCAAATTTGAATGAGCTCCACCAGCCTGATTTGAGACCAGAGCCTTTTTCCCAGGCACAGACACACCATAGTTTCTTATTTCTATTAACCAGCACAGTCACACTGAAACTGGATGTATTCCCATGGGATGTATTCCCATTCTGCTGTGAGGGAACCAAAGGTCTTGTATGGGCCAAGAGATGCATGGCACAAAGACAGCCAGAGGGTAAGCAGATCATCTCTTTCCTACATGAGAAGGAATTATTTCCACAGCCTTGAGCTTTGGCTCACCAGGCTGACACACACACATACAGTATGCTCTGTGGCAATTGGGTGCACACATACAGTTCATGCTGTCTGAAAGTTCTTCCCAGAAAAGATGCAAATGCTCAGTCATAAGATTGCCAGACAGCAGGCTTTAGGGCTTTCCAGGCACCCAGCAGCAATTTCAGCCCTTACGGGCAGCAAGTCTATTCAATGGTCGGTAACTAATTTTTCAATCCACACCTTCTTCCTCACCACTCTTTGCATTTACCACTTAAAAGAAACTTACAACCCTTTTTTGGAATAAACCCTCAAGTAGTTTGTACACCTGGTTAACTTCTTCCACAGAAACCCTGGCAATGGAGTTTTTTTTTTCAAACCAGATCTGACTGAAGTAAGTTCAAATCAGCAAATTGGCTCTTCTCTTATAATAACCACGCAGAAAAACAAGGAGTTTGGTTTTCCAGAGTAAGACATTGTGAAGACCCATCAAACATCCCACTCCAGCACTTGGGGCATCTCCAGTAGGATGTATCTGAAGTCCATTTCACTGTGGCATCTCTCTGCTTTTCCCTCATTCAGAGACTGTGCTGCTGACTGATAAGTATGCACCACATCTCCCTCCCTCAGGAAGCTGCAAGCTGCAGAATGAAAAATAATGCTGATCCCCAGAAGACTATTTCTTCCTGCAGAAATTTCTAACAAAATTGGTTACAGAAGTATATTACCCAAAGAAAGAGCTCCTCACATCTGTCCTTGTGCTCCCATGCTAGCCTCCCCCAGCTAGCCTGTCTGGGAAGAAGCACGGGGCTACCAGCAGACACAGATGGTGTGACTCCTCCAACTAAAATGAGACATTCAATTTATTTGCCATTTATTTGTTCCTGTTGCTCTCGCTTTCAATGCGGAAGGTAGGAAAACAAGTGGCCCAAAGTCTGTCCTGCCCCTTAATTAATATTAATCAAATTAATCCTTGTCCATCTCCTTACTTTCTTGAAAACTAAAGAGAACAGTTTCATATTCAGTGGAATTTGGTCAGGTCTTTGAGAGTCCTTTATTTTTTTTCCATCATGGTCCTCTCCCCCAGTGTGCCACCCCTGACTTTTGCACCATTGTATTTGGGAGAACCCTGTTTACTTCTACACAAACACTAATCCAAATGTAGGCTTCACATTTAAATTATGGGCTGCAAATGGCATCCTATTTCCCTGAAACCTCTACTGGTGTGTGCTGAAAATTAAAAGCCTTTATATGGCACAGACATTCATAGAATCATCACAGAACCTTTTGGGTCTGAAAGTACCTGTACATCTTCCACTAGACAAGGTTGCTCAAAGCCCCATCCTACCTGGCCTTGAACACTGTGAGGGATGGGGCATCCACAACTTCTCTGGGCAACATGTTTGAGTGCCTCACCACCCTCACAGTAAAAAAAAAAATCACCTAGTATCTCATCTAATTCTGTCTTCTTTAACTTTAAAGCCATTACACCTTGTCCTAGCACTACATGCTCTTGCAAAAAGTGATTCTACTGCTCTCTTGTAGGTCCTCTTTAGGTACTTGGAAGACCTCTGCTTCCAGATTGTGGTGGCCAGGCTCTGGAGCCAAGGGATGTCCAAGGTAGCCCCTGTGCCAAAGGTTACACCTTGCAGCAGCAGCGCCTCATAATCTTAACTCCTGGCAGCAAGAGAAAGCAAACCAGCAGAGTTAAACACAGTGTGTCTGGGTTGAACTCACTCCCAACCCCAAATCCCTCCCATGGTCTTGCCACAATGGAGCAGCAGGGTCCCTGGGGCGTCGCTGTCCTCTCAGGCTATTCCCCTTGGCCCTCCACCCTGGGAGACACCTAGCCTGCGGTTCATGGCCTATTGAAAACCCTGTTGCCTTGTTTCTGGACTGGGAAGGTTGGCCAGCCTATTCTAGTTGAAACAAAAGGGATTGTGTCTTAGCATCACAGGCTCCCGGTGTCTGAAAAGTTGCTTACTAATATTTCATTATTATTAAAAGATTTCATTCTTTAAAATTGAACGCTGGGCTCCTTGCCTAAAGTTCTTACATGTAGCATCTAGCATAAGCCTTTGGTTAATTTCCAACCCAAACTTGGTATTGACAGCATTTGGTTATTTTCCATGTGTCACTGGACAGCGAGAAAGGCTGTGCGTTTTGAATGGCTGGTATTTCACAACGAGGTTCAGGTATGAGCTGGGAAAAGCCTGCCTCACCCTCAGCCGCTCCGCTCTTTGTTGCCCTAATTAAAGTTTACTCTGGTAACCTAGGGAATGAATTAAGAAACGAACCTCAACCAGTCTCACTTGTGCAATGGAGTCCTTAGAAATTCACTGGGAAAATGTGAAAACACCGCACAGTAGAGATGTAATTTTGTACATGCGCCCCTGTGTCTCCCTGATTGCATTTCTCAGCCTGGTATTTTCCTTAAGGTGCTTCATTTCCCAGCTTCTGAAAGCACAGGGCTGGTTTGGGGAAAGAATTTTGGTAGGCTTTCAAAAGGACTGGAATATCAAGTCATGTAGTGTATATAATCATGGGAAGTTCCTTTTCTCTAACCTTACAAGGCTTGAAGATTTTATGTTATACTTCATTGTGCAACACAAGAAAAGTACCTCAGGAACAGAAATGTCTTTTATTCCACTCCCCATGTATCTGATGCTTTATTCCCTCAGGCACTAGTTGTTTGCCAAAGGATTGTTTAACCACTGTTTGACAATTTCCAAACGGGAAAAAATGCTGGGTTTCATCCAAAGGAAGGGAGGAGCTTTTTAAAGTTTTGTATTTAATCTTGGTTAAAAGTAAACAACTTTACCCTTTCAACATTAGTCATGCCTGTTGTGTAAAGTTTGGTGTAAAAGCGCTCAGCAAAGGAGCGCAACATTTTTCCATACTTTGTAGCTATTTACATTTGCACTGGGAACTGAATTGGATCAAAAAACTGGCTGATAAGGTGTATGGCGGGAGGCGGAATCACAGCGGGGTAACTGGGTGAGCTGGGTGGTGGGGGTAGCGAGAGAAGCAGCACAGCTCCTCGCAGGAGCCAGGTAGCTGGAGCAACCATCAATCCACACGCTGCGCTCACACACGCACACCCGGAGTGGGCAGAGTGTTCTCTGCTGGTGGGTATTTTGCGAGGATTAGCGCGTCTTTGCAAAAGGAGGCGTCAGGGGAGATGGGGAAACAGCCCCTGGCCCGCTACGCAAACTCTGCTGGAAGAGGCATGGCTATGCAGTCAGGCCTTTGGGAAGTGACAGAGCTTGCACCTCGATACTGGGGCTTTCCCTCCCCAACAAATCCCGCCTCTGAACAGAAAAATATACAACTCTCCAGAAAGCAAATACTGTATCTCGGGGAGAAACCCCTTCTGCCGGTGGAAGGGGTGTCTGCCAGCAGTGCCAACAAGCCCCGGGAGCATAGGCGGTGGGAGGGCGACAGCGGGCACGGAGCAATAGCCGGCGGGGGCCGGGGGACGCGGCTCCCGAGGCTGCGCCGGCGGGAGGCGCGGGGAGCGGGGCCGG